>CM051503.1:8911417-8934272 GCA_028031935.1 Paedocypris micromegethes
TTTTTTTTTTTTTTTTGCTCCAAACATTGAATTTTTCCCTCTAAAATAAAAGTCCCTATTGATTATGATTTATGCATGCATTTCATGAAACAGTTTTTTCATTTTAAAACTGTGTTAAAAGTAGTCTGTGATTGCAGGTATTCAGATGACACGATACGGCTGCCGCAAAAACGCAGAGATGAGGATGGTCCATCGGCGATACTGTGAGAAAATCAAGCAGCCTCCGCCCCTATTTAGAGACTGTTACCTCAGAGAATGCGCTCAGCCCATGTGAGTTGTGTGTGCAGTGACTTTACTTTGCATTCTGCGACTGGACTGCACATAACACTTCTGGCCAGTAGATTGCAGCACTGGGCCGCTCAAAGCAATAGAAATAGATTGACGTGGCCTTCACTCTGTGTTTAGCTGGGTGGCAGGAGAGTGGGGTGAATGCAGTAAGTCTTGTGGGAAAACTGGCACTCAGACGCGCTCGGTGCGCTGCGTCCAACCGCTGGGTGATGGCAAGTTCAAGTCCATCCGCAGCCGTTATTGCAGCGATGAGCGTCCAGAGTCTCGCAGAGACTGCAATCGCAACTTGTGCCCTGCTGAGTGGAGACTGGGACCCTGGTCGCAGGTAGATGACACCGGTGGTTCAGTTGTGTATGTGCCAGTTGTGTATGTGCCAGTGTTACTAGTACTTAAGTAAAGTAACATAGTCCGTTTTACTCAAGTATTTTGGCTACTTTGTACTTGTACTGAGTAACAGCAACACAAGCAACTTTTCCTCTCTACTTGACAACATTTTTGATTGAGCCAATCACATTTGAGCCTTTTTTGAATTACATTTGAGCAAAAGTAAAATGTTTAAGTTCTTTTAAAATTGGATACTTTACGACTTGTACTCAAGTCTTCAACGAGTTGGTGACTTGTAACTTTTAATGGATTAATTTTTACAGTAAGGTATCCACACTTTTACTCAAGTATGGATTTCCGGTATTCTTTACACCTCTGGCATTTGTTTTTTCTGCTGAAGTGAGACTCGTTTGTGCTGTCTGTCGTAGTGCTCGGTGACCTGTGGGAACGGGACCCAAGAGAGGCCGGTGCTCTGTCACACTCGTGACAACACCATTGGTCTCTGTCTGGACTCCAAACCAGCTGCTTTAAGAACCTGTCGACTGGATCCATGCCCAAGTAAGTCAAGGGTCTTAGTGACATTATTAATTACCGTAACAACCCAATTGGTGTATTGAATTCCGTGTGTGTGTGTATGCTTTGTGTATATACAAAACATAAATACAAATGTGAGGACAGCATACAGTATTTTTTAATTCATAACTTTATCTTAAATTACACAGTTAAAGTGTATCAATTGCGATCTAATCTCTAACTTAATGAATGAATGAATTAATAATTAGAGCAATCATAAATTGTCATCTCTAAAACAGACGACAAACGAACGTTTTGAATATTGTACAAAACGTAAAAACACAAGCGTCATAATGAGGTTACTGTTTAAAGTGTGATTTTTAACCGATCAATTACTCTCAAACACATTTGTTACATTCCAAACGGCTTTGTAATTTGCCTTAATACATCTGTAACTCAACTACAACTTGACTGAAGTAAACGCTGAGCTATGATGATGATCTAGTAATTTAGGTTCCTGAGTAAACAGCAGCTTTTAGATTTGGAAGTGTGTGTTGTTGGCTTTGTACTTTATAGTGATTCCTTTACCATTCATGGGAAGCAATAACAGTCTTCTGACAATATTCTATTCTAACAAATAGAACATATTGGAAAAATATTTTTTCTTCCCTTATATGTTTGTATAGTTTTTTCTAGCACTTAATTCAGTACAGCAATAAGTTATCACATTTATTTACACAGCCGACTCTGCTTAATTGGGCCGCTGGTTAAAGGGGGCAGATGCTTTATTGGGACTGTCCAGTAAAGTCCAAATAATATCTCATAACGCAAATTTGTGCCGCTTTACTGAGACAAAATAGTCGTGTCCCGATGTGTCCCAATTAACAGAAGTCGACAATACATATAAATACTTCCTGGCATGACTCTCTTTACTAATATTCTTTATGCATTCTTTTCTCCTTTCCCTGCTTTCTGCTTCTGGCTTCTCCTCCATTCTCTCGCTCCTTCACACAGCAGGAAGCTCTTTTGAGCACGGCAACTTCCTGATACAGTGGTTGTCACGTCATCCCGAATACCCCGTGCAGAGGATGTCCAGCAAAGCGTCTCTCTCGAGCCACGCTGTCGCCCTGCGCTGTCTCACCTCTCTCAGCTGGACCTTTCCTCTGTCTCTCGGCCTGGCTCTTCAAGGCAAACTCCCCTGAGCGCCTCCCTCTTCCGAGGCTTGCACGCTTCTCTTTCCTGGGTGGTGGTCCTCGCTCATGGGGCGTTTCTGATGTCAGGGGGAGATTTCTCGGTTTCTCTCTCTCTGTCTCTTTCTCTCTCCTTTGTGGAGCTCTGTGTTGTGAACGCTGGCCAGTAAAGAAAATGTTTGCAAAACAAATCATGTAAAAAAAAAAAAAATAAAACTGTGTGTGAAAGGAGGGGGTTTAGACAGGCCGCTGTAGAGCTTACGGTTGCCACGGTTTCTGCAGAGCGATGCTTTGTTTGATTCACTGCCCTCCGCAAGGCATTTCCACGTGGCTCGCTCTGGCAAAGCGCTGTTGCCCGAGCTTAAAGGTTAGAAGAGGAAAAATCTACGTCAAGTGGCTGAGAGAATAAAAAATACAATATATCTTCATCTAACTTAATATATATCTATATAAATATATATAAATATTTATAAATGTATACTAAAGCTTTATTGTGAACGTGAACTTGTCACAATGAGGAAAACTTTGCTAAGTGCTCATTTCACTTCCGGGGTCATTCTGAAACACTGACGGGAACGAAACTATAGTAACGTAGTTGGTAGGACACGAGCCGTTAACGTGCTAACGGCTAACACAACTGTTGAAACGCCATCGCACACTTCGGCCGATGGTGTACATGAGGTGGAACTTGTTAAACAGGGTCGCTTTACTATACATTCGATTGACATGACCACCTCATTTTCCATTCTCTCTTTGACTGTTAAGAAATTCAATAAATGCAGCTTATTTGTGCTTTCAGACTTTAAACAAACATAAATATATTTGTATTTCTATATGACTATAAATCTATATGGTACCAATAATATGAATATAATTTTGTTTTACGATGAATAAGCTGTAGCTTATTAGCCTAACATTTTGACTGCTATTGATCGCTTTAATTCTTGACTGTTACGTGTATTTTTTTATTGATTTTACATGAATACAGAACTATTGCTATTTATTAATAGAGTGTTCGGGGAAATGGGGAAGACATATATTATGCAGGACTCGCTCAGCCAGTTGCCTCTCCATTTTTTCAGAGAGAAGTCGTTTTGTCGTTTTCCAACATTCGTCCCGAATGAGAGTTATCGTCTCACGGTTTCTGCACATTACGTCTCCATGCGATGAGAGCCTGCGGTTTGCCATGCCTTTTGTGTGCGTCGGGGCGTTTATGTGTGCCAGCATGTGTTTGTACAACGGTTACCAGTGGCCATACGAACGACTACCACACATAAATATACCTCATGAACTTTCATTCACAGTCAGACTTTTTGGGGGGAGGGGCTGTATGGGGTGGGAGGGGCTTCTCGAGAGTAAGAACAATGCCTTATACTCCGTTTGAATGTAACGGCATTTATCTGTGAAAGTGATGGCTAAGCGCACAGAAAAGTGGTTTATTACAACAAACGAAAGATGAAAAAAAAAACAGGCAGCTTCAAACTAAAGCGAAAACAGAACCGGCTAATCATCCAATTGTCACATCCATCGGAAAATTGTGGCTAACTCATTGGATCCTGAAAGCGTAGAAACGGAAACACTCAGCATCTCATTGTGTATCGTGACACACATTTCTGTTGTGACTATGTAGCGAGCTATCCAGATGTTTCATGCTCAAAGCCGTGGAGAAAACACTAGGAAAAGCCAGACCTTGCAGTGAGATACTGTAAATAAACATTGGTGTTTACTGTATTTAATAACATTTATGACTGTTATCTCCTTATACAAAAAAAAATCGCTAGTATTATATACTAAAAGTAACTGTCACGTTACTTCACTGGCCTAACCGCGTCTTGGCTGGCTGTTGTCGGGGGAACAATGTCTGGGGAACTTTCGGATGGACTTGCGTGCACTGCGTCTATATGCACTTTGATTTATCAGGGAAAATTTATTAATGTTTTGTAAATGTTTAATATATGACACTTGTACGTGCCATGCCAGTTTTTACATCATCATAGAAATCCCTTATTTAGCCAATGATCTATTTCTTTATATACCTGTTCACCTGAGCTACCAATGGATTATTGTTCTCAAAGTAATGAAGTGTTTAACCAAAGTTACTGTGAACTTGTACCTTTCAATACACTTGATTTATTTTTCTGAAGAAGATTCTATCTGTGTGTTTTGAAGTGGGGTGGGAGTGCATTTCATTGCTTCGGTTTTTGTCAAGATCAACTGCAAAAGTAGAAATAAAAAAGTGTTATAAAAACTGATTTTCTTTCCTGCTCGCCTGTTTCTGAACTGGTGATCGTAGGACTTGCTTAAAACTTATTGATACAATTTGTTAATGCATGGTAAATGTATAGACTTATTTGAAATGCAATCACATAAATTCTGGTCCTCATATTATCTGAATGAAGAGTAAAATGTAGTTTGAGGAGTACCATTTTATACATTTTATAAGATCTAATGCATTTGTTGACAATATGCTAATTATAAAATATTTGCTACAGAATATATGTATGCTGTTTTTTGCCTTTAAAATAATGTATTTTAACTGGTATATCATTGAAAGGATACAAACACAATAGAATTGAACTTTATTAATCCCTCAGTGGGGAAATTCGTCTCTGCTTTTGACCCATCCGAACGAACTCGGAGCAGTTGGCAGCCACACGTTGCGGCGCCCGGGGGGCATGTGGGGTTCAGTGTCTTGCCCAAGGGTGGGTGTAGAACCAGCCGTAGGGGGGATTCGAACCGGCGACCTCTTGGACACCAGTCCAAGCCCCTTACCACTGGACTGGAATATTTCTTTATACGTATTTTTCCTTGAGATGGAGATAGAGCAAGAAAGAGAGAGAGAGAGATGTAGCGAGGGGGTCGGGGTGGGCACTATAAACAGCATTGATCTTTAATACTAACATAATGTCATGGTTTTCCTTTACATCTTTGTGGTAAGTTTTTCTGGTCAGTTCATAGCAGCTTTTCTTCTTCATCTATTTTTTTATAGTTAATTTCTAGCCGCATTAAAAATGCATTTATAAGCAAACACACATGAAACACTTTTGAGGAGTGCTTCATCTGCTTGGCTCTGTATATTTAAACATTTTTAAGACGCTTAAGATATTATTTGTGCATATTCCAACCAGACATCTCATGCGCCACTGCTTCTACTTTCACCAGGAAAAGCATGTTTGAATGTTTAAACAGTGGGATAAAGGCACAAATCTGGTTGTTTTGTCTTCCAGGGCCGCGCTGTACGGCCGATCGCTCGGCTTTTTGTCGCATGGAGGTGCTGCAGCAGTACTGCTCGCTCCCAGGCTTTCAGCGCATGTGCTGCGAGTCGTGTAGAAAGGATGACAGAAGATGGAAAACCACAACTAGTCCTCCTTCCACATCACTCTCAGCAACATCTCCAAGTCCTACTCACAGAGAGTTCACCACCACTTTTCAATGGACCACCACCAATGTGCAGACAAGCGGCACTTCTTTGAGCACACCAACATTTACAACCCAGCCAATGCTGGCCATCACTGACGGATCCACTACTGACGGATCCATCACTCATGGATCCACTACTGACGGATCTACCACTCTCAGATCCACCGCTAATGGATATGCAACTCATGGATCCACCACTCGCGAATCCATCGCTTTTGGATCTACCATTGACGGATCCACCACTATCGGATACGCAACACACAAGTCCATCACTCATGGATCCACTGCTCACAAATCCATTGCTCTTGCATCCACCATTCTCGGATCCACAGCTGACGGATCCATCACTCACGAATCTACCACTCTTGGATCCACCGTTCACGGAACCATCACTCACGGATCCTCCATTGACAGATCCACCGCTCTCGGATCCACCACTCGTGGATCTGACACCTACAAATCCACAACTGACTTGTCCACCAATCACGGATTCACAACCCAGTCATTTCAGCCATACTTTACAAATACTGATGATGTTCTACCACAACAGTCCACGATGTTCCGCCTAACGACAGCGAGGACGATCTGGTCCACTACTGTAGACGATGTTTCAAACATCATTCTACCCGTGAGCACCATGGACCCCAGTGGTATGAATGACTTCAATCCCAGAGCTGTTGAAGAGTTCGATTCCAGTGGTGATGCATCACACGTGGAAGATATTCCACCATTGACATCAAAAACCAATGTAGCGAAGCTTGAATTGACCACCCTAGGTACCAACATTCTTTATTCGAGTGAAGAAATTATCCCAGTGATGTCAACTTCAATGCGGACAACAGTTTACACAATACCAAGTTCTACTTCTGAGAAGACGGATGTTCAACCAAAAAAGCAAGAAGTTGTCATAGAAACCAACGCCATTGACATTTCCAATCTCGTCCCACTGGATGTCGAGTTTCCACAGAACAACATCATCATTCCCAGAAGAGGACGAGTGTTTTTGAGGGAAAAAACAAGGAACAAACGTATCCAGGAGTTGCTAGAGGAGAAGAGGAACTTTTTGAGAAGAATGAAACGGGCACAAGGGATTTGACCTGCTCTATAAAAGAGGATGAACAAACAAGCAGAAATCAAATCTTAGGTCAGTGGCAAACTGAAATCTGTGGAGCACAACCACTTGCAAATGTTTGCACATTTTAAATGAATTAAATCTATTTAGTAGGTTTCACTTTTTAAGGATTTATCATTTCATTTATTTAGAGTTTTATGAGGATATTTAGACTAGATAAAAACACCATGACAGCAGATCTGTGTTCTTGAACAATTTTCACTGTCGTACCACCTGGGTTTAAAATATTTAATAAACCTCTGAACAATTCCCTGACTTCTTACACGCTTTAATCATTTCTTCAAATTTGCAAAGTTTTTACCCAACTAGGCACATAAGCGTCTTTCCTCAAACGTTATTTCATGAATTAGCATAGTTGGATTTGAAAGACCTATTTTGGCATATTCTGTAGCAACCAATGAAGCATATATGGTGGCTATTGTATGTTTACGAAGCTGACAAAAATGAATTTTTTTATCACAGGGTCAACTTTTTTTAGTCATTTGGCAGATTATAACTGTGCTGTAAACGTAAAGTATATTCTGCCCCTTAATGTCTAGTTTTCTTCTGACTTAAAATCAGGAACTTACCAAATGCAGGTTATTATCACTGACAAATCAAAATTCAGGGATGCATCATTGTTGTATGAGTTTTGCTTACATTTTTCCACAATGTTCTGCTGAAATTGTAGCATACCAGGTTGTAATTATCTATATATTTATGAGATGTCAAGTATAACAAAATTCTAATTTTTAGGTTTCACCGTTGCTGTATGTATTGTGCAGAAGAAAAGTCTAAAACACAAATAAAATTTCGATACGTCAACTGTATTTTCTTTTCATTATTTGTTGTTGGAATAGTCCCCCTAGTCTGTTTCAGGTCTGTCATTGCACATAAACCACAGGTCCAGATTATCAAAACCAAGTTAAGACTGCATCTAGATTCTACAGTTTATGTGACCACAGGTAACTTAAACGGGCACAAAAAAGCAAATTGTAACCTAGATCTTAAATCAAGAGTAGGACATGCATCGACAAGGATTTATTTCGGTCAATGAGAAGAGAGGACCACCAAACCAAAAGATTGTGTTCACCCCGGGGAACTGTACTTCATTCATAATCATTCAAATGCAATAGCATTTTAATATTTCCAAAAGGACCAGATGAGAGGACCAGATCCGAAGCACACAGATGAGAAGGTCAGGGTTGTGATGAGAGGGCAGCGTTTTCAACATTGTGGTGTCTTTAAACGGTAGTGTAGCCTCTCACAGCTACTATAGGCCTAGATACTTGTAGTTTCATTACGAGTAAACCTTCTCGGTAGGCATGACAAAGGCAGAAGTTTTACGCAAAGTTAAAGTTGTCGATGTTGTTATCATGTCTGTGCTATCTTAAATTCAAAAATAAATAAATAAAATAATAAAATGGTTTTCTTTTTGTAGTACTTGTAGTTTTTTTTAAACAGTTTAAATCTTAATTTGAAATTCCATTTACAAAGTGTAAATACAAGTACATACATTTAAGAGCAACAACTGGTTAATGTGCAATGCTTTCATGGAAAGTGATGGAAATCCTACATAAGTAAAGTAGTGCTCTTAAAAAATAAATTTGAATAAAAACATAAATGTCTTGGTCTTAGTTTTTTTTTTCTTTTTTTTTTATTTTGTCTTTCACATTATTTTCCAGCAGAGGGAGTAATTTTACAAAAGTTCATAATTTCCATACACAGCTTTGTCTCTCTTTCTCTGTCTTTATCTCAGTCTACCTCTTTAGTTCTCACCCTTCTCTTTCTCTCTCTGTTACTTTCTATCTCTTTTCCTCTTTCTCTCCATACTTTCTCACTCTTGCTGTCACTTTTCCTCTCTCTCTCTCTCTCTCTCTCTCTCTCTCTCTCTAAAAAAAATACAAGAATAGCAGATGTCAAGGCAGCATTTAGCAAACAGCACTTGCACCAGAATGCTTTTCACTAGTCTTTTTGTAGTTACCTGATTTATATCACATGTTCATCTGGTTTATAATCATTGTCATAAGGAGTGTGAGTGTGGGTTTTGTGATTACCAGCAATGGTTCAGAAATCAGGTCAACATTCTGTGTGGCAAACCCTCGTCACTGTGAGTGTGTGTATGAGCTGAATAAAGGTGGGCTTTTGCAGGGAAAGCTCTTAATCCACCTATGTGTATATCTTCATTCAGGGCTGATTTTCTGGTTTCTCCATGGTCACATGGCATGAAATTGAGAAAACGACTCCATGGAAATCGCCATTTTCTCTTCTGTCACCTCCTGTGAACTGTTATCACTGTCATATTTATTATGCATCATCTGTGGAAACAGCCAGAACAAAACATATCCTGGTGACTATTAATCTATAATAAGGTGACCTTTAGACACGCACCCCCATCACTGAAGTGCACAGAGAACGTTTAGACGATGCATACAAGCTATACCATCTGATGCAGAGAGAGAAAATCGAAAATAAATAAATAAATAAAACATATATATACAATTTTGTACTAAAGTGATATTGAGTCACCTTGAATAAAGGATGAAAGCAAAATACAGATATCTGCAACTATTGTTGTGGTTTATTTAGCTTTCTATTTTCAAAAAGATACAGTATTTACTGTATGTATGTGGTCGAAATACTTTCATCGCTGCAATCTCAATATATTGTATGTAAAATGCCATAGTAAATAATCTGCTTTTAATGAGGTTATGGTTACACTATTGATTGGCATATATGCTATCATATCAAATCAAATGTGGTTAAATTTTTAATAAGATTTTTTACCACGTTACAATATAATTGTACTCATTGGAAAAGACTACTTACAATAAAATATTATCCTACTTCAGTACATTTTTACTCAATTTCTGAAAATGCATTATTCATAAAATCACATTATTATTATTTTTGCTTACTTCACTACTTTTTTATTATTATTATTGGTTCTGTATTGTTTTCCTAAGTTTTATTTGGTCAAATGTTTGGTCAAGGTTGAGTTATTGAGTTTGTTTCAGGGTAGTCTCTTCACTTTAGGCCACACAGAACAATATAGTAAATCTTAAATTTCCATTTTTCATTGACTTCGTTTTTCTTATGTTGCTACTCTTTTGGGCATCAAATGACAGATTGAGAGTAAAATGATTTATACACACCTGCAAAGCAGGAATTTAAGACGCCAGCGTTCATTTCCCGCTGTGATCGCTGGGACCAATCGGCTGTCAGCTTGATACAAATTGCTGCTATAGCTGCCAGAATTCACAGTGTTGTCTGATTAAATCTACAAAGTTACTGATAACGTAGCCGAAACAATTTTGAAGCTGATAACATTTGTAACTGATAAAATGGACAAAAAAATGTCATATATATATATATATATATATATAAGAAGAATAGCCCAAAAGATAACAAGCTGCAGAATATTTTTTTTCTGTACATATTGCTGTATGTTTCTTACAGTCAGAATCTCAATATTGTGATGGCAAAATGAAATGTGTTTTTGTCAAATGTCAAAAAGCTCTTTATACAAACAAACATAAAATCTGAGAATATTTTGGCCTTGAAAAGAATGACCATGAAAAGAAAATGGGTTCTTCTTTTTACCTGGAAGTTCAACCTGCATCAATAATTTCTTCTCTAAAGACTTTGGAACTTTTTGAGACGATATAAAAGATGATTACTTTCCATGTCAGAGAGTTTTTGGTTAGTCCAGCATATATTCCCATTTTATGCATATACTGTATGTATTCTTTAATGAAACCATGTTTTTTGTGATGGGTGCTTTTTTGGAAATAGAACTGCGCCAAGCTTGCAATTTTTTGCAACAGAACCGAGACTTTGAAGAGAATAGACAATTGTTTGCCTGGAGAAGAAAGAAGAGATTAATTTCAAGGTTCTGATGTTGAAGCAAACACCTTATCTAGTCTAAGCAGGCGGTGTTGAAAGGCCCGGTCCCATCACCTGATCCTGAAAGAGCTGACAGTCTCCACACTCTCCGCTCGAGTCTGAGAACTTTTCTTCTGTTTGTTCACCTCAGATGATGTTGAATTGAATATAGCAAAGGGGCCTTGTGTATGTGCATTTCCTTGCATCGTTTGAAAGGACAGACCGATGAAACCACTTTCAGGCCACAAGTCTTCTGTTTTGCATAGCTCAATGTTTTCAGACTTTACCTGCAAAATAATGAATGTACAAGCAAGTCATCAAACAAACCACTACACATGTTCCGTCAGATAGAAGCGTGGGTGACTTTGAAGCAGGGTAATAACGGGGGCCTTTGATATCAGAAGGTGCTCGCTCATCTTCATGCTTGATTAAGAGTTTCCGAGGGCCAGAGAAGCAACAGGAGATTGTCACTATCATGGTGACATCATTCATTTCATTGAGCTTGCAAACATATTTGCAAAGCTTTTATTAATACATTTCCAGAATGGCAGTGGTAATTTGAGGCGATTTCCTGTGATTTGACAGGCGCTCGAAAACGTGGAGCTCAAAACTCCGGTGTAATATGCAATGAAAAGAAAGTGATGAAAAGCATTTGCTCTGAAAAGATGTCTTCATATCTCTTAGCATGCAGATGATCCAATTTTAACTTTATTAGCCTTAAAGGTCTTAGGACTGCTGCATGGTTATCTTCAGAAAAACAAACCGATTTCTAAGTGCTGATGTGTCCCTGAAAGTTGTCACACTCATTTATGGCAGTTTGTTTTCGGCTGTGATGAAATGTAAAATAAACCAATCAGAAGGTTGAATGAAACTGCAAAAAACAAGGTAAATAAAATAAAAACTTAAATTACATCAGTTTAAAGGTGACTCACCCCCACAATTTATCTATACTTTTAAAATGTTCAGATGCTTTAAAACTTTCATTTAGATTGCCATAATAAAGACTACTCTTTTACTTATTATTGTGTACAGATTTTAAGGCCATGCATCCTTCTTAAGAAGCTAATTGCATTTCCAGGTTTGATGTCACATGAATTGTGTACGTTTGTTAAAAAAAAAGATTAGTAAAAAAAAGGTTTGTAAAAAAAAAAAAGCACATTTAGTTCTATTTACCGTAGATATTTCTATGGTTAAATGCATGGTATATGAGATTTGTAGAATTATTGTTTATTATTCTGTTTATGCCTTAAATGTTAATTTGTATTGTTTTTTCAGCCCACTGGGCTTCAGTAGACATAGCCAATAATCCAGGATATATCAAAAATTGTACAAATATTCAAGAGAAAGACAGAGAGCAACAAGTTTTGATTTTGTTTTACGCATCAACCTTTGCAAATCCCCAACCTCTGCTTTTCTGCAACACACATCATGAGAGGCTTGAATCCCACGATCTGAGACAGTCAGATATTCTGACCACAACCAACCACTTTAGAGAAGTTAGAACACTACCCAACATGCTTTTCATTCAAACATTTCGATTTCTAGCTTAGACAAATGTTAGCTAACAAAAGCAATGAATGATGGCTGACCACAAAGGCGGGATTTGATCTTGCGCAAATGATTGCTTTACATTGTAATCATGCGATTGATTTAAACTTATGAATTCAAACTAATCTATAAAATGACTATTAAATCTATTAATTGCTACAGTGTCAGTACAGAAAATACAATAAACATCAGTATATGTACAATTCTGAAAATTTGCCCCATCAGACAGATCAAACACCATCAGCTGATGATCCCTCTGAAAAACATATTTAAAGGTAAATTTAACACAGAGTTACTGCACTTTAATGGCATATTTCGGTATATTTATTTATTCATGCACTGTTGGGGCTTAAAGTAGGAGACAGATGGATAGTATATCAAAAGAATTTGAGGGGTTGGGATTTTTTTCTCTGCTGAGACCCTTGTCTCTCAAGCCGAAAGCTTTGTAGTGACATGAGCTGTGTTGTGTACTTCAGAAATACTCCAGTGTCCGTCTTAAGATGCTTCACTTGTCAGGATTATACAGGCTATACCTTCTTATCTTCAAATGAGAAAAATAAAACTAGGTTTTTGACAAAGCTACGTGGCAACATGAGTTTGGAAGACCACTGATATCCGTATTCCGATAAAATTATTGTTCAGGTATGAAATTATTGTTAATAGAAATTTTTTTTGTAGTATAGTTTTGTAGTACATTCAAATGTGTATTTAAAGATAATTATGATACATCTAAATAGCTCAATAATTTTCGAAGTAACTCGGTCAGTAGAGTGCTGGTTGCTGAATCAGGGGAAAGTATATGTGAGATATGTAAGTTGCTTTGGATGAAAGTGTCTTCTAAATGGCTATAAAGTAATATAAAAAAGTAAAGTAAAGTAAAATGGACTGCCAATGACAGTTGGCTCACTAACTAAAGAGTAAATCACTGTCTGACCTTTGAATGTTGCCAAAGCCATTGCATCAGACTCTTTCCTTCACCACATGCTGGTTCACAGTCAAGCAAAAAACCCAGACTTTGCTTTTCTAAGCAACATGACACCATACTAACACCCAACATCCTTTCACTGCATTTCCAATTAACGTATCTATCATTAAAGAAAGCCTGTGAAATGTCCTACTGAGTTCAAATGCCTTTAATATGCTGCTGAAAACGAAAGTGAAGAATCGCTGAGACTTGGGGCAGTGGCTGTGTGTCTAGTGAATGATTCAGACACTGAGGAGAAGAACGAGAAAATCTCTCTCTCTTTCAAACGTCTCCCACTCACAGACCTTGGAAGGCCCTGTGCTAGCCGTCAGATGATTTTTGCAATATGCTTCTTGTTGCTTGCTCCAGAGAGCTGAAGAACTGAGGATGTGTCACACGTGCTGATTCAAGACATCATCTCTCTTCCACATATGAGGATTGAAGTCTTGTCAGCATCCTTGTCTTCTCAGGACAGGCTCCCTGGAGTGCATTAACATATGATGATTCGCAGTTCTCGCCCAGGATCAGCAAACCAGTGGCCGCATGTGTAGACATGGGTCATGCCAGGTAATAATTGAAGTAGAAATTACACCCAGTGTAGCTGCGGAGTCTCGGCTAATAAAGTGGAACATTTAACAGAGCTGTGGCTGGCAGATAAGAGCATATCAACATTACAGATGATTCCAGTGAGTGTGTGTAAATATATATATATATATATTTATACACACACACACACACACACACACACACACACACACACACACACACACACACATACAGTATACTGAACTTCTTAGTTGGTTAAAATAAAATGTCTTAATTTCAAACAAAAAAGGCAGGGTAAAAGGTTTTGGTGTAAAACAAACACAAAATCTTCTCTCATCTCTTTTTCAATTTTTTCTTTTTCCAGGTTTTCCTGTAATTGTCTCTCTTTTCAATGAGGCATGCTCGCTTCTTCTGGAGACATACACAGTGAAGTCAGGCAGGTTCAAGTTTTTACACTTTACACTACTTCACAAGACCAGGACATCAGGCTTCTGCAGGCAGACGTTCATACTCCCATCTTCTGGCTCGACTTTCTCTCATTTATACAGGGCAGATTTCTTGAGAGATCTTTTTTTTTTTTTTTTTACACAAATATACAAACAAATATACGGTACCTGTTCTCTCGTATGCTGAAATATTTGGAGGGGGAAAGGCTGTAGCACTTGGTCTATAGATCAGGAAAATATAAATTGAAGTACAGTTTTCATTTCCGCCTCCAAACCTCCAGTGACCTCTAGTCTATCTTGAAAACCTTTTACATGTCTGCTGAGAACCAATTGGTTTTCAATTTTCTGCTAAAACGTCATGAATATTCTTAGAGCCTAGATCCTGTGATCGTACTGCATTTGTTTGATCTGTAACTGCAACTACGCTTGTGCTGTATATGTTCTGTGCTCCTATTATAACCACATTGGCAAAACCAGCTGAAGCTATTTGAGGTTTTCATTAAATAAACCTTTGCCATGTGATTGTATTCAATGAGTATAATTGCAGGTGTAGGTTTGCCTCAGAAACCTCTTCTTCTTCATTTTCATAAATTAATTAGGACTTTCTCGTTTGGTAGGAGAAACCAGATTGAAATCTAAATTAGAATTTCACATGCAAAATAAGCTTTAATGAAAGCAATGTAACTTAAAAAAGGAAGTAAAGGATGAGGAAAGAAAGAAAGAAAGAATGTATGGACGAATACAAAGGGCTGAACTGTAGGTTGCCAGAATTCTCAAAAGTAATTAGATAAACAGGCTCGGTAATGAACAGATTATCATAAGAATGGAGAAAATACTGAACTTCACACTCACAGAAATGCTCCACAATTATATCTTTTAAATGGCACATTAATTGGTTTATGTTTATATTTCCAATAAGTCAAATTAGTCGTTTGCGTAATTCATAAAATAGGTCACTTTGAATAGTATAATAGTGCCTGGTAAAGTCATAACTGTGATTAAGCATTAATGAAAATGCAAATTCTTGTTATGTTGTTGCCAATACAACACACACACACACACACGCACACACACACGCACACACAAACACAAGCAAGCACACACGCAAGCACACACAATGTGGCAAAAGTAAGTTTAGGCAAAATACCTTCTTTGGCTGGTGACTGGGGATTTTAAGCGTAATATAATTCTGCCTAAACAGCAGGTATAGGACAGCAGATATGGTGTGTGATGTCACACGCTGCCCTGGGTCATGAACTGCAGATTGGATGCGGCCAATACACAGAACACTTCAGAACTGTTACAAAAGCCACACGCCATTGTGCTAATGTTTGAGCAAGATGGATTACAGGACAGCACGCAGAGAACCCTGGAGCTGTTATCACGGCCAAAACATCAGTTTGTAAGAGACGGCAGTCTCAGCCTTTACTAAACTCAATGAGACTTTCTTTAAAATGACCCTAACAAAGCCAGAGGGACCATCAGATTCAGCTTTTAAAAATTCATTCTCACATTAATTTTTATTGGGGTTGGCTAAATCATCCTTTATTCTTAGAAGCTTTTGTGACATGTAAAACTTCCTTTGCTTTACGTTTGAAATGAAAATCACTTGCTAAATTCACAGAGCTGACATCCAGGGCATAATTCTCATATAAGTTTAATGGATTTTGTACAAAAGGCTTCAAATCTAATTATGTCAAGTCTGTTGAATAAGCATTAGCTGTCCATTCAATTTCAAGCCACTCCAAATTTAGTTTTATTTCTTCTTCAGTGTGACAGCATGACTGATGACACAATGAAGAGATCACAGAGGCTATACAGTATTTTCATACAGATTTCTTTTTCCTTTTGTTGATATGAAACTAATCTTTATGAAGCTAAACTGTTGATTGAAGCTATGTTATGTTTCAGGACTTTTTTGTGCTTTTATTGTGTATGCCTGACACTCTAAAATACAGACGTTAGAACAGAAAATATATTCAATATGCCATGACTTGTCGATGTATTTTTTTAAGGAATATTTTATTACTATCCAGTAATCTTGAAACGACTATGAAAAGTTGTAAGTTTGAAAGTTCAGAATAGTCTAGACTGCCATGCAGAATGAGCACTTTTTTCCAACTGGCTGACGCAACCGTGCACAAAATAGAAGACTGTAGAGTAATGGCACACAGTTCTTCCAAGAGTTTAAGCAAGCATTTCAGCCAGAGAAGATTTCACAGCTTTAGGTTTTGAACTGAATATATTGCAGAAAATAAAAATGTAAAATGTCGCAGGAAGGAATTATTATACCGAGAAAATGTAGTTAAGATCAGTGTGTTTTCCTCTAAATCCTCTTGGAGATAATCCCTTACTTCCCTGGAGCAGTTTCTACATGCTGAGGTGGACTCGTGAAAGCGAGCTGTGACTAAGAATAAAAATGGAAAACATGAAATATGCTGTCAGTTATTCTTCTAACAGAATGTTTACATGGTTTTTCTGCTCCACAAAATCCTTGAATGGAAATTAATGGTGCAGCTTTACTTCTTGGTGTGCCAAACATTTCAATGTGTGGGGTATGAGTTTAGTTTTCTTTTTTTTAAGACATTCGTGCCAATACACACGTGACCCTTGATAGAGGCTTGTATTTCTAGTGTGAAGTTCTACAATTTTGTGTGGTGCTTTTAAATATGCTCAGGGATGATGGAAAAAAAAAAGGTTGTTGGTGCTGCCATTGTTCCATCTGCCACCGGAGATTAAAGCTGTTGATGTTTCTGAAGTATTCCATCAAAATTAATTACATTTGCCTGAATTTGTGCAAATGTGAAGTGGTGAGTCTTTCACAAAATTAGTGGGTAACTTATATGCCTGCCTCATTCTATTCTCACAGGTCAGTGACTGATATGTGGGGCTAAAAAGGAATTGCTAATAGAAAAAGTGAATCAAAATGTGGAAAGCAGAGTCACAATGTTTATTAACAGGTCATAATTATTTCTGTTACTTAAATTGTAAGCAGAAGTGGCTATACGCAATAAATGAATTGTGCCATGTCAT
Organism: Paedocypris micromegethes; assembly: GCA_028031935.1. NCBI lineage: Eukaryota > Metazoa > Chordata > Actinopteri > Cypriniformes > Paedocypris > Paedocypris micromegethes. Next base: position 8,928,686 of record CM051503.1, read on the forward strand.
TCAGTACATATTAATTTATTTTAAAACCTTTCTCTAAAATTGGCCTTCAGCTCTGCATAATTAGAACACATATGAACATTGATGTGATACTATTTGCTGAGATTCTATTTGTTATCAGTAAACATTAACATATTTTCAGGGTACCTCTTATTGATAGATGGTTTTTAATCAATCTGTCAATGAGTAGACGAGATCCTTTCTATAAAATAGCTCTCGGTGCTTATCTGAATTATTCAGAGGTGGTATTTGCATACTGCTTTCGTAGTATCTCTACAAAAATGGCCCTGATTGTTTAATTACACCAACAAAAACTTCTCCATCCATTCGCCTTGACCTCACCTCGCCTTGAATGTGATCTTGCACTACAATCCTCGATATCTTCTGCTTTTATGGAGGTCAGGTAGCAGGCCATGAATTTTAAGAAAATTGGTGATGTCGGGTAGTTCAAGGGCTTATTCCCTCTGTAGTGCACGAGGCGTTGCAGACTCATCAGTCAAGCAAAAAACCATACACCCTCAATGCCACTCCAATCACTCAGAAATACCCAGAATTAAGTCACTACAACATTTCTTTCTAAGCTGTTGACATCTCCATCTTGTTGGCATCAGTTGGCTTGTTGGGTTCAGTCAGATTAATTCAAGAAGGCTGAAGAGAAGCATTAGAACTTTCTGAATGATCTCTAAAATTCAAAGTGAGATGAAAACAAAGTTTTGGTTATCCAGAGCATTAGATTTAAGCCTGTGAGAGAACCAGCAGAAGATTATCAGTTTGATGGAGCTGTTGCAGTTTGGGAACAAGATGAAGAACTTGGCGGTGACAGCTGCATGTTCTTGTGGATGCTTTGAGAACCCTCTTATTAAGTTGTCGGACTCTCTTAGAACTGAATGGTTATTGTACGATAAGAACTGGGATTGTTGAGTTTGACATTCTGACAGGCAGGATGCAGCCTGATATCAATTTTCCTGCCATGAGGCATGTGAAGGGACTGAGGAGAGAAAAGTGGATTGGACTGCAGTGACTTTTCTAGAGGTAGTGTCAAATAATATTTGTCCACAAATTCCCGTCCTGTTAATAGAGAAAGTGTTCTTTCACAACACGTAGTGTTTTTTTAATTACAGCACGTTCTGGAAAACACAGTGTTAATATTTTTTATCTCACATCGATATTGAACATCTTAAAACGTAACTTAAATGTTCCAAATCTGTGAAGTGTGCAAATCTAGACTACACTGTTTAATCATCTAAGAAGTTGTTTTTTTTTCTTCTGTTTAACAAAGCAAAGGGTCCTTTACTTGGAATTGAAGGCGATGAAATTGCAAAACACTTGAGTAATGGAATCCGTTCCCTCCTGCATTGCGGAGCTCCTCCGAGGAGTTCAGAGAGCTCTTACATCTGTTTAATCAAAGCCGCATCTGGCTGAATATCAGCCGGTGGGGTGTAGCCCCATTCCATTTAATGGCATGTTTGCTCTCCACGCCCAAATGCTCAAATTCACTTTCAGTCTATTGCTGATTGCATCTACATTTTCAGACATCCCTCTGTGGTTTTCAAGGCTCTTGGAACCCAATTACTGGCAATGAATGTCACCTGCATGAGCATTAATGATTCATCCTCTGCTAAAGTTTAGATCAGTTTGTCAACAGTGTCCTTCCATCATCAAACTTCAAACTTCTCAGTAAGTACATAAGCTCTAATAAAATGATACTAGCAAATATACACTATAAATAATGGACTGTTGAGTAAGAACGTAAGGCACTCCGATTACTCAGAATTCATTTGAATCAAAGTGGTTTCTAAAGCTTACTTACTGGTAATTATGCCTCATGTCAAAGTTCAAGTCATCTTGAAGTTTATTGTATACCCATTTACTTAATATTTCTGCGGTCTAGAAACAAACTCTTTACTGCAACTTGTGAGAAAGTCCTTTTTTGCTGCAGAAACAAATCTGTGAAAAGAAATTGAGTAAAAAAAAAACGTATGTACTCAAATCACAGATGGACTTTTTGTAGGTAGGTAGGCGCGTATATAAATCGCAAATTACCGTAACCTTTAAGTAAGGCTGCTAATTATTATTAATTATAAACTGTAGAATAATTGTAAATACATGTGTTGTTTTCGACATAATTTAGTACTGGCGTTCTTTGGAGCTGGGTCATGGCTTTGCTTGCTGGAATGCCCAAACTTTCTTCTCTGACACTTCTTCCCGCTCTTCCAAAGAAATGCAGAGACAATCCAGGGTTAATAGAGACATAGACCCTCTATCTTGTTCTGGGTCTTCCTCTTGTCCTCTTGCTGGGACATGCCCTGGTAGATGTTTCAAAAACCTGAATGCAAGTAACCTCAACTGACTCCTCTCATTATGGAGACTCTCAAAAGATTAGACAATTGGTTCTACTCGAAATCTCATTTGGTGACTGAGCTCTTTCATATGTCTAAGCCATTCTGCAAAGAAAACACACGGTTTTTACGTAAGAGATTATGTTTTTTTTACCGATATTTCCATATGTGTCTGGAATTCTCTCGTCCCTGTGGTTGTCGGAACTTAATTTCCCAGAAGTGTGTTTATCAACAGCTTTTTTGGGTCACACATTTCACACTATTTTCACATGTGTCCAGCTATTTTATCAATAGGTGTTTGGCCCGGTAGGGTCTCAACCTTTTTCAGTTTTTTTGTTTTCTGTTGTATTTGATGGAATTCAGCCTTCTTTTCTTAAAATTAAGTTTACTCTTTTAACTCTTACTCTTGTGGTACAGTGGTAAAGGGCCTTGGACTCGTGTCCAAGAGGTTGGAGGTTCGAATCCCCCTATGGCTGGTTCGCAAGTAAGTGTCTTTGGGCAAGGCACTGAACCCCACATGGCCATGACATAGGCTGCCCACTGCTCCGGGTTTGTGTATGTTCACTTCACTGTGTGTATGTGTACTTCACTGGATGGGTTAAAGGCAGAGCACTGCTTCGATATGGCTTGCCAGTAGTCAGAGGATATTTATTTGATTATACAAAACTAACCTGATATGAATAAGTGGATTCACAATATGTGCATTAGTAAAGGCAGGTGGGATGTATTTGGCAGAGTATTTGGTTATTTTAAAAATAATTTCAACAAAGCCTGTTAAATGTTATAATTGTTAACTGTTTATTAATGGTTGTTTTATTTGCTGTCAATTGCCTTTTGATCTGTCAAGCACTTAAGCAAAAACATTTTGATACCTACAGTATCTTGCATGTTGAGGCATATGAGGAAAAAAAGTCATATTTCAAATTTGTCCAACCGACACCTGCGGTGTACAACTTAGTACAACTCCTAGTTCTCATCACACTATATGAATTTTTATTTAAAACCTATTTAATGGAAAATGCTAGTATCTGTGTCAAATATCAATCTGCACCATAATCAGGCTCAATTATTTCTCATTATTTCAGTCAGTGCACATATTGCAATCTAATTTGCTGGCTGTTAAACTCAGCATTCTGGGGTTTTTTCCCTCTCCTGATTCTATTGAGATTTAAAAAGTGCTCGAAATGTTTTATGAAAGCTATTTGCTTCTCTTTCTAATTTTACCTCTCTCATTTTCTTCATTGGTTAAATGGCATCAAAAGTGGATAATTGTTATGCTGGCCAATACAAGCACTCAGAGAGGACTTGCTTTGTTTGACAACCTGGTCTCCTTTCTGCTTTTAAGTCGTCTTTTCTTGTTTTTCTCTCTGCGATGACTCACAAAATGGCAATTCTGACCATTCTGTCCATAAATGTCTTTCAGTGGTCTATTTCAAAACGTGTTCCCCGAGGATGTGATGTTGATTTGGACTGGAAAAATGAATTATCGAATGCCACAATTATCATACATTCTTTCACAATTAACTAACAGAGACGAGTGATGTGATTTCAATAAATGTAAGTTGTAATAGTAGTCAAGTCAAAATTAAAAGAAAAGAAAGAAAAGCTTGCAGCCTATTGTTGTTCATTTTTTTCCACACACTGAAATTTGTGACAAAAGTCAAGACTACATGACAAAGCTGTTGTCATGAATATGCTCATTCATGGTAAAGAACTCTGATGCATTCAAAGTATATTTAACATCAGAGATGCCGTTTTTGAATCGTATATGTATGATCCCAGTTGATTTGATAACTGTAGCCATTTTACTCTCGTTTTTTTTTACGTGTCTCTGAAGGTTTCAAGGCGCCATGATTCCCCGGTTTAAAATTATCACAACTTTTAAAAAGGCCCTTGAAATTTCCTCATGGTTATTTATATCCTGACGCCATGAACAAAGAAGGCAAGTAAGATGTTGAGCGTTATGTGAATATCAATGAATGCATACGGAAAGATATTTGAAAACTCTTACAGCATCTTTAATGTGTCCTTTTTTACCGGAACGGCTGGGATTGCTGCAACTTGTTACAATGAAATTCTGTTTAGATCGATCTGAGAGTGTGAACAGACTTCTAAAATATACATTTTATTCAAAGTGTGTGGTTGCTTTTTTTAGGTTTTATTTTTAGGGTCTGTCTCAGCGCTGGCCACATAAGAAATGTATTCTGAGATGGTCCATTTCAAGTTTTACTTGGTGTAGGAAAAATGTCAGTGCCTGTTATCCCTCAAATTGTTTTGTGGCATTTTGCTACAGTTATTGTCTTTGTTATTTACCTGTATTCTGGTCAATCATCAAAGCTTTATAAAATTACAACAATGCATAAAAAACGTATTGAATTGGCAACGTATCAGTGTCATCTGCTTGATCAAACCCAGGTTTTCTTTTAATGACAAAATTAAAAAGAACTGCTTTGAAATGTAATTGTAAATGTTAAATGCGTAGTTTTCACGTTTAATAAGCTCAAACCTAAATGAACAGCCACCTGATAAAACAGCATGGCAGCGTGTGTGGAATTTTCCCACAATGCATTATCCTTACTAATGCCATATGATTAGTAGCCTAATGTAACGCCTTTAAATATAATTCCTGTGGTATATTACTGTAATGGAAAGCAACAGAAACAGGACACTTGAAATGCATTAGCATTATTGAATTTCTTAGGCTTCTCATGCGTGTCATTTTCTGTGAATTTTTTGACTAATCTAATAGATTTAATAGAGCTACATTTGAAGTTTTAAAAGGTGCCAAAATGACATGAATTTAGCTGCAATGGTTTAGCCCTGTGCTGATGTCACACTTCTCTCAGCAAAAAAAAATGTAATTTTTTCTTCAGTTCACTTCCTCAATCTTTTCTCATTCCGTGCATTTATTTTTATCAGTTTTTTATTATCTTTTGTTTACTCGCCAGACTTTATCTTGAGTGTAAGCATTAGGCACTGAGGCGGTAGAGATAAGGGTTTATTTGCCTCCTCAGTGCCAACACACCATGTCACTATGATGGCTTCTGTTTTCCACTGAAATACCATTGATTTATGAATCTATCTTCACAATGTTTTAATAGCTGCAAAATATGAGTGTCATAAGTAGCAAAGACAAAATGTTGATCAGAAATCACAACAAACACATCAGTTTAGCAGTGAAGAAGTGTGTGTGTGTGTGTGTGTGTGTGTGTGTGTGTGTGTGTGTGTGTGTGTGTGTGTGTGTGTGTGTG
>CM051503.1:8934280-8972562 GCA_028031935.1 Paedocypris micromegethes
GTGTGTGTGTGTTTGTGTGTGTGTGTGTGTCTGTGTGTGTGTGAGCGTGTGTGTCTGTGTGTGTGTGTTACCGGCTGCTGGTGAAATGCAGGCCGTTGCATTCTATAGAATGGTTAGCATTTTAGGCAAAGTGTGTAACTTTGAGCTTTCATGATAACACATCAAAAGAGATGAAAGAAGAAACTGGATGCTCTTGAAAAAGCAAAAAAACTCTGTATTGTTTTCACTTCTTTCTTGAGGTCTTGGACATTGACTGGCTTCTGGTTTCACACAAGTCTGTGACCAATTATTGACGAATACTGAATGCAACAGAATATTCTTTCTCCTTTTTTACAGTGAAAACAAAATAATTGGAAATAGAATAGAAAAAGAAATAGACATCATAATCTCAGATGTTGACTGACTTCCCTTTGTTGACAACTGCAGTTCGAGCAGAATGTGTTTTGTTTTTTCATGTGAGATTTAAAGTGTTGCTGTTGTTACTATTGTTTTTGTAACTACAATTGTACAAAATGTCTAGGCTATGTCATGTATGTTCATTGATGTTTCAGTCCTGGATTTCACATTTTATTTTCATTGAATTCTTAAAAAAATATTATATACTGTTTATTCATGTAGATAGACGGATGGAGACAGTTGATTTAAGTATCAAATCTAAATTTCAATTTGCCCACTACCTATTTAAGGATTTTAATAGAAATATTGACTTTTGTACTCTGTTCCACGTGCAGAAACATCGAAGGGCATCTCCAGAGTTCCTTTCATTAATCTATATTTAATCATTTAACACATGCATTTATCTGAAAACGTCTGATCCAAAACAGATTTCCTCATAAAGCCCTTGTTCAATTACACTAATGAGAGATGCATGAAGTTCTCCTATTAGAAAAAAACTGGTCGTTATTCTAAAATGACGAATGGGTTTGTGAGAAGACTGCAGATGGTTGGAAGTGATTTGCCATATGCTGGGCTCACTTCTAATATGACTCAGATTTGTTCAAAAATGTTTGTGTTGCTACTTGTAAAATTTTGCATTTATTTTTTTCTCTGTCAATTGTGATGGTTCTGGTTTTTAGCTGAACATATTTGCATTTTTGCACAGAAGCTGCAGCAGTAATGGGACTCATATGGAATCACACATCCCCAAGATTAGCTGCCCTAGAAAATCTGCTCTCTGCTCTCTATTTGTGAGGGTTTAAAAGAGTCTGTGTCAAATCAAGGGCAATTACATTGTGACTTGGAATTCAAAAATTAATTTAAACATGTGAATGCTAAGATTGTCACTTAGATAGTCAAGTTTAACTAAAAGATCCTATAAATGTAGAGAATGTCCCAAAGGAGTGAAGCTGTCCGCCACTCACCAGTGAGCAATATAGTTCAAATTCTTGTCTGTGTGCATGGAGCGCATGTAAAATGCTCTAAGACAGGGGAATTGGAATTGGAGAACATCTGAAATTAAAATACAAGATCAAGTGGGTCTTTTAAAATGATACTAGACCCTATAGGGACAGAATTGTTGTTGTTTGTTAGAGGGTGAAATGACCAGAACATAAATCACACAGAACATAAATCAAACACAGCATCAACTTGCCCAGTGTGGTGGTATTATTTAAATTATACGGTACACGCTTTTGCTATTGGATGGATGGACAGGGTGACAGATAGATCTTTCACAGCAGCAAGTACACCCAAATACACCAAATGCGCAAACAAAATAATAATAATAATAATAATAATAATAATAATAATAATGATAATAAAAAAACTAGAACAATAATAAGGATTATACAGGAATTTAATATTTGCTAGGAGAGATATTGAAATTGAAGTAAATACTAAAAAAAGTATTATTATCTTTTGATTTTAATGGGGATTCATAATTTTACACGACTCCACAACAGGGACCACATTCTTGTAATGTTGTGTATTGTTCCCGAAACATTAAATAATTTAGATTGTCATCATGTAAATCCATAAAATGCTAATGCATATGCGTGTGTGTTCTTAAAAACAAAAAAGAAGGAAAACATAAAACACAACCACTGGTCTGTTTCTATTTACAGCCCAATATGAAGTTTTTGTTTCCATAAGTGTCTGATCCGAACCCAAACAACCTTTTGAGGGCAAATTTTCCTCTGCCATCTGGTTTTAACACGACCCAGCGTGGCACCTAAATAGACCAGCACTTTCTGTACCGAACAGGTGAAGCAGCCCTGGAATTAATGCATGAAGGTTAAGTTTTGCTGTCTCCTATAAGGGCAAACTGCAATGATTGGTCCTTTCACGGATATGGTCCTTGGTTGATAAAACCAAGTAGCGCTTACAAGAGTTACGTGAGGAGTCTGAAGCATCATTTCAAGAGTTCTTCGAAAGGGGAAATTAATCCGATATAAAAACCGTCGGTGAGATCTAAACACTAGAGCACATCTGTGAAAGTGGTGCCAGAGCGTTTGAAAAACATGACATGCGTGCAACATTCAGCCTTTGTTAACCTGCCAACTGTTTTTCACACATGTTCTAATTTTTGCACATCTCAGAATCTCAGATTAAACAAAACAAGCTGCAATGAACTTCATTACCAATCCCTCCCCTTGGGTGTCTGTGCGCGTGGTCGAGTCCTCATCCAGTCTGCGCGCACTGGAGCGCGCGAAACATCTCCGGGAGGAGGAGGAGGGCTGACCTGTCAAAATCATACTACTCTTTGTTAAAAAAAAGGCAAACGTTGGTTCTACACCATCATCATCGGCAGGAGGAATCTAAAGCGGAAAGCGTTGATCAACGCATATAACGGATTTTCCTAGTCGCCGTTACCATGCGAGTTTATTTCGGCTGGATTCTGATGTGCGGAGTGTCAGGTGAGTTTATCGGTAACACTTTGAGTTTCAAATGTTGTTTTAGCGCAGAGAACTGCTATAAATGTATCCCAACAAATGGAATATGCGATTTAAAATAATATATAAATGCGAAGTAAAAAGGCTGTCAAATACATTTCCAGATATTCTTCACTGGATTTTCAATGCAAATTGTGTTTGCCTCAAATCTTGGAAACACTCAAATCTTTATCTTTTTTGTAGTTATCAACACTACAGACTCTAAAATTTTGTTTTTACAATTATTGTTTGATTTTTCTTTTACCTGTCATAATATCTATATATAGAATATGACTATTAGACACACAATTTCCACATTATCTTTACTGTAATTTATAATATTATGTCCTTGTGATATAATATATACAACCAAAATTATATCTTTTGAAAGGAGATTAGAGTGGTATGTACAGAACAGCAATGAATTAACCTTCTGAATGAAGACTAAATAATCTTTCTCTTGGAAAGAGTCATTTACTGTGAGAAGGTACCGGAATGATTGTTTTTACTTTTCGTTTTACAATTCGATATTTTCAAAAGGATGCCTATTGTAGAGGGTGAAAGCATCAAGAGTAATTCTCCTCCAGAGAGATGTGCATTTGGATTTTTGCTGTTTTAGAAAGTAACCTCACTCAGATCTAAAATCAGCAGTTTATGATATCAGAACTGGGAAAGAACGGCTCTCCAGAGGGATCTTTACAGTGGAAGACTGCCCATTTGTGATTCTAAATGTTGTGGTTCTCCTTTCATTTCACATTGTGAACCATTTTAAATCATTTTATTGGTAAACTTGCGTTAACTGGATTAGTCCCTATACTTTTTCCTTGTGTATTTTTGTAGAATACATTTTTAGCGAATACCATTTTAAAACATGACAAATCGCCCTAAACTCATTGTCCTAAGCAGTTGAAGTTCTGTGACAATTACTTACATCTGCACCACTACTTCCTTAAGGTTGTTTATATCTTGACATATGAGTTGGCAATGAGTTATGGTAATTTAACTCGACTGTCATACGATGAGCATAATGAGATTGCAGTTATTAAATATTTTCTGCCTTGGGAAAAGGTTTATTTTTCTGATGCTTTTCTGAATTGGTCCTGGGATTGTTTATATTTTATGATAATGTTTATTCTTTGATCATTTTTAATCAGCCTAATTTGATAATTTACTGTAGGTATTGCCAACTATTATGCAAACATTTTTCATAATTGCACATTTATGGTTTGCTCAACACCTATCTACTCTCTCACCCACCTCTGTCTTTCTTTTGTTTTTCTCTGTCTCTTCTGAAGTGGTGCTGACCATGTTTAATGTATCCGAGGATCTAACCCACTGCCCGCTTGGCTACTTCCCCTGTGGAAACCTCAGTACCTGTCTTCCTCAACTGCTCCACTGCAATGGTGTAAACGACTGTGGAAACCATGCAGATGAAGAAAATTGTGGTTAGTTCACCTTTCTTTCTTTGTGTCTAACCCTCATCAGGAGACTGATATTCCAGAAGTGCCCAAATCCCTGTAACTACTGGGTTCTGTGTTTCATGTTATGTAGAGCACATGGCATGCCAATGTTTTCCCAGCCTTCTTATTTTTTCAATTAGTAGTTAATCCATGCCAACTGTCACATTTTGTTTTCCACAGGTGTTTGTCTATTTAAATATCTTGTTTTGTTGTACTGCGGATCTTGTCTAGTTTGTCCAAGTCTTGTTCCTTTTTTCTTTTACTTTTTGGTAGATTTTTGGTTTCAATTGTTTTTTCACTTATTTGGTTTTCATTTATTGAGTGTACTGAAAAACGTTGACAAATATGTGGCACTTTTTTCAGTGATTTTGTGAGCTGTGCAGTTGTACTGTAGTGTCATATTGGACATAGATGACTCAGTGTTGTTAGACCCCAAGTCTAGCTTAATTTTTACTAGCCTATTTTTACTTCTCAAATGAAAAAAGGTAAAAATGTGATAATGCATTATTTTTCATTTGTTAACTTGGAGCTTTGTCATTATGTGCTTTGCGCCCTTGAAGGGGCTTTGTTGTCCAAATCAGATGCATACCACTGCTCCCGTACTGCTGTGCTACAAAACCTTTTAATGTGGCCAGGATTAAAGCTGCTCGAGTTACTGCTATTAGTGCCGAAATGTATAGGTAACATTCATTTGTCATCAGTCACACTTGAAAACATACAAAAGCCATTTTTGTAGCTTTTCTTGAACACATTTCTATGCTCCATTACAAAAATACTCCTCATCAATATAGAACAAAAGAGATCAATGATAGAACAATGCCAAAACAATAATTGCGGCAGATATTTGCTCAAAATATCACCGTATTGTAAATATTCACAGAAATGTGACTTGGGCAAAAAATACCGTATTTATAAAAATATACGCGTATCAGCCACTTTATTGGATCCCCTTTACTTGTTTTTGCCAGAATCGTCTTAAATTTCAGTGGCACAGACTCAACAAGAGACTGACAATATTCCTCTGAGATGTTTTTTTTTTAAACAATATTATCACACAGTTGCTGCAAATTGAGATCTGATGACTGTGGAGGCCATTTGAGTGTAGTGAACCCGATGTCATGTTCAAGATTTCAGTCTAAAATGATTCACGCTTTATGACTTGGCATCCTGCTGGAAGTAGCCTGTGGACATGGACAGCAATACTCAAGTAGGCGGTGACGTTGACTTACAGTTGACTTGTAATGTTCAATTGGTACTAAAAGGCTCCACTTGAACTGTAGATGCAAAGCAAGACGGATCCATGCTTTCATGTGGTTGACGCCAAATTTTCACCCTGCCATTCAAATGCAAATGTCAGAATTCAGTTTCCTGTTGTTAAGCGACAGTGGTGGCACCTGGTGTGGTCTTCTGCTGCTGTAGCCCATTCACAAAAAGATTTGATGTGTAATGCGTTTAGGTATGCTCTTCTGTATTTTTTGTTAGGAACGAACTTCTCTCCTTCTACCTCTGGCATCAACCAGACATTAGCGCCTACATAACTCCTACTCACTAATTTCTTTCTCTTTTTCCAACCATTCTCTATAAACCCTAGAGATGATTGCACGTAAAACTCCCAGTAGATCAGCAGTTTTTGAATAATCAGACCAGTGAGTCTAGTATCAACAACCAAGCCAAAATTGACAAAACATCTTAACCAAATCGGCAAATTGCGATTCGCCTTGACCATGTCTTCATGCCTTAATGCATTAAGCTGCTGCCATCTAATTGGCTTTTTAGAAATTGGCATACATTGTTTAAGAAGCAAGAGGTTGGACAGGTGTACCAAATAAATTGGCAGGTGAATGTATTTTTACATTTATATACACACTTTATATGAAATGCAGAACATTTTGTTTTATTTGAATATGATTGTTCGAATGTAGCATTCGAAAGAAAATAGTACGTGATGCGTTTTAATATAAGGAATTCTCAATTTAGAATAATAGAATAGTACTCTTCATCATTTACATTTTGTACAATGTAAACATGTACAATTCAAAAATAAAAATCAAGATACTCAAGTAAAATTCGAGGGATTTATCTCATTTTTTTATAAAGCAAATGTGTCTCTGAATATCTTGTTGTCTACTTGATATGATCTGTAAGAATTTGGTCCCTTTAAGAATAAAATACTGAAACCATCCTTGACCTAGATATTATGTAGGAAACTTGGATACTTGTCAGAGTGTCTGTCCAACTAGTTGGCATCTGTCTTACAGTATTTGTCAGCATAACTCTGTCAAGCTCAATGATTAAAATGTACTGCTGTAATAATCACCTTGTTAAACCTTGTCTTTGTCATTATTCTGCCCTTTCAGAGATTGAGTTTAAAAAGCCTTGTGTCAGACCCATGCTATGCAGGCCAGGATGAAGGAAAATGTCACAATGTTCTAAATATCTTAAGACTTTTTCTGAGACCCATGTGATGAATCGAGCAGATTAAGATAAACGAGGTAATGATGTTTTCAGTCTCAGAAAATGATATTAACAACATTCGAAATTGAGAAACCTTTCTGATCACATTCTACTAAATATCAAGTTATCCTTGTGGTTTCTGAAAGGTCACTAAAATTAGAGTAAATAGTGGCACTGAACTTAAAATCTGCCTGTAATCCTCTACACTTTAATACTGACTTGGCAAGGCTATCTGACTAGTAGTACTTATTTATTACTGAAATTTCACTAAACAAACAGACAAAATTTGACTCCATACTATGACAGAGAGAAGGAATTTGTTGAAAGTATATACCACATATTTGATCTCTTCTAAAATAGATTTTTAAATGCAATCTGAATGTACCACGGTATCATGCAACTATGAAAACTACCATGCAAAGAAATGTGTGTGTTTGTGTGTGTATACGTATACGGTATATATATATATATATACACTGTATACTCTGTCAAAATTTGCGATTTAAAAATAATTAACGTATAACCGCCATTTTGTCAAAATTACAAGCTTCAGTCATGTAATTGCAATTAATTGGGATAAGGGAGTGCGATTAGCTAGTTAAAAAAATTATCATTTGGCAGCACTAATATATATATCTAACTCTTACTCCCTACCACTAGTCTACCAATTCTATATGGGTACATTGTTATAAACAATTATATTATCATTATAAATTAGCAGAAGTTGTCCTGACTTGAAATAATGAAGATAAAACAATTAAGACTTTCTATAAAGCAGAACGATATTGGTCCGCCTGCACACAATTTGGTTCTGCAATTCTCTCATCTGCTCTCCCGAGGATGAAAGAGTGAGACATAGCCATGTTTTGCCTGTCGGTGACGCCACAAAGGAAGCCATTTGTCATTTTTGCTATGAATTCTTTGAACGTCAAGTGCTTTGTCAGCTTGTAAAATCCCAGTTCCTCTGAGTCACGCTTTGAGCTCATATACATTTTGCTGTTGATAATGACATACTGCTTTGATTCAGCATGAATCATCCGAATGTCAGACATGGCTGTGCAATTTACAATGCTGGTCTTGAGCAATGTATACATGCTTGTCCTTATAGATCAAGAGAGCACATGTGGTTATTTGTTTGGTACATATAGCTATAAACACCTTTGTCTGTGGCTGTTGTTTTGCGAGAATCTCATGAAAAGGTATTTCATACATATTAGATATTTGAACTAAAGCACGTTTTATTACATTGCAATCATTTACTAAAACTATATATAATGTCTGCCTGGGATTCAGGAATGTAACATTTTAGCAAGAATAATACAACCACAAGGTCATTAGCACAGTGCTATAAATCAAGGTGTCGGATAAAATTACACACACAAAGAATTTGTTAGAATTCAGCAAGGAAATGATCAATAATTCCTTACAAATATCAGTATTTTCTGTTGAAGTTGGGGAAAGAAAAATGCAATTAGATTGTTTTGCTTTGCTAAAATGAAGATTGCCGTGTTAATCAGGAGCAGCATCTTACTGATTCAGAGAGCATTCATCACGACGTCTGAGAGATGCCTGTGCATGAAAAACACAGATCAGTTGACTCCAGTTAAGCCACATTGTATGACAGTAAGTGAAGGGTCTGATCTGGGTCTGAATTACGTTTCCATAACTTTCCATTCAGCCGTTTGTCAGTAACACAGAACAAAACTGACATATTGAAATGTAATCGTTGAGGAGCGACACAGATAGCAGTTCTTTGACATGTGAGCAAAATTCGACAGATTTGTTGTTTCTTACACTTATTTTTTACACAGATACAGATAATAAATTATGTTTTCAAAATTTAGCATAACGGATTCCCAAATTTCATGGAGTCATTGAAGGCTAACGTTATTGTAATTTATGTTGAAATGTACAAAAATACATTAGCAATGGTTGCATGTGACAGTAACAGGACGCAAAGTGCTATTGTAATTATTGATTTGCAGTCTCTTCACGGTCCCTGTAACCTTGGTCACGCACCATTGGCACCATCTCCTGTGATTGGAATGTGATTACATTTGTGTGGGACGGTTTATGCACCGAAATGTCATTATGAAAAAAAAGTTAATATTTAAATTGAATATGAAATTATACTTACACAAGTTCAGATTTTTAGACATGGGTTTCAATCCAACAGAATCTTACAAATAATTTTGTCTGAAGTCAGTAAGAACAACTGCAAAAACTCATGTTCTTTTTTTTTTCTTTATGCAAGTTATTGTGTGCGCCTTTTTCTTTTCCACAGGCCATGGAGTTCCATCTAAAATAAACATAACATCAATTTATTAACACTAAATTATCAATAAATAAACTGCATTTCTTTTTGAAAATTAAAAATTTAATATTTTGGTGTAGGCCTGGTGAAATGTGAAATTTTGATGGAGCGTTTAGAAGAAATAATGAAACACTCGAGTTTATTCACATTTTCTTGGCATTTATTTTGTCTTTGCCAGCACAGTGGTTCTTTAATAATTCCTCCTTTGTGTTTCTCAAAATAATGGCAGATGAAAGCATTTATTCAGTCAGGGTTCAGATTTTTTTCTCAGCATTGATCTAAAGCTTAATAAAGAAATGATGAAATGTCACAAAGGCATTTGTCACGTGAATTTCAGCTGACTAACACGGTCACATTATCATCAATCACATAGTGTGAAACTGTGCCATTTTTTATCCCAAGCACATAAATTACTCTTATCTTTCTTAATCTTATCTATTTTTAACTATTTCATGCCATTCAATCTTTCTCTCAATTCTGGAAAAAAACTTCAAGACTCACTGAACACAATGTAGTTTGGTGTCTGAGGTGTTTGAAATGGGTCTGTAAAGAAGGAAGGTCTGTAATTTTCTCTTTGCTGTCTAATGGTCCTATCATCCTCTCATTGGGTGCGGAGTAAAAGGATGCTTAGATTATAGTCCTTCCTTGGGCGGTTGTTGGAAGTTTAGGGCAAACTGTGGTTAACAAAAGTACAATTTCTTTAATACGTAAAAGTAGCAGATTATGTAGAAATGAAAGAAACTACTAGTTCTCTTAAGGCTGATTCACTGAAAGTGATTCACAAAGTTCATGTAAATACTGCATGATGCCACTATTAAAATCTACTGACTTTTTTAAGGGACTTATATAATATGTTTCGTAACTTGTATTGTCTGAAGGTGCTCGCAGGTTAAACATGTTCAGAAGGACAACGTTTTTACACACTATTTCCGTCCTGCCGGTTAATGTGTGCGGGATGAATGGAGCGTCTGCAGAGCAGCAAGGACATCAAGTCTTTAACCTGCCTTTGTGAGTCACATTATGAAAGTCGCTGGATTGTGCTTCAGAAAATAAAAATAGTTTAAAGAAACCAGGATCCACTCTGTTTTTGATATTCCTTTTCGGCCGGTTCTGCAACAGAGTGGCCATATGCTACTCGGCTTAGGGCTGCCCACTGCTCCGGGTTCCATATGTGATCACTTTCAATTCTCGCATTTCCCACTTCCCACTCCCAATTATTATTCCAATCCCACTCCCCACTTACCAAACGCACACCATCTATTCCTAACTACTGGAAACCAACATCATCTGTATGAATTTACTAAAGCAGCTTTCATTTTCCCAACATCTTCACTTAGCAATAAGCATGCAGGTCTAAAATAAATAGCCATCAGTTGTCAATAGTTTGTTTTGTTTAGCGTGGCGACCCCTGATAAGGGAAAAGCCGAAAGAGAAGTAGTAGTAGTAGTAGTCTGAATGGAGGAAATCTGAAGGTTAGGTTTAGTTCCGAGACAGATGGGAGTAAGAGTGAGACATAAAAGCATCAGAAGACCCTAACCATATTATGATAATTTTGTTCTTCACAGCATGTTTGCCAATGCTGAATCCTTACCAATGCTGAATAGAGGAGTTCTTCGCTGCTTGATAGTGGAAGGTTCAGTGATCACCATCCATTTGAACAATGTCCTGCTGCTTTCCAACAAACAGATGCAAATTAAGGTCAAGGTTGTATAGATCAAGGCAGGATGGAGACATGCCAGGTTCTTTATGCCAGATTATGAACCCTGCTCTCAGAACATGGTATGCTTAAATTAGGCATCAAGAGATGCTTTTACTATTGTCCGACAGGTCCTGTTCTGTGTACTTTTGCTGCTGTTGGCCATCAGATGTGATCAGAGATGTCTTTCTGCATAATTGTATCAAGTGGTTATGTGAATTAATGTTACCTCTTTGTCATTTTCATCCAGTCTGTGTATTCTTCTTTGACCTTGGTCGCCTTCGAAGCATGTTATTATCTGAAAAACTGAGCATTAATTGCAAAATTGGCCTTTACTAAAGCTTGGATTTGTCTGCACCCTCATGTTGGTAAGCAAACTGCTTTTCTGAGGAACATCACAAGCATAATAATAAACAAGCTCAATTATGGAAAATCTTTAAACCAGCTTTACTAAAAACCATCAGTAATTTTGAAAGCCTAATTGTTTCCTGCCACAACTGTTCTGTCTTGGGCGCTGTGAGCCATACAGAGTCACTCACCTGGATGATTCTATAAGCGATCCGTAATGCCTGTGCCGAGAAGCACTCGGTTTCCAAAAGATTTATTGTCTCTCTGCCAAACGCACAATTTTATATTCACTTTGCAAAAGCGGAAAAATAATAGCAGTGATGCAGAAATAACATCGCAGCGCCTTAACGTGTCAGAATAAACCATCATTTTGTTAATATGCAGACTATTGCCATGCCAAGCTGTTTTAGGTGGTTTAGATTTAATTAAAAAAATACTAAAAAAAAGGTTTTTCCAGATTTTCAAATGCAAGGTTTGGCAGATGGAGTGTGTGTTTTATGTTGAGATGAATGTTTGAGTTGAAGCTTAAATCAATTGAAGGAATAAGAAATGTAAAGATATGTGTTCAGTGAACTAGCATAACTACACAGCTCAATATTACACAATGTGAACAGACTATGCAAGCAATTAAATCGTTTAGTTCACTAATAAACATTAATATTTCAGGAAAGACTTGTTAATGATTGTGTGACTTGTTAACTGTTAATGTGTTTGCAGATTGGTCTACCTACTCAGATTTATTTCATGGTGATGGTTGAATCTTGTTTTTTGTTGTTAGTTTTCGAATGTTGTGTCCACTATGGCTTTTGAACCAGGCAAGCATATAATAAATTTTACCTGGAAATTACAAATTGACTTTCTGTCAACAACCTTAAGCAGAAAAAATATTGAGATTTACGAACTAAATTGAGATTGAGGAACATGAAAGATGTGTTCCATTGAGCCATTTTAAAAACGACTTGCTTACTATAAATTGCTTATCCTGTAATTTGCTTAGTTGTTGAGCTGATGTTCGGAAGACCCCAAATCAATGGTGCAATTCTCAGGCCAAGCACGAAGTTTGATTGTGAAAACTGTAAGACAACGTAAGTCGCTTTGAGCAAAAACATCTGGTAAATGCTTGAATTTATAAAAAAAAATTGTGGTTATGGCTGCGTTCCAGTTCTCATGTTCTTAGAAGGACATTATTTACAGTCACAACATTCAGAAGTCTTTGTAGCATGGCTTAGATGTTTCATTAACATTTGCATTTCACCCGTGCATAATCAATTATCTCCATGTCGTGAAATGAGCGCCACTGAAAATAAAGGCATAATGAGCCACTCATGAGCAATTTGTAAGCAACCAGCTTAGCAGAAGTCTTTTTCTCACTTAAAGAGAATAGCCTGTGTGGGTGTGTAAGGACTCTTTATTTTTAACTTACTCTAAATTGACTGACAGTGTAATTCCAACCACAAAACTGCTGCTTTTGTCAGGCAAAAAAACTGAACTTTTAAATCTGTCTGCGTGAAAGCAAGATAATGTAGAATTTAAATTGTTAACCTTTCTTTTACAATAGAGACCATGAAAAGCACAATTTGGAACGCACATGTTGAAATGATACAGGCTGACAATGCATGAATAGCAAAGTGTGATGGTTTCTCTGGTAGATTGGTATTGAATGTGTAATTAAACGGAAGAGGACGTCTCTGCTCCCCTCGGCCGTTAGCAGGGTCTTGTTACTGGGTCAGCGTCCCCCCAAGCTGACCGTGTGAATTCGGACTGTGGTTCTTTGCGAGCCAGCTGGAATGTTAATAAAATGTTCTATTTTAAAAAGTATTTTTTTAAACAGCAGGACATTTTGGCACACAGGACATTAAATCACATCTTGGGACAGCCATTATCATCATTAAAGATTTGACGTGCCACCTTGTGTTTGTATTGACCACAAGCAAGGAATCTGGACACTTAAGGCGTTTAATGAGGTCATTATGCAAGAGAAGGTGCGAGGTTACATGGTTCAGTTAGCTAACGGAGAATATTCTTTTTATATAATTTATTTTTTGTATGTTGCAACTTGTCCATATTGAGGTCTTTCGTTGTGCTTGTTTGGTCCGTGTAGAATTGTTCTGTATGCCCGAATCTTTGTTAAGTGAATCTCAGGTCAAGTGAATCACAGGATTGTGCATGTATTTCTAACCATCTAATTTCTAATTTTTTCCGACCTTTACTCTCAATTATTGGGATAGGCTCAAGATCCTGTGACAAAAATTCTTAAAGGGAGGTTGGTAGAGGTTTACAATTGCTTTTACGATATGTTTATGATTATTGGCAAAACTTTATTTAGTTGACCTAGCTAGTTTCCTATACTATATATAATCAACTCTGTTATAATTGTTTCATAGAAGTCATTAGACGTGTCACTAGAGTCCTATGAAACTATGAACTGTGAGGTTGCAGACCACAAATGACTTGAGAACCCTTGCAAACTGAAATAAACTTGAGGAACTACAACTTAGGGAATCTTTTTTTTTTCGTTTGGACTCCTGGCACATTCTCACCAGCCAATCAGAGTAAGGGCCACCTCAACGTGAAACTTGTGTCAGAAATCCAAAAAAGTGTCAAACGAAAACATTACAAAAAAAAAAAAAAAACAAAAAAACAACGTAAATGTGAAGCTTTTTCGTTTGTTTCCTTGAAATTTACGTTTGATATTTTTGGCACTAATCTGATTCCATAACAGTTATGCTTATTGGAAACATGTCCTTTGATAAGAAGAGACTAAACTTTTCAGACATTCCCCAAAAGAGGATTTGAACATTCAAACTCACCACTGGACCACAACAGCCTATTTACTGTGGTCAAATTATTATAATTTGAGAATTAAAATTGTAATCCATAATTGTAAATTATTACACAGACACACACACACACACACACAGCTTTTCAAAATCTTGCACTTCAATGAGAGATATTTAAGTTTTTTGCCAAATTGGTGTTCATAAAATGTTGACAATTGATGGATGATGGTTTTTTGAGAAACAGTTGAGTTGTTGCCTCATGTTTCTGAGATTTTGCCTCATGTTTCTGAGATTTTGCCTCATGTCAGGTGACAGGAAGCTGGAGCTGCAAAGGAAATACAAAAGAAAAATCATATCGCATTTTGTGTATATTGCAATTGTGACTCATTTGTTTTGCACTCATTTGCAATTTTAGATTTATAATTTCTTATTTATGATTTAATAAGTGAACACTTAAGTGTTCAAATTATTGTTAGTAGCTTAAGACTCTTAACCATTTGACTTTACCATTTGATTGATTTGGCTATCAATGTGTTTATTTATTTATATGTTCTGTTTTCATTCTTTATCATAGATGAATAAAAATCACACCAATATGAAAGCTGATATGAACCAATATGAACACTATTTCTGGCTGTTTTGGAGTTTTAGTTTTGGTAAATGTTTTAACATACATCGACAGTATACTTTTTAATGTGTAGTAGGTATTGGCAAAAATATATAATTTTCAATGCATGAACATAAGATTATATTATTTTACTTATCTTAGGCTACTGGTGCAACTATATGCAATGTTTGGAATTTATAAACCAAGTATATACCTAACCGGCTTAATATTTCTACTATTTTGATATTAAGAAAAGTTGCTTAGTTTCCTCATCCTCACCTGTGAACATGTGAGTTGTGAGTGCAGTCACAATGAGATTACACAGAAGAGACACTCAATGGCTGGTTGAGTAACTCACTTCAGCGCTTGTTGCTTTTCTTCTAGGGGACAATAATGGCTGGCCTCATCTCTTTGATAACTACTTTGGCATTCCCAGTAACAACCTTGGAACCAAGTCAAACGTTTGCTGTAAGTACATGCTTTGATTTTTTAGATGTATGAGTTTATTGTCCAATTTGAAACATAATATAATGCAGGAATTAATGTTTATACTATTCCGCCCTCAACTTCAACACCATTATAACCTATAAAAATATATATGAACTTTTTATCTGCTGGTCTGTCTGTCTCTGCCTGCCTGTCTGTATGTCATTGTCTGTCTTTCTGCATGTCAGTCTAGTGAGTGTTTGTTTATATAAATGACTGTCTTATGAAACGTTGCTTGCTTTCTGGTCATATTAAGCTGTTTTTTTAGCTGTGATATTTTTTAAAAGCTATGAAAACCTTTACTCTTTTGTGAATTTGAAACTGAGTGAGATAAAAGACGAATAAGAATGAAAAAATATTTTTGCTGTTTCAGACATAGGCACTATTGATCAGAAACTCAAGCGTAGAATGGAACAAAAAACCAAGGTGTTAATTAGTGTGAAATAAAAATACTATTTGTATAATATCACAGTGACAATAAGTTATTTTACAGCTAGTTGAAACTTTGAACTTAGAGATCTTTTTTGGTGGTTGGACTCAGAAATATGTATTTGCATATTGTTTCAAAAAGGGTTTATAGAAAAATCTGAAAAGGCATTTTTGTTATTGATGTGGTTTGTACGGTGGTTAAAGGTTAAAACATAGTTTGTGCTTTACTGCTTAGATATTAAATCAGCTTAGCTCATTTACACTGCACAAGAAGTGAATTGTTTTCTCTTATATGGATGTGATGGAATGAAAGCATCACCAATGTGCCCTACATGCTCCGCAGTACAGAGACAGTTGTTAATTAATAAAAACACAAAGAAAAGCGTTGAACCTGCGCTAAAAGGGTCTAAACAACCAATTAAAATTTGGCGCTGATGACTTTACTATATTCAGTCCCTCATTACAGGGGATTAAAGTCTGAAATCAGTGTGAACTTTTTAATTATTTGTATTTTTCTGGTTGGTAACCATAACTGCCAGTTTTCTCCATTATTACAACAATGATGATGAATATATCTGTGAGAATCGAATTTGATCTAGAGTTCTGGAGGTCTTTTGTTCCTAATGTTAATTGTAGATAAAAGCCTATTTTACAACTAAGTTTGAGACACTGATGGCCTCACAGGGGCATTTATTTTCCCAGGATTTGAGGCCACACGTTGGCTCTGCTTAACTGCGATAAAACTGAATGTAAGATTTATTGTTCCCAGTATAACAAATGTTCCATTTAGCCGCTACATTGACCTAAACTGTCTTCATGCAAAACCACAATGTGAGCCAGAATTTTAATATATGCGGCGTCTGTCTTTACAGTAGGCAAATAACTATTGGCATGGTATCTTTTTTCAGTGCTCGGGGCTGTGCCCGCTGAGTGCCAGTGCAGGGACCTGTGGCTGGACTGTGATGGCGCAGACTTTGAAGATGTGCCGGCAATATCTGTTAATGTTACCATGATGTGAGTTTCATGTGTGGTGTGTGACAACTGAATGAAAAAAATGCTTTATATAAAATGCGTATACAATAGGCTTATATTAGTTACATATATATTATATAATAAAAGAGCCGCAGATTCATTTTAAGTCTCCTACTCATAAAAGTTTCTTTGGTTAAGTTGCCGTGGCTCAGATCAACCTTTCTAAAGCTCCTGGATTTCAGGGTGTAGATATATATAGAGTTGATATACATTTATGCATTTAAAAAAAAGCTGCAAATAAAATTTTATTTAGTTGTGAATGATTTAAATTCACTTAATTTTCACTGGCAGTGGTACCCAACTATTATTAATGTGAGGGAGAAACTGAATTTTTGTGAGCCACAACAAAGTTACAATCATGTGTCAAGTGTTTTACTCACCAGTTTCAGAATGTTTGGGTCACAATTTGCCAATATTTTCACAATATATTGTGAAAACGTAACCCAGTTATTTCATTACTACTGTCATTTTCAGTTCTAAATTTCCCCCATTAGAAGGTTCACTGATGATAATTCAGATTGAAAGCTATTCTAAATAAGAGTGTGAGTATAGAAATAAAATAGCGACCCACATGTAACATATCAGTGGGCCAGAAATATGGCCCACGGGCCGTATGTTGGAAATCACTGATGTAGTAGAACATTTTCCTTGATATCAGTATTCGATTTTTAGGCATGTTACTCATGCTCAATTTGTCTTCCAAAAGCACTTTAATCTGAACTAAACAGCCTTTTTAAATCTGGACCAAAACACTGCATGCTATTGTCCTCCTTTCTCAACATCTCACTTTTGTAGTTCTTACTGAATGTTATCACCAAATTGATCAGTGGAACTAAATGGATCCAAATGTGATGTAAATGACTGTATCCATGTCACAGCGCTGCAGCAGCATCTTCACTTCCTGCAGAGCTTTGATGTGATGTGTCCTCTAGATTGATGTGTCATTCGGATGACAGTGGAAATAATAATCCTGAATGATTCCCCATGAAACAGGAGATGTCAGTTCTCTAGTCACTGGTTATTTGGTCTTTATAAAAACATCAGTCCAACCTGAGTTAAGCAGGTAGAGTGCCACAGTGAAAATTAGGGATTTTTACACGGAATATTAATAAAAATATTATTTAAAAAGTCATTTTTGTATAAAAGGCTTCCTAAAATGTTGTTGCTTTCCATTAAATATTATTCACTGTAAAAAAGTATGCGCAAAACATTTCATTTGTAGGAGGATTTAAGTAGAATCAAGTACATTTTACAAGTTGGTTTGTTTTTTTGATGTAAGTCTTCACATCCACACACACACACACACACACACTCGGAGCCCTCGTTTCATCATTAAAATATGTTTATTTAACATTAGCTTTTGATTTTCATTCAAAGCGCTTTATTACTGTGTGATAGACTTGATATTAACGTCTTTTAACACAGGTCTTTGCAGAGAAACCAGCTGAGAAAACTACACGCTGACATGTTTATCAAGTACCACAGTCTTCAGAAGTTGTAAGAGCTTCTCAGCTTTACCAAGTAGATCCTTTTCTTGTCATTGCACTAAGTAGATGTCGATGTTTGTTAGCGTTATCTCAGGTGTTCGTCTTGCTTGTCTTTCTGTGTGACTACTTAGTGAAAAGCGTATGCGTGTGTGTGTGTGTGTGTGTGTGTGTGTGTGTGTGTGTGTGTGTGTGTGTGTGTGTAAAAAAGAATTTTAAGAGTTAAAAAAAAACATTAATTAAATGCAAACATTAATTAATGCAAAATTGCATTACAGTAATTTGTCATATGCTTTTATCTGAAGTGATTTACTGAACAAGCAGATCGATGTATCTATCTATCTATCTATCTATCTATCTATCTATCTATCTATCTATCTATCTATCTATCTATCTATCTATCTATCTATCTACTATTAGATAGATAGATAGATAGATCCATTATGCAAAATGTAAGTCATTGAACTATAAAACATTGCTTCTTCCTCTTCTTTTTCAGGTACCTGCAGTACAATCTAATTAGATCGGTGCATCCGGATGCTTTTAGAGGCCTGTATAATCTCACACGGCTGTGAGTTATGGATTTAGTAGATTTTCACTTTATTTTGGTCGTTGTTTTTTGCACATTCAATTTAAAACAGCCAAATTAACTTTCAACTTGCCTTGAGAGCTGCTGGCTTAGACTGCTTGTTTTAATGGGCAAATAAAAAGATTCTCTTTTTGTCTGAAGTGAGATGGCTAATCTCTTCTTCTCAGGTATCTGAGCTATAACAAAATCACCATTCTACTTCCTGGAGTATTCCAGGATTTGCACAAACTAGAATGGCTGTAAGTCTTCATTGTCTTTCTCAATTCCACTTTGTTTATGCTAATTGATTAATTGAAACCGATTGATGCAATCAGCGCCGCTCGGTCCAAACTGTTTACAAATTCTACACACACCAAAGTCTTTTCTAAAAAAATGATTTCAAAGTCAATGTTTGAATTCTCTGCATCCCGAAGGCTCATCATTCTTATGATCTTCTCACAGAAAATGTGATTTAGCGCTCATCACACTACAAATTGAACTGCAATGAGTCGGGGTCCGTAGCCCCCCATGCATCTATTAGTGTCGTCTGAACACACATTGGATAAAGCACTTGACTGTGTGAAACGGCAACATTTTTAATGAGGTTTTTTCCCCTTTTTCCCTGAAGAATTCTGGAGAACAACAATATTCATCACGTCTCCTCTTTGACCTTCTCTGGTTTGCGCTCCCTTGTTCTCTTGTAAGTTTCTGCCTGTTGCTATTTTAGTGACTCATTTCCTGTATAAAAAAAGGAAAGGCCTTTCATGTGTATAAGGTATATTTTAATAAACGCACCGCGTTTTTTCCGCAGGACTTTTAGATCTGCCTTTTTAAAAGTTCTGCACTTTGTGTTCCAGAGTGCTGCTGAACAACACGCTTAGCAAGCTTGATGACATATGCATCGAAATGCCCCGATTAAACTGGCTGTAAGTCGGAAACCCAAGATTTCAATGATCAATAGCAAGTTGACAAACCGTGAGATAATTATTCAGCGACAAATAAATGACATGGAGCTTTTCACTTTGGCTATTACGTCCTTGAGCAGTTTTTCTATTAAAAAAATATATTATGGAGGTAAATACATTTAACTATTGTTTTTTTTTTCCCCACATTTCCGGGCGTATGATTTGTTTTCAACCGTATTTTCCATTTAACCAGCCTCTGATGCTTCTTCCAAACCAATCAACTTCTATTAAAGATGGTTTATGT
The DNA here is from genome assembly GCA_028031935.1 of Paedocypris micromegethes. Lineage (NCBI taxonomy): Eukaryota > Metazoa > Chordata > Actinopteri > Cypriniformes > Paedocypris > Paedocypris micromegethes. The sequence goes on from CM051503.1 coordinate 8,954,018, forward strand.
CGTTGCTATTCAGCCAGGGAGAGTTGGAGTCACAAGAGAACAAGCATGTGTGAATAAGTGTCTACATCACTTCCTCTCAACAACACATCAAAATCAAAGCTGCTTTAAAAACACCTCTGCGCATACATTGAGTATCATTTAGCCTTAGAAAAGCATTGACAAGGATCCACTCTTTGGTTGGGTTAGATGTAGCAAAGATTTAGAAGCAGTGATCTAACTGTAACATTTCTTTCTTTTGCATTAACATGGTTTATTCTGGATTCTTTCTTGCAGAGACATTGAGGGAAATCAGATTGACAGCGTTGGAAACGTAACCTTCAGATCCTGCAACATGCTAACAGTGCTGTGAGTGTTTGTTCCTCCCGCTGTCTAATTTTAAAACTCTTCCTTCCCACTGTTCCAACCACTACCGGCTGACCTTGACATGCAACTACACCTACTACTACTCAATCTTGGGAAAATAATGCTTTTTGTTTCATAAAACTGCACAGTGATGTAACTGCAAACTCTTCTTGAGAATCGAACCTAGAAGCATTCAGTAGTCTTTTGTCCAGTTTCACTGACTGAGTCACAGTTTGCGAAAAATATACTTGACTTCATCAATGGTTGTGATGTGGTGAACAATCCTTGAGGTTTTTTTTCGAGTGTGTAAATATATTATAAGGGTAATATATTTAGCCATTGTTCAACCGTGGCCTTAATTTGTGCGTGTTCTCCTCAAGCTTACCTGGGTTTCCTCTGGGTCTCTGGGTTTTCCTCCCGCAGTCCAAAATCATTCAGGAGAATGATGCGTCCCGTTCTATTTTTGCTTGGTGTATGGCCCGCCTTTAGGCTCAAATTTGCTGGGATTGGCTCCAGCTCCCTGTGACCCAGAAATGGAAAAGTGGTCCAAAATTTACAATGGAATATTTACACAGCAATGTGTGCGCCTTATAACTAAAATTTATTAAATACTATCTTGTGTTAGCGCAGCTTGTTGTTCCGCCTGAGTATTTCTAGAACATTGCATTTATCTTAAACTGTGTTTCTGTCCCCTGTAGATAAATGTGCATGTCTTTTTGCAGAGTTCTCCAGAGGAATCATATTAGTTACATTCACAAGCAAGCTTTCGCTCCGCTTTATAAACTGGGCGAGCTGTAAGTTTTCATGCATCCTAATACATTTTTGCCAAAATGTTTATTAAGAAATGTCCTTCATAATTTAGTCATGACCCACTTTTAGTTACTTTCTAAAAAAGAAAAAAAAATAGATTTCACCACTGGGTGAATTGCATCCAGCTTGACCAGCTATTGAGATTGAGATTTATTATTGAAGCTTAGTTAACATGTTTCTCACCTAATGCACATTTAACATTTAAATGGCAAAATGTGCTTGCTCTCTCTCTCTCTCTCTCTCTCTCTCTCTCTCTCTCTCTATATATATATATATATATATATATATATATATATATATATATAAATTTCATTCTCTCTCTCTCTTTCTCTCTCTTCATCTCATTCTCTATCTCCACAGGGATCTGTCCAGTAACAACATTGAAGCGATTCCTCCTGATCTCTTTATCAATCTCGGAGACTTGCTCCAGCTGTGAGTTTTCCATTTATATGCACAACAAATATGACTCCAAACTGGTTCTCGGGGTGGTAGGCCGGTTTTCCCATCGCTGACTAACAGCCTGCACACATGCAGAGCACTGCTCACTGGGAGTAAATCCCTAATACGCTTATGCTATTACGTTTATTCATTTATTCCTATTAGAAATGCTAATTTCCGTATAATTACACGTGGGCTTGACTTGTGTGGGTGTTTTATTAAATTCTGATTAAAATCCACAAACATCCAGGTGGATTTTCAAGGTGATTTGAAATCAGATTGGCGGAAAATTGTATAAATATAACGTTTCATTTTCAATCTCTGTTTTCTTCGTGATAACAATTCAATGGGTGACGTAGTGCGCAGTTGTGGCCTTGTGCTAAACTAAAAGGTTTCTGGTTCGAATCCTGAACTAGATTGTTGCGCCAAATTGAACCCGATCTGCTCATTCTTTAAGTCGCTTGTAGAAAATAAAGTGTATTTATAATGCTGCAAATGTTATTTTTCTGCGGTCTTTGGTTGGCAGGAATATTTCTTACAATCCCATTTTGGAAGTACAAGTGGACCTCTTTGACAGGCTGCATAAATTAAAGTCCCTGTGAGTATTGAATATTACCAAAATCAACATTTGCGGTTTATTTTCGAGTGTCTTTATCAGTGCTGTAAAGTAGGACATGTGGAGTCAACAAAAACACAGATAGAAGTATTATGTTAAAAACATCCATATCAAAAACACAATTTAAGCCTGCAATTTTGCTAATGTGCTTTTTCCTCAGTCACCACAGCAGTTTTCAATAAATCTATGTGCCATATGAACAGTGTCCTCCATTCACCAAGCTTTTAGGTTGTACTTCAAAGTCTTCCGGAGAATATCATCCAAACAGAAAACAGATTATTTACAGTAACAAAAAAAAAGAAGTTTTTCCCACAGATTCTAAAGTGAATACTGAAATGGTGGTTGTTTTCAAAAACGACTCTTTAGAGAAAGCTTTTTGTGCCGCAGGAGCATTGAGGGAATCGAAATTGGGAACATCCACAGAAGGATGTTTGAACCTCTTAAGAACCTCACTCACATGTAAGTGCCATTTTCTTGAAATATTGTATAATGCCTTTTTCTTTCCCAGTTTAATCGAAGGTTCTGTTGTCAGCATTGCTCTATTGAGAATTATTGGTTATTGAATAATATAGTGGTTTAAAAAATAATTTGTGTGTGTGTAGGTGGGTGTTGGGATGCACATACCAATTGTCTATAGTGTGAAAGTCTAGTATGTGTTATTTTGTAGTTCTTCATTATTTACAGCTAATCTTTATCCTTTAGCAAATGAATAGTGAGACTGTTCTGTATCGAGACTGGTCTTGAGGTATGACTTCGGTATCTCTCATTTTCATTATTATAAGCAGCTTTCAAAAAAGACAGTGACTGACAGCAGGTCCTGGAGCAGCTTGACAGCTCTCCTCTGCTCAATTAGACACACAGTTGTAGCCGAGAGATGACAGCCGCTTGGAAAAGTTTAGAATCGGAGAGCTAATTTAAATGACAGACATACAATTCTTCAATTTTGTTGTGGCGAAATGACGCTGGTTGGAAATGAATAGTGACTTGTTGCACAGAGATTAGTGACGGTTATGCACAGAGATGTGCACAACCGAACGATTTCAAGTCAATGGAGTAAATTGTTTACACTGATTTCTTTTAAATTTCCATTTTACTCTGATCCACGCAGCTACTTTAAAAAATTTCAGTACTGCGGCTATGCGCCTCACGTCCGCAGCTGCAAACCCAACACTGATGGTATCTCATCCTTTGAGGATCTGCTAGCCAACATTGTCTTGCGCGTCTTCGTTTGGGTCGTCTCTGCAACAACCTGCTTCGGCAACATCTTTGTGATCTGTATGCGCTCCTACATTCGCTCCGAGAACAAGCTCCATGCCATGTGCATCATCTCTTTATGCTGTAAGATTGAGTTTATTATCTATCTATCTATCTACCTACCTGTCTGTCTGTCTGTCTGTCTGTCTATACAGACACACACACACACACTTTCGCCCAAAACATAAGGATTGATGTAAGGATTGTATTCATATAATTATTCATATTAAAGCCATTAAGCCACATGACATAAAAAGCGTCATAGATCCACATTTAAAAACAATATTTTCAATATTTCAAGTCAACCAAAAATAAATCCATTAAATAATTAAGGAAAAGCTGAAGCTCGGGGTTACTTCCATCCGCCCTCACGCCTCACTGTTTATCAATGCACACAGCATGACAGTCACCTCGCTGCTTTCCAGATCAGTAAACTGACCACTGCCTCACAACGCAAACATCATCTCCTCTCAACACTTCCTCATTTAAATTACTCACACTGAAGCCTTTCCCTGCAGGAAAGTTGCTTAGCATGAAAGGAAAAGTGTTGCTTTGATTTCCGCTCTTTGATATGTTGTAAGTGGGAAGATGTCAAATGTGTATGTTGGGCATGTATGTTCCAGCTCTGCTGTTGACACGGTGCACGCGAGTAAACTTTTTCACAAGTACAAGCTAGGAAATGATTTAGGAATAGTAACATTTTTTTAAGTGAATTCAAAGTCCTGGAAAGAAAATATTTTTTTATTATTTGTAAATGGAAAGATATTTTTCTGTGTGGAAAAATCCATAATTTAATTGGAGCTTTTTTACATATTTTAACGGTACTTGTGTATTTTTGAAAGCTGTTAAAATCAAGTTACAAAATTACAATAGTATTATTTTAAGGTACAGGTATTTTTTTTTTATTTGTGCCGCTTTAATTAAATGTTCTAAAGAATTAACAAAAAAAATTAGCTACAGTTTTTGGTAGGTATTTTAGTGTTAAGTGTTGTACATTAGTGATGTTTACTCCCCAAGTTTAGAGATTTCTAGAGTGTTTTCATGCCCGAGTTAGTCACGCTGAGGTTTTGTTTGCGCTTGCCATCAATGTCGAGTGTTTCTGGTTTCATCGCATTTAGATTTCACACTTACAACATTCTTTTCTGTGGTGAACTTTTGGTTTCTGTTACTTTTTTTTCCTCTTTAATAGAATAATATCTCGTAAATGTGTCTTTCGCCTCTTAATATATCTAACGCAATATATGACAGGTATGAGAACGTGGCGTGTACATCCTCATGAGAATAGATTAACGCCTAATAGATCTGAAACATTGTTGATGTAAAAAATTACCTCATCTCTCAAATATTGTTTTTGTCATATTGTTATAGTGAGAACTTATTCTTTGTCGAGATAATCGACAATGCGGTTTTGTTTTATTGGGGGACTTGGAGACTCCAAAAGCAGACCGTTATCTAGTGTGTCTACATTTATAACAAAATGAGCATGAACACCTAGAGCTTCATTTGGACACCCTTGTTGTCCATCTAAACTTGCATTTGGTATTTGAATGCATTTGAATGTGTTACTCTAACAAACTGTTTTAACTTTGTAGGTGCGGATGGTCTTATGGGTGTCTACCTCTTCATGATCGGAGCGTATGATTTAAAGTTCCGGGGCGAGTACAATCGTCATGCTCAGGCCTGGATGGACAGTGTGCAGTGTCAGGTCATTGGATCTTTAGCCATGCTCTCCACTGAAGTGTCAGTGATGCTGCTAACCTATCTCACGCTGGAGAAATACATCTGCATCGTCTACCCGTTTCGCTATCTCACCCCCGGGCGCAGGCGCACTGTTACTATTTTAGTGACTATCTGGGTTTTGGGATTTGCTATTGCTTTCCTACCTCTTGTTTTTAAAGGAGTGTTCAAAAACTTTTACGGAACCAACGGTGTGTGTTTTCCTTTGCACTCTGAGCAGCCAGAGACACTCGGGGCACAAATCTATTCCATTGTAATTTTCCTAGGTAAGTATAATTGTTTTTTTTTTTTTTGTGGGAGTAGGTGTTGAAAAGAGTAAAACACTTTGATTAATGTTGATTGGAATAAAATCAATTTCAGCCCTGAATCACATTTTTGTTTAGGGATTCATTATAGATTTAGTTTTCAAAGTCTTAAAGCTCTAATATTTTGTATATTTTCTATCATGAATTATACAAATATCAATTTACCACTTGGTTATATACATGTGTGATTGTATTACATCTTTTAAAATTTAATAACAATAAATTTTACGGTTACAGATAAAAATAAAATGTCACTAACACTAAATTAGAGAATTATACAACAAACAATAAACATAGTGGCTATGCGGACAAAGTCATTTTCATTTTACATAACTTTAGATTGACTACAGAATTTGGATACTGACAATGCATATTAAAATTAAAATATACATTTATTTATTAGCATATAAGGTTTCTGTTTTAGCTTTTATCAATATTTTGTTTCTATTTTACTGGATTTTACTTTTTGTAGATGGATCTGTTGGTCAGTTTCTAGTCTATTGGCTCAATGTATGTGGTCAATTTGTTTTGTGCGAAAGAGGTCAGAGGTTTGTTTTGGACTAGCAGAATGAAGATAATGACAATATTGAGAGATCACTGAAGAAAAACAGAGGTCGAGCAAGTCCAATCTTCCTAATAAATAACTGCATCTTTCTTGACCTGATAAGTGTATAGTGCTTTTCTCATGCTTTCCACTCCGGTGGTCATGTCTTCACATTCATTAAGCTTTCCTCAGCGTTCAATATATCGTATCAAAACCATATCTTCTTTTCCCGAATAGGTCTGAATCTGGTGGCTTTTCTCATCATCGTACTGTCTTATGGAAGTATGTTTTACAATATCCAGAGAACAGGAACACAGACCACCAAATACAGCAACCATATCAAAAAAGAGCTGACGATTGCCAAACGCTTCTTCTCCATTGTAATAACTGACTCCCTGTGCTGGATACCTATTTTCATCCTCAAGATTCTATCACTTATGGAGGTTGAAATCCCAGGTAATTGTCTCGTGGGACCTCTATCTAAAAGTCTTCTGTGTAATCTGTCTCCTCAAGGGCAAGTCTGACCCGGAGCTTGAGCTGAATTATTTTGCCTACAAATCCTATAGTGATAAAATAGTAGGAAAAAATTGGAAACCACACACACAAATTATACAACTCTCAAAGTTATGACACAAATATATGTGTTTGTGTGTGAATTTTTTACCACACAACCCCCATTTGTTTTAAATGTAGCCCTATGTTTAAACATGTAATTTACAGTATATTTAAAATATAATTTACAGTATAATTGAAATTATATTCAATATCTGACTGAAAAGACATTCCAGTGAAAACACCCACACGTTATATTTTTACTTAAGTTACGTTTATGTTAGATGAATACAAAACTAATCACTTGAATTATATCAGTAAAATAATTGATAAACAAGTTAAGATATGAACGATAAACGCACATGTTGTAAAGATGTATTTCGTTAAAATGGCTTTTATCCGAAATTCTCAGATTTTTCTCCAATTCCTCTACAATTTTCAGGAACCATCAGTTCGTGGGTTGTCATCTTCATTCTCCCGATCAACAGTGCTCTGAACCCCATCCTGTACACGTTGACCACCCGGCCCTTTAAAGAGACCTTACTCCAAGTGTGGTCCAACTACCGACAGCGAAGACCGCTCTTCAGCACCCACCCGCCTCATCTGCCCTCATTCACATGGCAGGAAATGTGGCCACTGCAGGAAAACACTCAAACCCTCTGCTCACCGGAATACCTGGCACACATGACCGAGACCACCATTGTTACAGGGACCACCCAGTTACTGCCAGTCGAAGGCTCAAATGGGACGTGAGGTGGTCTCATGCGGAGGACCCTCTCATGACTCAAAAGCCAAGACTTATATTTATAATATGTTTGTTGGTGTTTACATCAACTCAACTCAGAAAAAGGATGAATAATTACCTGAACAGGAGATGTTAATCGAGTTGGGATTCCACTCATTGTTTGTGTAAATGTCAGAGACTAAAGATCTGAAGGTGAATGCTGGTCCATCTGGTGACCACAGACCTTGCTGGTTAAGGTCTGGTAGATGCACCTTCACCCCAAACAATATTCTAGCAATTGCTGTAATGAACATTATTGATTGTGTTGCATTGATGAAGCTTAACTGAGGCTTCATTAGTGTGTTTACATCACATGGGCTTATAAACAGATAAAATAACAGATATTGCATATGTGCCAATGTGTCGTTGTTTCAGATTTCACTGTTTACATGTTCAGGCATAGTTATACTGTACGGTATTGTTTGTACTAAAGTGTGATTAATACTTTGTTGTTTGTTTTTTGTCTATTTGAAAATGTGTAACGCATGTTAAGAACTGATGCATTCTGTATGCAATTATTTATTTTTCAGACTGTTTTTAGTCTAACAACCAGCATTATGTATATAAAAAAAGCTGCAATGGATTCATTTATTCGTAAAAAAAATGATCATTTATTAGTACAGAACAGAGCAAAAAGGGCGACCATATCATTTAACTTCTTTTATTTCTTAGTTTTGTTTCCTTTATACAACCTGACAAATCGAAGAAATACTGCAAAAAAACGAACAAACAAAAAGGTGTGTTTTTTTCCATATTTTTCTTGTAATTTCGAAGGTACTGAAAATTGTTGACCTGTCTGGACACAACTGACAGAAATGCAATGAATACATAACACAGAAAACAGGATAATGAAACAATAGAACATTTAATACATTTGTAATACTTTTGAGAATCGTGTACCAGGTTAGAGTTAAATGTCTGTGTATTAACAATTAAAAACACAGGAAAAGAAAAATAAGTATTGAGTTAAAAGTTTACAATACTGATTAAACAAATAACAAACTATTAAATTCACAACCAATGTTATTAATATTTATATATTAATATCAATACATTAATTGTTTCATCTAGGATCTGGACATGGTCTTTGTACACTCACTTTATTCGCTTATTATTATTTCAATAATTAATAAATATTTTATTTTTTTAAATCCATACATTTCTACCGCTTAATCCATTAGTGGGTCATGCGGAGCTAAAGCCAATGTCAGCAACCCGTTTTTTGTATCTTTTTTTTATTAAGCAAGCATTGACTGACTTGATACTTTCAAATTATTATTTTTTTTCATGTTCAATGTTTCAAGAAAAGAAAGCATTGTTTGAAAAAAAAAAAAAAAAATAGATCAAATAGTAAAATACATTTTGAAAAGTGTTTTACAGTGTCTGTGATTTGCTACTTTCTAAATTTCAACAAGCTGTTTGTCAGGGTTTCACCAGGATGGCAGAACTAGTTACAGCAAGTAAGGAAAAGGTTTCAAAAAACAAAACAAAGGGTCAAAAGTGGCAACTGATGAGGACCACGCGGGCATAATCTCACAGAGACACTTTTGAAAAAGCAAGATTCACACACTATAGTCCAAAACAAACCAGGTAATCTAAAAACCTAAAGATAAAACCTTTACTAGACAATATTATCTGCATAGAAATAACTGATAAGAAAACAAGAAAAACAGCTTTCACCTAAAAGATATAAACACATTGTGTAAGACGCATAATAGTAGAAAAATATAATCGTCAGAATTTGAACAACATATGTCATGTCCAAAATTATTCTTACCCCATGTAGCTGTAAACATATTTAAACTAATTGTAAAAATGCCAATGCAAAAAAGTACAGTATTGTTACTGTGTTTTGTTTTAGAAGTAACGTTCTGTACTAACTCAAAAGTGACATAAAACACACACACACACACACATTGAGCCACAACAACGTATTTTTTCATTCACGTGGTAGTGTTATTACCAGCCAATCTGCAGCCACCTCCGGATTTAATTTCCTTCTGTCAAGAAGGAGAAATTGTCCCTATACTGTCACTGTACTTGATAACTCCTGACCATGATGTCAGACTAGTCTTGCTGCCATGGAGACAGGATGGCAATCTAAACTACTTCTGTCTGCAGAGAGGAGAAAACACAACACACCTTCTGACATCTTGCCTTAATTAGGACAAAATCTATAGTAATGCTTGTCAATAAATGGAAGAATAAAAAAACTGCCAGTTAGAAACATTTTAGTACATGGAAAAACCTTTGTAATATAATAAAGATGGATAACAATTCTGCTCATTTTCCATGTATTGTGTTTGTGTGTACACATGGGAAATATACATTAATAATGTTTTTGTTATATTTACGTTATTAATCTAACACTATAAAAACTCCAACTCTCTGTTTTAAACCGAATGTACCTGAAGGCGATTTGACTTCACGAGCGCCGTCTAATTTATTCTAACCACATGAATAATTCAACGGAGCTGAGAGGTTCCTTTCCCGTCGCGTCTCTATGACGTCACTCTGTCTGCGTAACACATGCGCTGCACCAATTGTGTTTGTTATGACACGTACCCTGGGTTAATATTTGTATGTCCTCGCTGCCCTGGAGCGTCACGGAAAGCGTTTGATCAGAGTCTGCGTATTCAGTTCCAGTAATGTTTCCCGGTTGTAGATATTCTCTCCAAGGTACCGTCATGTTTTCATTGCATGCACAGTGACCAACTATGTAGCCTGGACGCTAACAAACATGATTTAAATAGTTTTCTGAAACTGGCTGACAAAATAATGTCATTTCCATTTGTGTTAAAACCGATATTATTGTGTGTAAGTACGTTAGTGTTTGTTTAATTATTTAATTTGTCAAAGTGACTATAGACGCCAATGTCCATCTGACAGAGGATGTAGGGCAAAGGGCAGTGGGTCAGAAAGTGAGCGCGTGTGCGCGCATGTGAACTTGGTGAAATGGGAAACTTGAGAAATCTTGTATTTAAAACTAAAAGAGTCTTTTGCAGTTCCTTCAGTCTGATTAATAGCTCAATTAACTTTTATGTAACTTTTGCACTGCTTTATGACATGACTTCTCTTACCAACTCTGTTCTGTTTGTGATGAGCTTTGTGATGTTTACAGTGAAGAGATGTATACTTGCACTGAAGGCAGTTCGACCTGAGCATGTTTCCCCTCATGTGTACATCACACGGCCCAGCTCCTCTCTCTCTGTTCCACGGATCACAACTCATTACACCGTATATCCCAGAGAGAAGGATCCACGATGGGAAGGTGAGTAATGATATCATACATATTTGGTGAGCTTAACATTTCTGGCTTAATGCAAATCACTTTTAAGTGCTGTTCTTCAATTCATGTTGTTTTTTTAAGAACGAAAAGGATAAGTCATTTTGATCTCTGGTATTGAACCTGTCATCTTTGAAAACCTATTGCAGTCTCTGTACAGCTCGCCTTTTCTGCATTCCATTCTGATTTAATTTAAGAAAAAGAACTTAACATAAACCGACTTGCATATTTTCTTGTCTATATAATTAAGTGATTCGCATTCCAAGTTATAGATTGTTATATATTGAAACTGCCTAACATTTTTCCAGAGTCAATCTCGCATCCTTTGGTGATGCAAACACTAACTGAGCCACAGAAATGGATTCCGTAAAATTGTGTTGTTGAGCGACAGTTCTCTTTCTTTTGTGAGCTTAGGAGTGGAAATGGAGCGCTTTGCTGATGAAGCAGACGTTGTCATAGTTGGTGGTGGTCCAGCCGGCCTATCAGCGGCCATCCGTTTGAAGCAGCTGGCCAATCAGCATGAGAAAGAGCTCCGAGTTTGTGTGGTGGAGAAGGCGTCTCAGATCGGGGCACACACACTGTCTGGGGCTTGCTTAGAGCCCTCTGCCCTCAATGAACTTATTCCAGATTGGAAGGACAGAGGGGTAAATGCTGCTACTCAGTGCTTTACCAATAAAATAACCATTAAAATTAAGTTAGGATTGTTACAAATGTGATACAATCTAAATGATTTTAAAAGATATATACGTTGAATTACTTTTTAAGAGCATCTTCAAATAAGCATTTTCAATTCATTTTCTATACTTTAAATTAAATTTTAAAAGCATCTCTGTTTGTGATGATCATTCTCAATTCATTTTCCCCATCAATTCATTGGTGTAATTGTTGTTTAATTTGCTTATGTTAAATGTGGTTTACATAATGTTCTTTATTTATGGAACATGTATTTAAACATGGTTACATTTAGAAAAAAAAATGTCAATTCAATCTTGTATTTAATATTTGTGACCGTATCGGTTGTTGTCATACAGGCGCCCCTGAACACTCCAGTTACAGAGGACAAGTTTTCAATTTTGACAGAAAAGTACAGAATTCCTGTTCCGATATTACCAGGTAACATTTTGCTAATATCTACAAAACACCTATGTTAAGTAAACTGCAAAATAAACTTTTTTGGTACTAAGAAATCCATTCTTTTGGCGTTGTCTCTTGAATGTTTTTCGAATTGTTTTAATGCAGGTCTCCCAATGAATAACCATGGAAACTACTTGGTGCGTCTGGGACATTTTGTGCGCTGGCTTGGGGAGCAGGCGGAGGAGCTGGGAGTGGAGCTGTATCCAGGCTATGCAGCGGCCGAGGTCAGGGTGACCTTTTACAGGATTTCAGCATTTGATCTCATTTGACTTCAGTTTAGATTTTTTTTTTAACGTTTACACACACACACACACACACACACACACACACACACACACACAGAGAAGAAAAATAACTTGACCTCCAGCTGATTGTGTAAGATGTGTAAGTTAACAGTACAATTTCAGGGGCACATTTGAGGACACAACTAAGATGGATGAATTGCAAAAAGTTGTGAAGAAAATTGCATGAAGGAAATAAGTAATTCATGTGTTGCACAACATACTTTAGTTCTTTATGTTTTGCTGGCAATCACTGAGGTTATACGTTTCTTGTAGTTAGAACCTAGAACCCTTGCACCTAAAGATTTACTTTGGCATACAGGTATGGCTCGGCTACTCGTGAAGAAGATTTGACAATACTTGTCCCCGTCCATCCCATCCTGTGCCTCTCTTTAATGTGGTGCATATGTTCTGTCCCCTTGTCAGGATAACCCTCTCAAATATGACGTTGGGGATTTTATTAATTCACAGCATTCCTTCTCCATAAATGATGCAAAATACATCACCTTTGGTCTCTCCTGGCCACAATACCTGTGGCTGGCTCTCATTCTTGTTCGCACTACCATTCTCTCTATTAAAAACTATTAAATTAGATCTTGGATAGAGTTCCAGACCGAGGGAATTTGATTGTTAATTTGTTTTGTTCCATTTGTTAATAGTCACACCAACATTGCTACAATGCAATCTGAGATCACGCTGACTGACATTTCATTCATGAAAATGCAAATACAACAAATTAACGTAAATTAAAAACATACAATAACTGAAATTAAATTTTTTTTTTCGATGACTGTATACATACACACACTTTTATACAGTATGTCTGCAACTGTGCTTGGGTCAGAAAACTGACTAAATTCAAACAAAATGAAATGAATGTTGTTGTGTTTTAAATACAAAAAATAGTGTGAATATTTTATTTTATGTACAGTCCATTGTTTCACTCTTTAGCTTCATTGTTCTTTTCAAAGGTACTTTTTCATGAAGATGGAAGTGTAAAAGGAATCGCAACCAATGATGTTGGCATTGCTAAAGATGGATCTCCTAAGGTTAGTTGTGTCCAGTATCCTTAAATAACATATCTTTGAATTCACTTTACGGTACATAACCTAATTTCTCACTTCAGTTTGAAGCAACTGTCCTGATACAGAAATGCACCGTCAGAGTTTCACACAGAGTTTATAAAGAGTGATTTATATTCATAAGAAAAAAATCATTGCAGTCTTAAGTGATCTTCTGATCGCACACAGCGCGTCTTAATGACTTTTTCGATGACAGTTACGGAACGTTGTATGGAAAAAGTAAAAAAACTATATTTTCTCCCATCACTTGTAGGAAAAGTCGTTATGTTATATGAAGAGCATAAAGAGTGTCATTGGCTTCACATTTTCTGCTCTGTTTAACTCGTCTAGGATGTGTTTGAGCGAGGAATGGAACTCCACGCCAAGGTTACTCTGTTCGGCGAGGGCTGCCATGGACATTTAGCCAAGCAACTTTATAAGCAGTTCAACCTCCGGGAAAAGTGTGATCCACAGACTTACGCTATTGGTCTCAAAGAGGTACATCTTCAGTGATGCACTTTCTTTTTTTTCCATTACTTATTGTCTTTAACAAATGTATTTATTGAATAAACATATATGCATTTACAGTATAAAAATATGTGTAGGCATATTTGTACTGTAAATATATACTGTACATCATGAAATTGTTCACAATGTGAATTATTTTTATTAAAACATTATTTAGAACTAATTGGAACTTAAGACCAATGCGTGTGTTTTGAGTTGTGCATGTAATTTTTAAGCAATACAAATTTTTTTTCAATGGACAAATTAGAATTATTAAAATACATTTTTAATTTTTAAAAGAAAACCTACATCTTTTATTACAAATTGATTTATTGCTTACACATCCAAACGAACAATCATAAATTGCTTGATTTAATCCTGTTTCAGTGTATACACAAAACATTGGATTTGAAAAATTGTTCCATGTAAATTATTCACGGTGCTCAAAATGACACATTTAATTTTTTATTTTAAATGCACATTGAAATATCGTTACATACTATTTACATACAGGTACATATGTAAGTTGTACATTAAATATGCTTATTTCTATAGGTAATTTGCCGAAACATGTCATATTTGAATGTCTTTGTTTTTCATTTTAATAAAAAAAAACTTTTTTACCATAGTACATTAGCCTTAATAATAAATATCCCGAGTCGTCATATATATATATATAAACAATATACAATCCACAAAATTAACTGTAACACTAAATTAAACAAATATAAATTTGTTGCATTGATGAATGTTATGAGTTATAGACAAAAGTCAACAAGTAAAATTTAAGTTTGATTTAAAAGCAAGTAAATTAATACATGACTCAATTCTTTCAGCAGATGCATGGGATGGATAGATGATTGGATAAAGAGGCTGTGATTGTATTGCATAATATTCAAATTCATGCAGGGGTTTTTTTCCAGCTGTGGGTTATTGATGAGACAAAGTGGCACCCAGGCAGGGCGGAGCACTCTGTCGGTTGGCCACTCAACAGAAACACATACGGAGGATCTTTCCTGTACCATCTCAACGAAGGAGAGCCGCTGGTGGCCCTGGGCTTTGTTGTAAGTAATCCTGCTACTGAACCATACTAGTCAAACATTGATTGAGTTATCTCACTGGATGGGCAAGAATCCTCTTTGAAGTCTGATTCCTGAATCTCGATGGTCTGGTTTGACGTCTCGGACAGGAAGCTTTGATCTTTGCAGATGTTATTGAGCTTGTTCATCGGTTCTTTCATGAACGATGAGCTAAAACGATGGGTGGGAGAGTCTTTGAACTCCCCAGTCGTTCCTCTTGCAGGACAATTATTTGAATGGTTCATCATGCCGCTCATAATGTAGCCAGCAAAATGACATTTTTATCAACTACTTTTCAAATCAGCATTTTGTGACGTGCTGGTGATACATGGGAAGTGTTCTCCGTTCCCGTCGTCTGAGATGACTGCTCATTACCCACTGGCGTCATGGACCAAAATGGTACATGGTCTGATTGGTCACAGTTGCCTGGATGTGCGAGCCAGGTTTGATGGACAGAACTAAATCAGACCTCACGATTGCTCTGCGTTATGTCACTGAAGTACATTTCACTCCCTCGCAGAGCTGTTAGCAAAAGCATTTTGGATGTTGAGATAAAAGGCGTGAAGATATATTTGGACCACATTAATAGTACATTTGTCACCCTGGGAGATTCTTCTTATATCATTACTTCCAGAGTTGCGAGTTGTAGTTTGGCTGGGTTATCTGAGTGGATGGTTTCCTAAAGAAACCCATAAGTGTGAATGGGAGTGTAACTGTGTCACCCTGAAACTGTTTATCTACACACCCGGTGTGAGCCAATCACAGTGTTCAGGCTCAAAGCCAATGAGATTGACTCCTGCTCTTTGTGACACAGAAATTAAGGAAATAAAATTTTTATGAATAAATAGGTACCATTTTAAAAACACATCCATTAACATCACAAAATTGACAATATCTAATTGGCCATGGAGGAACTGGACTGCCCTACACATCATGTGAATTGAGCGCATTTTTATGTTCCCTCTTGTGATTGGTTCCCACCAGTCTGAAGGGTTTGATGATGGGATTGGCTCTAGCCGCAAGTGGGGTTGTATGGGACTGGCTCCATCTAAAAAGTACTTTGGAGAATGAAGGGTTCTTATTTGTATTTTTTTTTTCAGGTTGGCCTGGACTACACCAATCCTTACTTGAGCCCATTCCGAGAATTCCAGCGCTGGAAGCATCACCCGTCCATCAGAAGCACTCTCGAGGGTGGAAACAGGATCGCGTACGGGGCACGAGCTCTCAATGAGGGAGGCTTTCAGGCAAGTGTCAGGCCATTCGGGTTCCTGACTGGTCCTTTTCATTCTTGTCGTCTGTTGTTTATCATCTCACACGCTGCTCCCATCTTCCAGTCAATACCCAAACTGGCATTCCCTGGTGGCCTGCTGATAGGATGCAGTCCTGGCTTCATGAACGTCCCCAAGATCAAAGGCACACACACAGCCATGAAGAGTGGCATGCTGGCGGCTGAAGCGGTCTTCAGAAAAATCACCAATGAGAGCGAGCAGTCTGAAACAGCAGGTAGCCGGGCGCAACCTCTTCCTCTATTAGCCGAGGTGTCCTCTGTGAATATTAAAAGATCTCCTCATCGGTTTCCCTCTCAGGTCTCTGCGTCGCTGACTATGAGGAATCTTTGAAAAACTCCTGGATATGGAAGGAGTTGCATTCAGTGAGAAACATCAGACCCTCTTTTCATAACTATTTTGGTCTTTATGGAGGAATGGTGTACACTGGAATATTCTATTGGATGTTGAGGGGAAAAGAACCATGGACTCTTAAGCATAGCGGTAGGTCGAATGGTTAAAATGGCCAAATGGTCTCAATTGTATCAGGGCACGATTGCAAATACGTAGTGTAGTTCACCGTCAAAGTTTTGTGGTGTTTTTCTTACTTTGGTTTCTCCATTCCACTTAATCGGCTTTGGTTTTTAATTGTCAATATTTAACTGAGGTAGATTTCATTCATTGGCAGAATACTAAAATTACAGCTTGCTGTATTTTTCTTGTACATGTATTAATTTTTTGTGGTCGCAGGCGTGGATTCCGCTCAGCTGAAGCCAGCCAAGGACTGTTCACCCATTGAGTATCCAAAGCCAGATGGGAAGATCAGTTTTGATCTACTTTCATCTGTTGCCTTAAGCGGGACCAATCACGAGCACGACCAGCCGCCTCATCTGACACTGAAGGATGATAGTGTTCCTGTGGACAGAAACCTGTCCATTTATGATGGGCCGGAGCAGAGGTTCTGTCCCGCAGGTATGGATCAAAAACATACCAATGGAGATTACATTTAAAATGTCCTCACACAGCAGCGTCAGGAATACTTTTAAGGAGCGTAAAAAAATAAAATATTTGAAAAATGTATTTTTAATTATCAACTCTAAATACAGCTGAATCGATTTTGTCAGACTGGAGACTTAAATTTCAGGTTTTACAGTGCCATATTATCAATTGACGCAGGTTGACGCACAAGCTCTAAAATTATCTGTCAAAGACAAAAAAATGAAAGAATTATATTAAGTGAGAATTATCACCTTACATTGACTCGTGTAGGCGATTAGTGCAATAAAAATAGAGGTGTTGAATGCTTCTACCCATCAACTGCAGCTCAACTCCGAACGCATAAAAAACCATTTTAATTTAAAACACTTTGATTTCTGTAACGTTTTACCTGAAGATCAGAGGAAATATTCCTTACTTGCTTTAAGAATGATGAGACTAGATTATTTTTGCCATACAGAATCAAAAAGCAGTTTGAGGCAAGGTCATTTTTTGAGCAGTATTTTTCCTGTCCCACAGGAGTGTACGAGTATGTTCCTTTGGAGACCGGCGATGGAATGAGATTACAGATCAATGCACAGAACTGTGTCCACTGCAAGACCTGCGATATCAAAGATCCCAGCCAGAACATCAACTGGGTTGTGCCTGAAGGTAGCGGCGGTCCGGCTTACAACGGCATGTGATTTCAGCTTTACCTTTACATTTTCGGAAGGACATAACACACTGGTTTGGACATCGCTTGCCTTTGAGCGATCGCTAAGCTTTCAGGGTCAGCAGAAATGGCTTTTAGTATTTTTAATGTGCCTAAAATAAGAATGTCTTCATAACGTGTTTCGAGAAGGGCACAAAAGTGGAATTATGTGAAGTGACTTTACAGCCATTTGGTTTGACCAGTCTGTATGATTAGGATGACTTTTATGTGACATCTAATGTGTCTTAAAAGAGGAACATTTGAGATCTTTTAGTCCTATATTCTGTATAACAAAAACTGTAAATTTCAGTTTTGTATATTATTGATGCAACTGGTCAAAATAAATGCTAATGTACAATCTGTTGGTGTACTTCATAAAACTGCAGAGGTTAAAGCGGTCGTTTCGTCCATTTACAATAGTTAAAATATCTTTTCATTTGCACACTGAAATGTAAAATGTTATTTTCGTTTTAATTTGCATATTAACAATTATTTTGTAGAGTGATTTTCCGGGCATATAGCATAATATGATACTATAAGAAGGATATAATAAAATACATTAATTGAAGAGTCTGATAGTGTGCTTGATACTTAAGCAGCATACATACTTGACAAGTTTTAGTTTAATTTAATTTTGAATATTCTTGATTTTAAAAAATGTGACTATACTCTGCTAAACTGGGGTTAGTGGTACTTTAAGGTGGACAAATCCAAAGATTCAAAACAAAGACATGGTCAACACAAGACTTTGGTTTATAAAAATTATAGTGCCTCCAATTAATCAGACAAAACAGTGTACACATCAAGAATTCAAGCTTTTTCCAAATTACAGTATTTGCTTTTCCATTTAAAAAAAAAAAAAA
>CM051503.1:8972581-9039387 GCA_028031935.1 Paedocypris micromegethes
AAAAAAAAAAAGACTTCAGGTATTTTTTTTTTTTTGTTCTGTCTTGGGCATTAACTCACAGTACAACCGTTTCAGCAGCAGCAGCAGCAGTAGCAGTTGGACCGACATCACTGCGATTTCCTCATGCAAACATTTTGGCGTAAATCTTCTTTTCTTTCTCCTTTTCTTCCTTCACTTGCCGCTTCACCTTCAGCATTTCATTTCCAATGGCTTAAATAAAAAAAAAAAGAAAATATTAATCGCCATGTTCACAAATCAAACCCAGCTTTTTTGACATTGCCATTTGGGGAGGAAAACAAAAAGCATTGAACCTTTGTCCTCTGGTGCAATGTCCTGAGCTTTCTTCAGATCGGCCTGCGAACAAAAAACAAAATGTGTCCAAGTCAACCAAAAGCCAACAGTTGAGAAGAATTTGACTTCTGCTGTGTTCAAATGCATGTGAATTGTTGTCTGTACCATTGCTTTGCTGAACTCTTTAAGTCCTTGCCAAGCCTGAGCTCTTCTGAACAAAGCTTTGGTGTTGGTTTGGTTCAGCTCCAAGGCCTGTAGAGCAAACACAGCTTTTAAAACGTGTGAACACACACTACGTATCCCACAAAGCCACAGGAAATCGTGAAATCAGCCATTTGAATCCACTGAACCGTCCCTCCTGTGGACACACGCTGGCGAACTATAAATGGGATTGACAGTGACAAGGCTATTTTAAGACTGTTATGAAACACCTCAAGTCCTGATGCCAGGTGCACCAGGGCTCCTCAAGGAAAAAAGCTTCTAGTATCTTCTAACTCTGATGCAACTGGCCAGCGTTCAGTTAACCGATGTCAGAAGGTCCCCGGTTACCTCATCACAGCTCTCCAGTGCTTCGTGCCAGAGCTTTAACTTGAGTTTGCAGGCGGCGGTGTTGAGAACACAGCTCAGGGCTGTTGGCTCCAACTTCTTTTGGTTGATGTCCTCATCCAAAGTGTTTCCGGCGCATTCTAGATACCTGTGGACCGAAATGGCCTTGAGTGAAACTGCTGCTTTAGGTGAACAGACACCTTGTAAACGATGGTGCAATGACACTTCTGGATATGTCATTGTCATGCAGGTAATTTTGTAGAAGGCAGAAATGAGCGAGGACAAATGAAAGACTAATTGAAATCAATTTTGAAAAGCCGTCTCTTAGATGATGTGGAAAGCACGGGATGTGATAATGGGAGCTGACAAGAGATGTGCTACCTGAGAGCTTTTGAGTATTTCATAATTGCAGACTGCCAGTTTTGACTCTTGAAGAAGTCATTTCCGATGTTTTTCAGGTCTTCAGCCACTGACAAGATTTTATTTGCCTAGGAAAAGAAAATAGTTCCTAGTGTCATGTGTGTGGAAATTTAAACTGAAACACGTAACACAAAAATTGCAATAAATATATTGCCGTTTGATACAAAATGTACAATATAATATGCATACACATAAAAGTAATTAAATACACAAAAGAACACTAAGTAAATAGATACACTATAAATATAGGCACTATAAATGTATGTGCATCCACTCTGATCAAAACTCCTACACTTCCTACCACAAAAAAAGATGGTAAAAATTTGACAAAAAAAAATTTGTTGTTTTAATCATTAAATATAGTAAATGTCTACTCTTAATAGAAAAGATTTATGTAAATATACTGACGTCGGTGAAGTCCACGTCGGAGTCCTCGGGGAAGTCTGGGTATGTGTCTCCTGAGCCGTCATTGGGCGCGACGCCCCATTCATCACCAGCTTTGTGTTCTCCACAGTCAGCAATGATGCAGGGCTGAGAAAAAGACAGAAATGACAGATTGATACGGCGTCTCCTTTAAAGAACTGATCCTCAAGAGCAGTGCAGAACAGGAGACAGGGT
Source organism: Paedocypris micromegethes (assembly GCA_028031935.1). Classification (NCBI taxonomy): domain Eukaryota; kingdom Metazoa; phylum Chordata; class Actinopteri; order Cypriniformes; genus Paedocypris; species Paedocypris micromegethes. The sequence continues at coordinate 8,974,457 of CM051503.1, forward strand.
AAATCGAAGGACTAATAAATCATGATTACTGTAACTAATCGCCTGTAAGAGCAGAGACGTCGGACACAGCTGCCCTTCAAGCCCAGTTTACGTCTCGGCCTCTTCATGCTCCTTTGTGTGAACGCCAAATGACATTGATGTATGGGAATAATGAAAGGCGTTCACCTGTATAGGATTATCCTCCTTTGTCTCAATGGCCTCCAGCATCTTCACCACCCCGACTCCTTTCAGGACTTGGCCAAAGACCACGTGCTTGCCATCCAGATGCGGCGTGGGTACGGTGGTTATGAAAAACTGCGAGCCGTTGGTGTTGGGACCGGCGTTGGCCATACTGAGCAGTCCTTCTTTGTCATGCTGAGAAGTAAACCATTGATCTTGGAATTATTAAGGCAGCTCTTTATTCAACATCTTAATACAAGATCTGCATCTCATTAGATCTTCAATCAGACATCAGGAAATTAGTGGTTATCTTAAAGAGATTGAGTGGGTGTGCTTGATATGCATAATATTGATTTCTATGTAAATATTAAATGCACCGTTCACTGAAAACACACACACAAAAATGAAAAATAAATACATATATATTGTTTTTATATTTATAATTTGTATTTTTATTTTGTATAATTTTGTATTTTATAATTGTGCAGTGAATTTACATATTTCTGAAATTGTAAAACACATTTTCGATTGCTAATGGAAGAGTTTCAAATTGATTTGCTCTATAGGTTTTTTCTAAAACCTTGATTAAAACGTTTTAATAACATTACTAACTAATTTTGAATACTGTGCATCAGAGATGTGAAATTCAATTGCACAGGGGTCCTAAACAAAACACTAGGGGTCCTAAACAAAACACTAAACAAAAGTCGGAGGCAGAAGAAAATAAACATTTAAAACTAAACATTTTTAACATAAATAAAGATTACAAAAGAGAGGAATATTAATCCAGAATTTTAAAACAAATGATAAACTGCAAAATGTCTTTGTCATAATTATACAGAGATATACAAATACACAAAATTAAAAGCTAGAAATTTGTGGAAACTATTGCGATAATCATTTAACCAATATTGCCCCTAATGTGTAAATAATGTCTGTATTGTGGTGGATATTATTCAAAGCTATGTGGATTAACTCTAGCTTTAGAAGTGAACTAAACATATAGCAAAGGTGAGATGTGTTGCCTTGTAGTGAAAGTTTTCATCCTCAAACTTGTCCCCATAGATGCTTTCGCCTCCAGTTCCGTTTTGATTAGAGAAATCTCCACCCTGCACCATGAACTGCTTGATAACTGATGGGCAGAAAAGAGTTCAGATGATGTAAGTGCTCCTACAGTAGCTGAGGAGTAGTATGAGAAAGATTATAACGGTGTTCCACTCACTGCGATGGAACGGGCAGCCCTTGAAGTGCAGCGGCTTCTCAGTGCTTTTCCCGATCCCTCTCTCACCGGTGCACAGGGCACGGAAATTCTCAGCCGTCTTCGGGACCACGTCAGCAAAGATCTCGAACACTATACGGCCGACTGGAAAGACAAGCCACAGAGGTTTGGAATACACTATAAACTATGACGAGAGATGTGCTAGCTGAAACAGAAATCCCTTTCTATAGTAAATAACATTTTTGGAATCAAGGCAAAGATTTGTAATTGATTTACTTGATCTTGATCTCTTTCTCATGACTAACTCACACGTACGTACGTACACTCACTCACTCACTCAAGCAGTTCCAACCCACTGACTCTCTTTCACACGCACGCACGCACGCACACACACACACACACACACACACACACACACACACACACACACACACACACACACAACACACACACACACACGCACACAAAAGGTTAAGGTTGAACCCACCAAAGGTTCCACTCTGGCACGAAGCGTATATATGTGTGTGTTTGTCTATATAAAATCATATCAAAATATCATTTTTAGCAGTAAAAAGCTCGTGGCCGCACATAATAGAACGCGCTTTGCAGCCTCTCAGACACTGTGTAATGTATTGCAAACGATTCTGACCTCTTTTTCCACCGATATCTACATCAAAGAATACCCGAGGGTTGTCTGCGTTTCCAGGCTTGGCTTCGGGAGTTGGGTTTGACATCTTCTTTGAATCCGAGACGTCTAACTGCAGAACGGGAACTAGAATATTCTCCGAGTGCGAATGAAAGCGCCGGTGAAGTTCGGATAAATAAATGAGAGTGTAGCGCCCTCTACTGCGGTGGAGTCTCCTAGCGCTACTCCTTTACTACAGGACAGCGTGGGTAAAACAGGATTGACTTTATTAATCTCACAGTTGGGAAATGTAATGATCCAAGCAGGTATAGTTATACATACAGTATGCAGAGCCATGCAATCTGACACAAAACACACAACAAAGAAACACTGTGTATAATCTGGGGAATGCAAAAGTTTATAGGCCTTTTAAACTTTCACTCTCTTAGAAAGATTTTTCTTGGAGATATGAATTGCTTGTAAATAAGCACCAATGTCCACACAGTTAAAGGCTGATAACATTTCTATTGTAAATCTTTACAAAAGATGACGCACTTCACTGAACATCCTGTATTGAAATCTAAATATTCATGTTATAGGTGGTAAAGTAATGCGTTTTCCTTGTGATTTTTCCCCAAAAGCTTGTCTTCCCTGCTGCAGAAACCAAAGAACGTAGATTAATTTCATCAGATTTTAAAGTCTAAATCGAAAATTGCCATACAATTAAATGAAAAAAAAAAAAAGCTAGTATAATTTTGTTCTTCACCTGGTTAAGCATGAACCGTTTGTTGTGGTCCTCGCTGTGTATCCAAGCAAGACTCCCGCAGCTCGGTTTCTTGTCCCAAAACTGGGGCAGAGTGATCCTGTGTTGAATTATAAATAACCTGAGAAGAAAAGCATCTCCATCCACTCAACACACTTCCTCTCTGTGATGAAATGTGTCACCGGCCTATGTGATGGGCTGCTGGTTGTAACATAAGCCCACCTTTAGTGCTTTCTGTTTACTGGATCTGTGCTCCTTCAGCTTACCATGAGCTGTACGTCAGTCTGGCCACCTCGGAGGAGCGGCATTTGTCACGCTGAGCAGAGCGGAGAAAAGAAAGTATTGCATAATTCACATGGCAGTGCAATTGTTCACCAAAAATGTTACCGCAAATGTGTGTTTGAGAAAACCAGCAATCATACATGGACTTTCTAAAATAGAAAAACATTTTATACATTGTGTAACTTTTTTTCTTCTTTTTCTATTAATCGTCAATTATGTAACTGAAAACTTATTTTAATGCAACAATGCAATACACTGGTTTATTAATAATTGGTGCTTACGATGGATCCGTTGAGGCCTGTAGAGAACTGCAGACCCCAGCCCACCGCTCCAGTGTAACAGTGCTTCGGTAAGGCGGGGGTCCCGTGTGGTCCAGGCCGGAACAGGTAATCAAGATCACTGGTGGCCTCTGAAGACAAGGGCCCTATGCCAACACTGCGCCGGAAATAATCCAACTTGGGTCGAAAATTTCCAATTCCGTCTGGACCTTTTGAACCCCCAAGTTAATACATTTCATAACTTCGAATATCAAACATACAGTAGTTACAAACACACACCTGTGAATAGGATTCTTTGTCCAGGTGAATTCAGGACTTCTTTCTGCCGAACCTTCTTCATCGTCACCGTTTGTTCGAGGGAAGCGATTTCGAGATTTCTTCCGACACGCCCCCTACCGTTACTTCAAAGCGAATAAAGGAGAAACCGTCTTTGAGTGTTTTCGAAATTGTTCCGCACATTTTCTCTAAAAGATAACTAAAACACATCTTACAGATTGAATGGAAAAATAGGTCTTACACCGTCGTAATGTCTTATTCATTAGACGTTAATTGCATGTAACAAAAACAGATATCTGCATAATTCATGTGTGAGACCTCTAAACTCACACGTTCTTTAAAAATATATATATAATCTATAGTGATAATCAAAGGGAAACGGAGGGCGTAAAGCTAACTTAATCCGAAATGTAACACGCACTGTTGTCTTTAATATTTTAATTAAATTTAAATAAAATTTTTATTTAGCTGCTTTTTTCAAGGCTTTTCCAAAACTGTCCAGTAGATGGCGAAATTGATGAGCCATGTTCATGGATGAATTTGTAATGTAAACCACCGCGCCAAAACCTTCGATTGTAGATCAATTTATCACTTCAACGATTGTTCTTGATGCCCGGAAAGCACAAAAAAACATTATAAATGTGTTATAAATGTTTTTTGTTTGTTTGTTTTTTAAAATTATGTTTTATACTATTTAATACGATACATACCATAATTTTCAGCAATGGCTAGTGATATGCTTCAAAATAAAATAAAAATAAAAAAATGTAAACAAAATATTCAAGACATTGTGTTATGGCCCGAGTTGTGTCTAAAATGCAAACGTATTGATACTAGAATAGTAACAAATGAATGGTACTTCTAGATGCATCGTTTATTTGATGCATTTGGGCAACTTTCAATACTGTTGGCAGCATCAAAGAATGGTGTGCAAGGCGGCTACTAAAACAATGAGTTCTCTGCTTTGATTGGCTATAAAAGACAGGGGGCGGTATTTATCATTAGAGCCCCACGCTGATTGGCTGCCAGAGCCACACAGCGGATCTGTGGAGCGCTTGCGTGTTTTAGCTCATTATCCGAGAGTGCGGTGGCCGAGCAGCTCTGCGTCACGACAGACACGGAGTCCTCAAACAACTTTACTGCCGAGTTGAGTGACTTTCCAGGCTCACGGAGGATATTATTTTTAGCATCGGCTCTAAATGGCGAGTCCAGTTTCGGATCCAGCACGGCATCTTCATCTGCAGCCTCACCTCCATCATCTCCGCTATCACACCGAGCCGGCTTCTGAACCTGCCGTCCGCGAGGCACAGAGATGGATTGAGGTGCGTGACGTCACGGTACTGCGTTGTTCGATTGACCAACAGGCCCCAACGATGCATGGATGTTTAAACCTTAATTTTACAATTTAAACATGTTTTGTAGTGCCATGCATCATAGACATGTTAATCCTCTGCACCAGGTATTGATGCTGATTTATGTATCTTTGTGGTGGTTGCTTGTTTTACCTGTTGACTCACCTTTCACCTGTAGACCTGTTGTCTGAATAACAACGATTTCAATTAAACGAGTAAAATGGAACTGCACGCCAGTGACAACCAAAAGTAATTCATAGCAAATTAAATTAGCAGGTTTTTGGAAGGATGAAAGTTTATTAAATTAGATGCTAATTTCAAAGCCGTTCCATGATTTAAATTAATATCACGAGGCTTAAATTAATGCTGTACAACATTTGAAGTTAAGTCTGTAAATCAGTATTGTGAAATGTTCTTGCAGTCTTACCAAATTGACCCAAATCACTAAACTTCAGAGTTTAGAGTTCAAGAACATTTTGTTTATACTGAAGAATTTTTGTTTGATTAAATTTGGCTAGCTTTCCACATTTCTACGTAAACATATCTTACATATCTGTTTCTGAGCATTCTGAGCAAGAAGCCTGAGCTTCTTCTGAGTTTCATTGGTAGAATGTGTGGCATTTAAGTGTTAGTCAGAAATGACATTATAGTATGTACTGTACTAATGCATAGCTTACATAATGACTTCTAGAATAACTGAATGTTGGATGCTGACATGTTATGTTGCACAAAGTGAATCTTTCTGGATAAAGTTTGTAGTCTGCTTATATTGGAGTCCATTAATAAGAACAGTTTGTGACATCAGTTGATGACACAGAGAGCACTTGTAGTTTGTAGCTACCGTATACGTATGTACCTGAAGTATTTGCCACTGTTTCTGTGCATCTTGCTGACTGTGCTCAGCATGATTTGCAATGGTCATTCCAGTACCAGATGCCCCAAATAACTGTTTATTGAAAAACACACACATCAGCTAGAGGCTTTTGTAAGCGGAGCCCAGTGTAACAAAGCTCGACGCTTTTGTGCCCATTGTGTGTGTTTGTCTGAAACCTGTATGGTTTTTACAGCACAGGGATAAGGTGCGCCCTTCGACAAAGTCTAGCTGCTGTTTTATCTATCACATCTATCAATTTGAACAAATGTAAACAAGATCTTCTGGTTGCTACACATGTCTCTTTTAGCAACTGATAATGTTCTGAAATATCAAGCGGGGATTTTAATATTGTTTTCATATTAAAGGTTCCCTGTATTGTTTTTAGACAGACTTCATGTCTTTGGGACTGAGGAATGAATGGATGGACGGACTAGATTGTCCTGGGCCTTGTTTAAGGCTTGGAGTTTTTTAAGCAGTGACTTGTTTCTCAATGTATATAGATTGCTGCTTGAATGATGTTAAGTGGTAGCAGTCGTTTCTGAAAGGCTGTTTACTCATGTTTAGGATTCCACCCAAAGCCAATATGACATTCTTCTAGTCTTGTAATGTTAAAGGTTAGCTGTGCAAAAAAAAAAAAAAGCACTATAAATTTCTATTTGGCATTTTGCCAAACTGTAACAGTGACATGTCTGGTTGAAAAATTAATTTGTATTTATCAGTTTTGTTTGCGTGGAAACATTTATTGAAAGGTCTCCCTCATGCATCTCATGGAGGATGGAGAACAGCTAATGTGTGAAACTGAATATTTTATTGTTGCATTATTTAACATTGTGTTTGAAGCAATTGTGTTTTTCCCAGGAAGTTCACTCGAGTTCATTGGAGCTTGTCTATTTTAAATATCAATATAATGGTTTGTCTGGTCTGTCTGGTGTTTTTCAAAGCCTGTTCATCTGTGACTATTGGTCTTAATGATTATCTGTCAAACGTATTGAACTAGTGATATCAGAAATGCCTTTTGTCTAATGTGCAAGTTTCCACAGTGTTTGTTTTTGACCTTATAATTACAGGGATGATGCCACGTCCTGTTATTCTTCTGGTTCTGAGACTATTTGTGGCCACTAGTTTTGTGCTGAAGTGGTCACGTGTTATACTTCAGTGTAGAATGTGCTTGTTTATTCACCTGCGATGGTTCGGTCTCTACACACAGACGAGGAAGATCATTTACTCGTAGTATGTATAATTAGTCTCGAGAGAACAATTACGCACTGTCGTCTATTTATAGTTCTAAATGTGACTCTTAAAAAATGGATTGAATTGAAGGAAAACTCGATGAAAAAAAATGAATTGGCTTTACAAATCACATTAACCTGTACATATAAGTTATACATACAAGAGTTTTTACTGATTTGTGATTGAGGGGCAGATTGTAATTAAAACTAAGAGTTTAACGATAAGTATAATCCTATCCAATATCAGTAGATTTTTAATCACATTAGGTCACTTTTCATTCTACAATTGTATTTTCACAAATTCACAATTTTAACCAGTTTTGAATGTAAATTTGGGGGTCATTTTGGTTTATTAATGAGAAGTCACAATTTATTTGGTAAAATGGCTTTGGCGTCAGGTGGTTCAAGGAAAATAATCTCCTTAACAGCCGACGCTAGGTTTAATAATTCATCCCTGCGATAGTTTAGTATCATATGGGTTACAGTTCTCTTAGAGCTGAGGATGCGTCTGCACCACATTACCCATAGTTCTGTGCTCAGACAAGATGGAGAACAAAAAATGTTTTGGACTGAAGATTAAACACTAAATAGTAAGAAATACAAAGAGAGCAGATGATTCTCTGCTTTTCCTGTCCAGTTCATTTATTTTTTTGTGAATGTAGAAAAGTCATAATGTTCACTCTTTGTAATGTACGTTTATCGTATCAATTGTTAACATTATGCTGGAAGTTTGTATTTAAATTAAATTAACGTGCATTGAGAGCAAGAATTTAATCATATTTCGGCAATCAATTCTAAACATAAGCGTTCACACATTTAGCATGTGACTTTTCATAATTCCTGCTAATACATGATTGGCTGAGCAGCACTTTTGCACAATTTGGCTTATATACTTTAAAAATGTTTTGCTTTTGATTATTACTTATCACTTGTAACACTAACTAATTCTAAACCTTTTTTAAACACACCCACACACACACACACACACACACACACAAGCACGCCAGTGTAAAGTTGGTAAGTGGGCCATAGCTTCAGTCACAGAGATTCAAGAGGTGTGTGCGCTGGAGGTTGTTTAAAGTAGGACAGGAGAAATAGACTCACGGGAACTGCACTCATTTTGCTCATCAAGAGATATATTTTATCAAGTAGATTTATTTTGTCTGCACTTGTCCTGAGGATGAAGGTTGTGTTCATCATTAGGGGAAAATTACACGTTGGCTGTTGACTTTTTGTGCCACTCTATTACAAGACTTTTTATGTTTTCAGCCCGAATATCCTCCGGTCAACCTAGAACTATATACCTTTTGGTGCTCTAATGATGGTATCTAAAAAAAAACAGATTACTTGTTTTATATTGTTTTACTGTTTACTTTTACTTATTAACTTTTTTCATTAAATTAAAAACATCAAAACACAACTATTGCCCTGTTTTGGTTGATTTTGTAGACTTCAATGCAGCATCACTTATCTTCATGGCTCTTCTTTCCTGTTCCTGTTTTGAGTTTGTGTGTAATTTGACTATAAAATGAGCTGCTTTGCTGTCATGCTTTCATTTGTGTGTGGTTGTGATGAAGTGCTCCATACGTAGATGGTTTTCTGCAGTTGGAAGTACAATACTATCTTTGGAATTATTTTCAGACGAAAGCATCTGGCATTCTGCTCCAACAGAATGTACCGTCGAGAACGTTCCCATGGTTTCAGTGGAGGTCTGGACAGTCATCTGATTATAGATGCTGACTTCTCAATCGGAGATCTTCCTTCATGAACAGAGACTCAAAAGATTCCAGATTTGAAACTGCACTATGGCGAGTCCTCATGCTAAACAATGACGGCCACGCGCATGAATGGCGTCTTTCAGGTCCTATTGTGTCGACTCTTACACACACACTTTACACATAAGCTTCTTATCGTACAGATGTTTTGTCTCTTTGGGTAGACAGAGATTTATACCCAAAGTTTCCGTTGTTCAAAAATGAAAGCTACTTAGACACCATGCTCACTTTCTTTACATTCCCTGTACTTTTAATTTATCACTCTGCAATTGTTTTTTGCATATTGCTCTCACATGACATTTTCTGCTCAATAATTACTTGAATATGACATTTTCAATCCTCCATGTTGGATGCTAACAAGGTATGTTCTGTCTAGGAATGAATAGAGACAAAGAGTTGCTTTGCTGTTTTGCATCTGGAATGGTTGGGGTCACAGCAGGTTCTTATTCAGTCAAACAGAATGAATGAAACCTTCAAATAGACCACTGTTCTTTGACTGGAGATGGCTACTTCTTTTCGCCCAATGTTTTCTCAGCCTCATGGTGCGATCCTATAATTCCACAGCATTGGTGGCAGATGTTTGAATCTTGTAGAACTACTGAGGGGTGGTGGGCCAAAGATCTTCTGCTACTAAACCTTTGCTATGATCCCTGATTATTTTAGGTGAGTTGTTATTAACCCTTCGATGGATTAGGAGAGTGATGGCTCTGGTGTGTTTTTCTTTGAATAATATGGAATTAACAAGACTTGGTTTAGCAGGAATTGGTGGGAATGTTCTTGAATTGAGGTTCACAGTAACATTTGAGCACAGCCTGCTTGTTATGTTTTAGTCACCGTCACCAACTGATTTCCATTTTGGCGGAAAGCCATCATGGCGCCTGTGTGGCAGCTACGGTTTCAACTCTACTCATCCATCTTTGTTAGTCTTAACCGTATAAATAACCGTATAAATTATTTGAGAAGGGTGTAAACATGGAAATGCTCAGAGGCCCTTTAGAGGACTTTAGATGTCTTTAATTCTAAATTTTTAGGTTCTACAGATAACCATCTGTTATTTTTCCTTTTTTGTAATGTTTTTATACATTTTGATTCACAAAGCAAACTGATACAGACTTCTAGATCTTAACAGCCACTTCAACTTTATACAATTAATCAGAGTGAATGGGCACAGTGATTTAAACTGTGCCGATGTTAAAAATAGCATTACTGTACTTCAGGTGTATTATAATTGAGTCTAGAATTAATGTTGTTCTACTGTTCTTATAATTCTTAGAGAAGGTTCCTTGTATCACTTTGTAAATGGTATATATTTTGTTACGTTTTAGAAGCAAATTTCAGCATTTCCTTGGAACAACAAGAGCGATGAAAGATCAGGAGTTGAGTGGGACGAGTTCTGTGGGTGTGAAGTCAAATCCAACTCGAATGCAGAATCACAGTGTATTTAGAGCCACAGGCTGCTGTCGTTGGAGTTTCCTGATAGGAAAGTGCTTGGCGTTTGCTGCACATCAACAGCTAATGAGTCGTGTCTCAACATGGAGCTCAAAGAAATCACACTGCCTGGAAATTTGGGCCGATTCCACCAACAGGAAAAGGGGAATAGAAATGTCATAATATGTGAAAAGAGAGTGATTGATTGATTGATCTACAGCACAGTGTCAGGATAAAATAAAGAAAATATTGTAAAATGTATACGACTAACTTTTTACTCTCACACAACTCTTTTTATGTTTCGTTTGAGAATTCCTGTCCAGTGGATGAAGGAGCTCAGCGCAATATGGGATTTGTTTTTAATGCTTGGTTGGCTTGCATCGAATCGCAGTGTGAATTCAAATTTCACAAAAGCAGAAAAAATAAACATCTGTTTGAGTTTGTCCAAAGCAAGCAAACTGTCCGACTGTCCTGGTGTGAAAACACCGTAAGGGTATTTTCATCTTTGCCCATTTATCAGTTGGTTCTCATTTAAACCAATAAGCATTGCGAAATATCAACTGTGTAGGTGAATTCTTTTTCTTAGATTTATGCAGTCGTTTTCTACTGGAATCTTCTCGCATTGCAGCAATTAATTTTCTATTATGATACTCTGTAGAGATCTTTCAGTCGTAATAGTGTGTGAGTTTCGTCTCCTCTCTCTCAGGACACGCTCTGTATTGTTTGTCTGAATGAAGCCCCTCTGTCTTGGGGGATTTCTTCAGAATGAAATATGATTAGAGATCATTTAATGAATGGCTTCATTATCACCACCACACGCAGACCTGAACACAGACACCACAGGCCTGCAGTTCAAAGATCATGATCTCTGGCAAAATCAGGCTTTCTGATCAGGGCGTCTAGAAACGTGTTAGTTCTTGATGAGAGAAGAGTCCGGCTTTGTTTGTAGATGGCGTTTCAGCACAGATTTTGCTGTCTTGGTGTTTTTTGTGATTATTATGCGCTTTGGCTCTGAATAACAGCCTGCTCTTGACTAGCTCGTTCACATAAATTAAAGGTTGATCCAGCTTCATTAATCAAGCCTCTGGTGCAGCCACAGTTCATTCTCTTCTTCTACATGATCCTCATCTTCATCTTCAAACGCACGAAGAGCCAACACACAAAGCACACTTTAAGTCAGGGGGCGTAAAGGATAAGCATTTATCAATCACCCTACAACCAAAACTTTTTTGAACATAAATATTGATAAAATAAAATGTGAGGGAGTAAGATTATTCTAGAATAAAGAAACTTAAACTTTAAATGACTTTTTGTTCTTTGATTTATAGATTTGTCCTGTCCAAATTATACAAGTGAAAACTATATTCATGCAATAAATCATGAAATAAAAGAAAAATACTTTAAAATACATATAGATTTTTAAAAGTTTCAAAAAAGAACGTGCTTTTAAGTAGATGTTACATATTAACAATTGTTGTTTATACAATGCATAGCAGCTAAAGTGCAGCATTATGGGATTTGAAGTTATCGACTTATCGCCGGACCATTAATAACATCTTCTTATAAAGGATCTGGTTGGCCGGGTGTAATTGTGTGGATGTGAGACCGGGGCTTTGAGCTGGAGAAATGGATCCTCTAATTCTTCCTCATCGCTTTCAAGATGAACATTTGGTTAACACTGAATCTCCTAAAGAGGACACATCTTAACTTTGTTGGGACCGTTTGCAAGACACAGCGGATGTTGGTTCAGAGCTTGAAGTTGTACATCAGGTGACTTGCATATTTGGAGTTGGCAAGTAATCTCCTTGGAGAGAGTTAAATGCAAATAATCCCCAAGGAACAACCGGAGGAGTTTCTCACCATGAAGGTTTTATTGAGTCTCTTAGACGTTGGGTGTTTTGTGGGTCACTAATCATTTTGATTTCAATGATTTTTAATAAACTTGCAAGCCAGACACATTTTAAATCTTAGTTTCAATGATAACCTAGTGTTGTTATTTGGAGAGTACATGGTCCTGTTAAAATGTAAAGTACGTAAGTAAAGACTCTCCGGATCTCTTTGGGTTTTTGTGCCGAGGAAGAAGGTAGAACATGTTGACCCACACACCCTAATGGAGCTCTTGAGCAAACTTAGTGAAAATGGCACAGAGACGATCTTTATGCGCTGCCAGACAGTCTGCAACATGAGATGCCAGAAACCTGGCACAGGATGCGGACCCTCTTAGTCAACATGGAGTAGTATAGACTGTGGTCAACAGCTACGGCTTCCAGTTTTGTGTAATCCTCTTTGGAGCAGTGCGGACACAAAGTGAACACAGTAACATTTAATCCTGCCAGGTCTGTTGGAGCTGATGCTCTTTTAAAGCAGAATGTATTTGTGCATCTACAGTAAGACGCTTATTGGAAATGAAGCTTTAAAAAGCGGGTCAATGTGAAAGCGGAATTATGATGATTGTGTCAGATCAAATCAACACACTGTCCTCGTCCCACTTACCTACATTTCTCAAGATTTTGGAGTTTACATGAGTCCGTCATTGGAGTTGGTCATTAATAAAATGCTTTTTGAGCAAGTTATTGGTGAAAGGCTTTTCCCTGCCACAAATTGTCTCACCGCTACTGTACAAGACAGAAACAAAGTGTTTAACGCTTAATACTGACAATGACTTTTCCCAGTAGGTAAACCCATTAGGTGACAATAGCTAAAACAAAGCATCTTTCCCACAGTGGGAGAAAAAAAAAAAAAGAACCCAACTCACTGGTGCCAGTCTTGCATTGATTTTAGACTTTTTTTTTAAAAAGTGTGTTGAAATAAAATGGAACATTTATCAAAATGATGTTTCAATAAAACATAACTCAAAAGGTTTCCTTTATAGGTCTCGGACGAGGATTTGTTTGAGGAGTTAGGTTATTAAAGCAAGCGATGGTCTAATATGATATACAGTATATTTTAAGGGGATGTAGGCGACTTTAAAGCTGATATTCACAGTTGGTTCTGCCTGACACAGATAATCTTGTTTTTCGGACATTTCGTTTTTTGTTTTTTGTTTTATTTCGTTATATTTATTAATAATTAGAGTAAGTTATTAGGTTTTTTTTTAGTGAGTTGTATTCAATAGATTGACACTTTCATCTACGTCATTGTAGGTCATTCTACGCCACTATTTTGTGTAGAAAAGCGTAGTGAAAGCAGGACAATTTCACCTTGTCATTGCTGATTTTGTCCTTCTGTTCTGGTCATTATTGTTCGAACTGTAACTCTGCAGCGTTTCCTAAACGACCAAGCACCAGGCAGAAATAATCGATTCAATAGTGTTGTGTTGACCCATTTTACTACACTAGTCTGTGTTGCTCTAAAAGCAAAGAACAATTTGGTAATAGGCCTTTGAATTTGTGCTTGTTTGAACCAAATGTATATGTATGTTCTCCTAATGTCCCTGTTTAATAAAACTTTTCATTAAACGGTGGTCTGTTTAGGTTTTAGTTTGCTTTTGGACGGCCGTTGATTCTGTACATCAGAACAGCATCTGATGCGTCAGTTTGAGTCTGACTGATTCAGTGATGATATTAATTACAATACATGAGTTTTAAAGAGGAATTTTATTCTGCAATGTGGCTAATTGTAATAAAATAAGGGTCAAATGTGATGCTTTTTTAATAAAATAGATAATACAAGTACACGTGTTTTAGCCTCTAGTAAATATGTTGTTGTTTTTCTTTGCATGTTTTTTGAATTCACATATTTTTACATTTAGACAGGTGTCCACTATATGTGTATTTAGTGTGTATTTATATCTTTATTTGTTATATTTTTAATTTGTATGTTTTTTTTGTATTTGTTGTATAGGATTATCGGTTAATCTGACAAATCCTAAAGAACCAAAACAAATCTCAATATTTTATTCTTTTTACAATAAAGAATGATATAGTGAGAGAAAGAATAGTTTTACAAAATATTTAGAACAAGTAACCTGTTTGAAATCTACTTCAAAAAGAAAAAAGTAGCAAACCTAATAATAAAGTTTATTTTTGAACAGTGGCATTTGATGTATATCACTACATTGTCGAGTTTCCTGTGAAAACCTCTAATTCCAGAATTCAATAGCAGAAATGTAATAATAATGCTCAGAGAAACCAAAACTGTAGAAGTCATGTAAGATTCAACAACATTTGTACTTTAACACCAGTTACACATCGTTCGTTTCTAACAACCACAAATCATTTTTGCTGGTCACAATGCATAATCGTGTCCCTCTGATCAGGAGCTTTCACCTCCTCCTGCCACTGAGCTGATTCCTTCTGCATCAGTGGACACGGACCTTAAGGTCTGAAGGTTTTAGCCGGCTGGAAATGAGTGTGATCTTTCATGAACACACTGGCACATCTCAGTCAGGATGTGTGGTGGACAATGGAGCGAGTCACTGTGTGCTTTCATAGCCAGCAGCACATGAGCAGCCGGTCGATCACCTGTGGCTTTCTCCATCACAGAGGGTCCTGTGTGTGGGGGGTGAACAGTCTCGCTCATATTCCTGACTCGATAAGACTGCTCTGTGTTGGCTGTGCATCAATGACTAAGATAGTGTGGACTGAAATATGCATTTGCTCTTTGTTTGATTCTGATGTGGTTCAAGAAATGCGGGAAAATGCTGATTCATATAGGGTGATTTATAACGTAAGTGACTTCACTCAATTTTTAAGCACAGTATTTTAAATATTCTTTTTGATCCAATCACATATTATTTGGTGCACTTTTTCTAATATAAGCAAATTCTCTCTTGCTTTTGCATATGCTTAACCTCTTATTTCACACACTGTCTAATAAACAGCTGGAACCTCGCCATTGCTGCTTCATTTTACACTCACATTTTTGCTATAAGATGTAAAATGGCAAGAACATCAGATAGTGTTTTTTTTATTTTCGTTTTTTTTTTGACATTTCCAATGCAAAAAATGAATAAATATAATCCTAGACAGTATTGCAATTGAATCATTGTGTGGTTAAGGAATTGCATGTGCTTTAATTTGCATTAATCATTATCTATCCTTTCCTTTCCTTTCATTTTCTTTCCTTTTTTGCATGTAAATGAATGATTTGCTGCATCAGCCACCCACAGTTTGTAGTGTTAGTCACGGTTTTAACGTTCTCATCTTGTGCAAACAGTCGTCATAATTGTCATAGATGTTTGCTTCTTCCTTTTATAAATTGATTTAAGTTACACTAAGTGCTGTTGTGGGCCAGAGTTCAAGTTCAAGTCTGATGTTTGGAGGAATATTTGCCATTCCAGAACACATCCTGAACTCCATCTGCCACCGCAAATTACCTTCAGATGGGAATATCAGGCGGAACACAGTGTGTGTGCTGTCAGACATACAGTGTGTACTTTGTACAGTGTGTGACAGGCTGGAAGTGTAAAAAGCAACAAATACATTTCAGTGAAGACGTTTTTGAAATTGCATTTTTGTATATTTCTATAAATTTGTTGTCTTAATGTCTTGTTTGTTTGTTTGATTGTTTTTCCTTTGTAATGTCTCCAGAATGTAAGGAAACAGGACAATGCAAATTCTATAAATTTCAATGTCATATACACAATTTTCCAAGTTATAGTTAGATATTTGAGTTATTTGGAATACAGAGGGATTACACCGAATTTTAAACTAACATCAGTTTTATATTTAAACCAGCAAACAAGAACACCACATATTAATGAAAGCGTACGACTGCTATTGTTTTGCTGGCACGGTGATGCAATAATTTGTCAATTTTTTATGTTTGTCATATTTGAACTTTAAATGTGATAAAATGTGATGTTATAGTTACGCGTGAGTTGCTGTTATTTTTCAGGGATTTTCTTCTAGAGCTTGTGTTGGTGTGTGGGCCGCGGCATGGACTGATTCCACACACTGTTCGGGATTTGCACATTCACACATTCCCTTGCATAATTGGAGACATTTATGTGATTCTAAATATATCTAAGCACATAGCATACCTTTTTCTTTCCACCATGGTTTATTGAGTTGAAATTGCATTGAAATTGAGCATTGAAATCTTGTTAAAAAAGATGTTTTCACGTTATACAAGAGTGTATAGCTGGGTTTTTTTCTCTTTCCTCTGTTGTTACTGTGTTCTCTGTAAATTATTTCCTCTGTTGTTACTGTGTTTATAAATGAAAAAAAAAACCCACAAATTATCAAAAAAGAATACGATTCTAAGAACCAAAAAACACTACAGAGTCATTTTTGTGGAACTGAATTAACTACAACATTGACCATTATTAATGCAAGTCGGATTCTACTGTAAATCCATTGTACGTTTAGCATGTTTAGTAGTTAGTTACAGTATATTACTCTCCTGCAGGTGTGAGTTTTGCTCTAAATGCCGCTTAAAGTCTCAAAGAGATCAGTGTGTTCTTTTAAACACTAATAGCAGTGATTATCAGTGCTGATGGTCTGATGTCTAGAGATTCTTGGGCATCAGAGGACACACGAGAGTACGCGTGTAATGATGACTCTCTGTGTACTTGTGGGTTAGCTTCGGGTTAGCCCTGCGGTTGTAGCTGAGAACTTTGGGAAAAAACATCCATTGTTCTCCTGCATTGCAGGAACAGCTTGAAGTGTTTGTATAGAGTGATACTTTTGCTTTTTGGAGAAGGCCAGTGCAGATTCCACAGGGTAATATGCGGGTAATAGTTCGTGATTATCTGTCATTACTTGTCAGGACCAGTAACAGAGATCTATTGTTCTGTGCTGCATGAGTTTGTTTGTCTGAACTCCGGTAGCTTCTCTTCTCTTCAATCATGAGACGCAGGGACACACACACGCTTCGCTCACGTGCACATGTTCCACGCATGAGTGAACCTTATGTAAAGACACCTATGTGTTCTTTAAAGCAAGTGTGTTGACTTGTATTAAGTTGCATTAATTCTTCAACTCCTAGCCAACACTGGGTGAGAATCTGCAGAACAGTGCTGAAAGTAAAAATGGAAAGTGGGGCATAAATTCTCCTGCCACCTCCAGTCCACTTCCATCTTCTTCTAGGGCAGATCTGGATCTCTGCTGACCTCTTTTAATGCACCTTCATCCTCTCTTTATCTATTATTCATCTGGACACAGACTGGAGCTCTTAACCAAATCAGTGTAAAGAAAGATTACGCTCATGTTTATCTGTTGATATACAGTAGTTTATTTATAAATGTAACAGCATGATTGTTCATGGATGAAACCTTCTGAATAATTATTGAGTGAGGCAAACTACACATGTTATAATTCAGCGCTTTAGCTGTCTTGCCTTGTGTAAACAATAATTGTTAATTTGTGACAACATTAACATTATACAATTTTATGGAGGACAAAATAGTTTACATTTTTTAAAAATTAGGTTAATCTATTCTGGAGTAATTGTATTTTCTGTTTTAAGTTTATACGTATTTGTTTTAGGGTGTTTTATCATAAAATATAATATTTATAAATCATAATTATAATTTATAAAATATTTTTTTTTCTCCAAAATTGTCCATTTGAAATGGACAAGGGAAATCTAATTAGAAATCTGGGTTTGCTTCCCATTCTCTTCTTAATTATTAGAATAATTTATATTTGCCTATATTGCGTTTTGGGTTTTTCGGATGCGTGATAAAACGTGCTCTGTTTAATCAGACAGCGTCGGTTCAGTGTGTAGTTGGAATGATCGCTGTTGGCAAGGAGGCTTTGCATTAGTCTCTTTTCTTTTCGGATGTCTATCAACCCGGTTACTGTCACTGCAAAGAATAAAGGAATCCTCATTGCATTGAGATCTCTAGCTGTGAGATGAGCTTATAACCTTTGGCTGAACCGCGTCAATACTGGTGGTCAAAAAGAAAGCACCCTTTACCCGCTATACAGTAACTCAACCATGAATTCTTAGACATGTAAAGTCAAAAGAATATTTTAGATGTACATTTTAATCCTTTAGTTGTGTAATTTGTAAAAAATAAAATAATTGTATATAAAATGAAAATACTCCAACCATCCATTAATTTCAGAAGAACTGAAAAACAATACAGTTTATTTCAGACTCAAAGATGGTCCATAGTAGGAATCACATACAAACATAAAGAGAAAAGAGAATACAGAAAGCATATGATAAACATCACAGAACAACAATTTGATAAGCAACATGTAATGAAAGATTACCTGAAGATTTTATGTAATGAACAGATTACGTAAATTCCAATAAAATCATCAACTCATACAATTCCAGAACAAGTCTCAGGCTTGGTTTAAAATCACTGGATGAACTGATGGGAGTTATTTTGGAATTTTCATTAACAGGAAGCTGCTGGTTTAACACACCTGTCTGTGTTTAAACTTAATCTAGACGTTTCAAAAACCGGCTTTAATGTCAATGTTAGCCTGAAGGTACATGAGTAACCATCAGGCATCTGTTTCGTTTGAAGCCAGAGACGTGATAAAACTTACACCTCAATTTTCACAACTTCATTCTTGTGCAGGATAAGAACTGGAAGATTTGTATTTAGTTGCTTCAAACCAGCAGGATGTGGATCAGTTGTTTTTCCTTCATTTGTTCAACACATTTTGGTACAGTTTCGTATACATGTGACTTTTTTGTTTTTTATTTACAGTTAATAAGTAATTAATAAATTACATTAACTAGATTAAACCCAAAACTGTAAAAAATAAATAAATAAAATTTTGTGTGTCTGTATGTGTGGGGGGGTATTTCACGTATATAGATACATATATCTAAAATATCTTTTTTCTGTTTTGATTTTTTTAAGTATGAAGATTCAGATTTAGTAAGCGATGTGTTTGCGGTCAAAACAGTTTAATATAAGCACATTCATAAAAATAAATGTAATAATTGGGAAAAAAAACAATTAGCAACTGCATCATTTTTCATTTGGGAGTCAATGACGAGATTATGGTATAATTGAAAGGATTTGTTTTGCAAGACAAAGATCTGCTACAGATATCTAAATGTGGTAAGCAGGAACTTTTTCTGTGATTATTTTGTATTTATTCTGACGGTGATAAAACTGTTTGGTGATAAATCCCTCAGTCCACAAGTTCACACTTGAAACATGTTACATATTACATGTACGTGGATATAATGTGACACATTTGTACATAATACACGTAATTACGGTAAGCACATTGAAATAGAGCTCTTCAAAGTGACACCTCAAACAGCTTGTATGAAGCGCAACAATTTTCTCCTGTGAGATACTTGTGCTATACTTTTAGGATCATAAAAATAGTATAACTCCAGCCTGTCTTGGAGACATACTTTTCAGGCTTAAGAATTTGTCATCATGTCTTTAGCCTGAAGATTTTCCAGGACGAACGGTGCGCTTCTGTTCTTCACAGGGGGCTGTTTTTCATCATTAACTTTAGTGAGTTCCTCTCCGCTGCTTGACTGGAGCTCCCCTCAGAGCACAACAAAGCCAGGGAAGTGGTAAACTTGGACACGGATGCATGAGAATGGGCCATGTTATGCCATTAAAGTGGAGCAGAGTCGCAGAATTAAAGGAAACATCTTTTGATTGTTTAGGGAAACAATGCCGACACGCACCGGGACACATTCCATTTGTAGAAGCAGAGGGGAGACATCCCGCCCTGTAATTGAGTGGCCCGGGACGACCCGACCACTGTTTGAGATGACAATCATCTGCCAGAAACTAATGTTGTATTGTGATGGATTGTGTATGTAATTTGGATCCTCGTACCGTCCAAATGTGTTTAGGAGGAGTACAGTCAGGAATTTCGAGTGTGTGTGTGTGTGTGTTTGTTTGTGTATCGCTCTTGGATTGGTTGGCTACAAATTCAGGGTGTGTCCGGCCTTCAGCCCTATAATTTCTGGCTCTAGCTCATATTGACCCAGAAATGGCCAAGTGGTACAGAACATAGATGAATTAAATGGACTTGCAATTTAGTAAATGAGTAAATACATTTGACTCCAGTTTATTGGGACACATTATTTGCCGCTGTCCTGATTAACCAGAATCAACTGTGTAATGGATCAAATTAACTATGAATTATTGAATGTTAAGAATGTACAATACATGAAAGTCAAATAAATAACCTTAACTCTATAATTAATCATGTGATTTACAATTTTTTTTTAATTTAAAATACATAAATAAAAAAATAAAATGAACAAAGCTAAGATTTTCTGGATTTAAATGTATAAATCATCAAATTAATTACTAATTATTGAATTAAAAAAGCATTCAAATAAAAACCCCTCTGATCCAAGTGCTTGTAACCAATTAAAATCATTTATCTTATTGTGCGCTGTGTGTTCAGTCTCCACCCATCTTTTAATGTCCTGTAAATTATGTGTAAACTGTGTCTATTTTAGGGATTGAGTTGTTTCATTGGGTTTTAAAAAGCAGTGAAGTAAATGAGCTGCTTCATTATGCAATAACTTCAGCTGTAAATCTGTGTGTATGTAACCTGCTTACGCCTCTGCGGGAGGAAAACACAAGCAGCACAGAAGGTAAATCCCAAACGTCAGGAATAATTAGTGCGGATTCTCTCCCAACGAAGAGATTTAGCAGGGATGACGGCTGCTTACACCAAGCCTGTTAGCAACGAGAGAGACTCTTATTTATCTCTCTCTCTCTCTCTCTCTCTCTCTCTCTCTCTTTTTTTTTTTTTGTTTTGTTGATGCACAAGACCAGTCTCAGCATTCGTGTTTTAGTGCTTGAAATAGACCATTGATTTTGTTGTGGTCAGATGTCTTTGTGGTAAACTTGTGTGTGTGTGTGCGTCTTGCAGGCAGTAACCGGCAGGAGTTTTGCTGACAAAGACTTGAAAGCCGGACTGGACAGCGGCATCCTTCTGTGCGAGTGAGTATTTAACAAAGCTGCGCACATTTAACGTAAATTTGGCAATGGACTCAACACTCTAAACTTTTCTTAGCTTTGTAACATTACAAAAAATAATTAAAGTCAATTCCAAATTGATTGCGAAATATCTATAGTGATTTAAAATTGTACAGTCGTTTTTTTTTCTCTACAGCAAATCAGATCAAATTCAAATTGTAATTGTCATATACACATTATACATGGTACAACATGCAATGAATTGTATTTTACAATTGTCCAGCATTTAAACATGGGGTGGGGGAGGGTGCATGCTAGAATGAGATACAAACAAAAATAAAATAAGTTACAAAAAACTACAAAATACAAAATAAATACTCAAGGATAAAATACTAATAAAAATCTTTGTTTTTCATAAGTTTTTGTTAGCAAAGTTAACAACAGATTTAAACAGCATCAAGTCCATTTGCACACATTGTTACACACTTGCTGTTACAACGTTATTGCATTCATTCATTACATGTATTCATTTTCTGCTTATAAAAGTGTTACATTTTTTTGTAAACTCATACTTAAAACCTTTTTGAAACATGCTACATAGTATCTCACATTTTTCATAAATCATGTCTATTGAACATTCCACTTTCAAACATCAGGAATAATTACTGGTTTTCGGTGACACACGCATTGGCTTTAAATTATTGCATGGAGCATGTGTGGGGCCTGCAGGACACTTCTGCACTCTTGCATTTAAGCCTAATGCATTCTCAGAGCAAGCTTGTTTCATGCTTTCTCATTAAAGCGTAAGTCTGAGCTTTTCAAGTAATATATGTCTCAAAAACCTTTCATGCATAATGTCAAATGTGCAGCTTCAACAGAGAACATCTGTCTGTCTGAATGCATCTTCCAGTTTGATCATGTTTTTCCAGATGTGTTTCACATTTAGTTTGAACACTACTGGACTGTCTGGAGATTTATGAATCTTTATTCACCTACTGTAATCAGCCTGTCATCAGTAAAAGTGTGGGGAAGAGACTGAAAAGCCACCTAAGTGCTCCACTGTATTTTAAAAACAGTTTTGTCTTTTACCAGTCTGTGATTCCAATAAATGCCCAATTAAATTTTTGCTCTGATTTGGTCATTTAGAACAAAGAACTCTACCCCGCTCTGAGAACCTAATAGGATTATGCTTATATAAATCAAGCTAATCAGAATTAAGATAGATGTTTCAAGAAAGATTGTTGTATTAATGGTCTAAGATTAAATATTTCTTTCTAGTATTTGGTATTTAAGTTTCTTTTAACTTTACTCAATGAAGCATATAAGATATGTAGTATCCAATAAAGGATATAAAAACATGATTTTCTGTGTGTGTGTGCGTGTGTGTGCGTGTGTGTGCGTGTGTGTGCGTGTGCGTGTGTGTGTGCGTTTGTGTGCGTGTGCGTGCGTGTGTGTGTGTGTGTGTGTGTCTGGGCAGCATATCAGATCCATTTTGAGACATTCCAGTTGCATCCTGAAATATTCTCTTTTTCAACAGTACATTTCCCCAAAACACATATTTCCTCAATTTATTACCACTTATGTTACCACCATTACATCCCAGATAATACAGTTTCATGGTATTACATCGTTTTAATTACATAATTATTTTGAATTATCATTTATATTTATTACAAAAGGGGGAATTTTTCATCTTAAATGTTTGCTTTTAAACATCTTCTTTTAAATCTTTTCAAGATTTTAGTTTTTTTTTTTTTTTTAAATTTAACTCCGATATTGAGATGAGAAAAATACTTAATAATTATGTTAACAATCGCTTTTAATTATAAACAATATTTACTAATTTCCTCATTGTTACAGTTTATTTGATACTATATAGTTACACATAGAGTAATGTAAAAAAAGTAAAATAATAATTGAAGCATTTCCATTATCAGTCAAATCTTTGCTATATTATAACCATAGTAGCCCAATAGCTCTTAACAAATGAACAAACAAACCTGATCTCTATGATGCATAAAATGCAGATCTTAATGCACAACGCCGCAGCATATTGAAAAAATAATAAATGTGTCATTCTTCAAATACTTTATTCAAAAGACTTCAGCGTTTGAAATACTCAAGTTAAAAGACAACCCTGTAAACTCTCACTTTTTAACTTGAGTATGTTAACATCATTGACAATTAAAGAAGATGCATGTGAGGAAACACGACTTTCTGTGGCTATTCACACAGTCAGATCTGGCAACATCTATTGATCTCTGTATTTTCGAGCCGACACACATTGTGTAGATTCTGAGCCCAAATAAACAGGAGCACAATAAGGCAGCCATTACTCAAAGATGTGTAAGTGATAATGAATGACCCCTAATGGATCTGTTCACTCTTTCTTTTTCACAGGCTTCTGAGCTCGATCAAACCAGGTCTGGTGAAGAAGATAAACAGACTGCCTACTCCTGTAGCTGCTCTTGTAAGATCTCTATCCCATGAACCTTCACTTTAAAATATATTTTTTTAATTTATATACACTTTGCGTAACAAGATGTACACACTGACTTACATCTGTTGTCTTTGGGGGATCAAATCCATGACCTTTAATGTTGCGTTCCATCCACTTGGATAATTTGAGTAGTGTCAATGTGCTTTCATGAGTTTTTGAAAAGTATGACATGATTTGATTTATCTACTGTGATTTATGGATGTGTGGTAATGCGGATCGAGAACCTAACTAGTTTATATTTTCTGCTCAGTAGGAAGGCATTTAATTTAACTAATAGAAGTCTCTTAGGACTGGTTAATGCAAACATTCATTTCCAGATGCATCTGTGGAAGTGTCTCAATCCGTCCAATTAAACGATTTAATACTCTGGTCTTCGAATCTACACAAATCTGGTCTGTAAAATCAAGACTCTTAAACTGTTTGTGTACTGTGGCATTTCCGACTTCTGCTGTTTTATAGCTTTAGGAAAGTTGCTAGTTTCCTTGTTAACCTGAGGACATGAGAATAAAAACAGACTCTTACAAGAATCGTTTAGTTTAAATAGGAAACTTTTCCAGTTAGAAGGTTTTTCAATAAGGAGTTAATTAGTTATTTTTTTGTTTACATTCTATATTAAGATGTTTTCTTTTTTCAATTAATTAATTGTATTTATTTATCCAATTTTTTAAGTTAAATCAAACGATTTTTGGTCTGTAAGTCAAAAATGTAAATGATACCCTGATTATCCACGGATTTAAGTCAAAACTTCAAACTGGACATTAAGTTCGGAAAATCCAATCCATGCACCTCTTGTTTTCTATCAGGCTGTGTGTTCTTTTCTCCCCCCATCCTAATGCTTTTGTCCTCAGTTCCACTGCCGGTCCTATGCTCAGTGTGGCAAACAAAAGCGTGTCTTAAATAGTGAGTGAAGGAGTTTCTGCTCATTTCAGAAGGTGCTTGATGAAGCCAGTGGGTTGATGGAGAGGTTAGTAAGAGTTTAGGAGACAGAAGGAACCGGCAGACAGAGGAAGACGGTGAAAATAACAGGTGTTAATCACTGCACTCAGAATAAGTGTTTCAAAGGAAGTTTTCTTTGGTTGGGTCGTTTCCTTTCTGCTGAACCCTCCGTACAGGGCCGGCAGTCTTATCTTCCCCGTCCACTAATCAGCACCACCACCCCTCCTGCCACTCCAAACAGGCACGGGTAATTACACGCCAGCATTCCTAAAATCTCTCTCTATCGCTCCTTGCCTGGTTTCCCCCGTGATCCCAGAGCTACAATTACGCCGGAATATCTTATTGCACATTAAAGACCAGGAATGCTTCCTCCGGCCTGTATTGTTAGACAAGATCTCTCTTGTTTGCATCACAACAGCTCTCCTGCACAAGTGTTGTCAGCTTCCCAGCTTGACAGCATCTTGAAAGCATCAGACGATTTGCTGAAACATGAAGACGGCTCTTGTATCTTTTTGGTGAGAACCCAATGAATCATGTGTTTCCCCAGGATCATCTCATAAGACTTGTGTCCCTGGAAATTTCAACACAACTATGTAACTAGCCAAACCGAAATGTAATAATCATCAGCAACATTTTTAAACAATTTTTATACCAAACAATTGATAATTATACCATTAAAAAATGTAAAAGTTTTTTTTTTTACTTTTTACTTTTTTTCTTCTACTTTAGTAATGAATGTGTGTAATTAAGCACTGCAAATAAGGCACTTTTTAAGGATTTTAACTGTGCCTTAAAGTCTGAAAAATACATTTGCACAAATTAGTGTACATTTGTTGTAAACACTTTGAAATGTATTGAAAGGCATTCTTGAAAATCCAGCAAATACTTTTAATTAAGTACATTTTACGAGTGCCCATTGCACAAACATGGTTATCTTCGGGATCATATTAAAACAGGTTAACTCCCGCTTCCCTTTCCTGTGCGGATAATGGGAATTCTGAGAGCTAGAATGAGCGTACTAACACATTCAAATGGGGTTGCCAGTTTGTTTTGAACAGATGTGTTTGTCAATCATCTATTATATAGATGTGTTTTTGTTGCACTGCAAGCTCACACAAAGATCCAGCCCTACCTGAAGTGCATACCTGAAATGTTTTACCCTTTTTGTCTGAAATTGCTCGAAAAGTTGAGTGATCTCCACTTGTTAGCCGTGGAGTCATAAATCATAATTATCTGAAGGATCTCGGTTGGATTTTTTTAGGCTTAAAGAATCAAAACAATGTCCAGACCAGTGTGTTGGTTAATATTGCACTTTGTATTAAATGTATACTGTAGGTCTGGAATTAAACTGGATTCTTGTCTCCTCTTCTTATCTAAAAGTTGTGCGTTTTCACTGCTTTTTTTAACTGTGGTGGTTTAGTTTCTCTGTGGTTCCTGTGCAGGTGTCAGCGCATTGTTTACCGCATTGTGTTTTTTGGCTTGGAGATTGAAGATAAATAAGACGGAATTCTGTGTTTGGTTTGAGAACATGATTGCTACACTTGTCCTAACCTAAAATCACTGAGATCAGCTGCTTTAGTGTTGACAGATGCAGAAATCCATGCAGTCAGTGGTGTGTGTAATTGTAAATGGTGAGTTGGTGACTGTGGCTCTCATGTGCTTTTCATGCATATCGCTTGGTCTTATCTTGCGGTTTGGAGTGGACAATTAGTCCAAGATCTCCTTGCCTATGGCAATGTTAGAGGGTCTAGTGCTTTATCAAACAACAGATTACTAGCACATCTAAATGGAAAAATTAATGACATGAGTTTAAAACTGGTAAAAAAAAGTATAAGAAAATGTTGAAACAATGTTGATTATGTTTGAGATTTCTGTAAGCACTTTTGTTAATAGTATACGGATACAAATGATTCAGTAACATTGTATGAAAGAAATTAAAAAGTAAATAAATTAATTCATACCTTTTTTCTTTCACTCAATTATCGTGTTGAGGTTAATCTACCCTCACAAAGCTCATAGTTACAGCTACCATCTGGCTTTAATAATAACCGTACATTTATGCTCCATGCATAAAGCAAGTAAATTACAAATTTGCTTTGTACCTGTTGTGCCTACTGTGAAATTACCAACACAAGTATCAAACTTGACGTGCTAACATGGATGCAGCTATGAAGCAGCTGGGGTTGCTTCATGGAAAATTTATTTTTAAGAAGCTTCTCAATGGAAACCTTGACAAGACCAAATTTATTTGAACCTTGTGCATTGTTGGGTTATTTCAGTCTCCATTACTATTTCGACCAAAGAATCCCTTATTTGCTGATGCGGAAAGTGTCTATTTGCTACAGTTAATTCAGAGATTATGTAATCTAGATTAATTTTGTGACAGAGTTTATATTTATCATGTAATTTTATTGTGTGTCATAATGGTAAGTACAGTTGCTATGTCTATTTATTATAATGCAAACGTATTTAATTTTATTAAAATGCAAACAATATATAACAGACTTAATCTATTTGCAATGTTTTTTTTTTTATCCAAGCATTTTAATTATGTTGGTCAATTTTATTCATCTGAATTCTTTTTGACAATAACTATTATTTTTACAAAACAGAAATGTAGAAATCTTCAAGCATTTTTTCACTCTGACATCCAGCAGGTGACGCTGTTCTCCTTCATTCTTCTCATTCAGGATTGTTCTAGTGTAAACAAAAGACAGAGTGATGCTCTTAGATTGTCATTAAATATATGTTTTATTTTATAAATTTAGCAAAACTTTATTTGATTTTTACACATGGTATGAACTTGTGTTTTTGTTTTTTTTTAATCTCTTTCTTTTTAAAGTTTGTCAACAAAATCAACAAAGAGACAACAATCACTAGGTACAGGAAACTGTGCCACCCTCACTGGAGAGAGTAGAGCGCAAGTGAAGGGAGGGCTCGGGGGGCTTTGACTGGAGCTGGGAACCAGAGAGTAGTGTAGAGAAGTGAACAGAGCGGATAACTCAGCTCAGGTTGCACACTTAACAAAAGACCCAAGTCACCTGAAAGACAGAGCGCAAGAGAAGGAGAGAGAGAGACATTCCTGCATCTGATGTTGCTTGTGTAAGAGTATAAACTATCGAGAGAGAGAGAGAGGGAGAGAGAGAGAGAGAGAGAAGGACGTGTTTTCAGTACACAGGCTGTGATTGCCTGAAACCACTGACGTCGGGTTGTTTCTCCTCTTGCTGTGTGCAGAATCTGGCTCTTCGCTCAAGCAGGATACACTCACGTGTTTGTTTGTGTGTCTGTGTTTAGGAAAATGTGGTGCTTTTCCTGAAAGGTTGTGAAGAGTTGGGCTTGAAAGGCTCGCAGCTGTTTGACCCTGGAGATCTACAAGACACTTCCACACGCACCAAGTAAGAAGTTTGTCATTTAGCATGCATATATACATAGATTTAAAACCTTAGATCTCGACACTATGTATATTGATGTTGGCATTGTTTACAGTGTTACACCTTAGTATCTTTGTGTGTGATTTAAGTTTTCACAGCAATTCCATAAGATGTTTGTGTTTGCTTCATCATCGCACATATTAGACTTTCCAGCAAATTCAAGTGTAGATGCTCAGAACATCATTTAATATCTTCTTATGTGTCTACGTTGGAACTCCAGGCAGAAATGAGAATATCTTGTGAATTACAAACGTATGTGTAATTCAAACAGAAAAAGTGGACCAAATGCATGGAGAGTTTATTTTTCTAAAAATCTAACTTGTAATTTATAAGCTTGCATTTGCTGTGCAAATTCACTCGTTAAAAAGACACTTTTTCTTCCTTCCTTTCTTTTTTTTTTTTTTTTTTTTTTTTTTTTTTTTTTTTTTTTTTGCTTTTCATTGTTGTGCTTTGTTTTGCTCATGGCTATTATGTGCAGATATTAAAGGCAGGTGTGTTTGTCCACCACAGGTTGTCGGGTCAAATGTCCCATTCAGAATTCCTGAGAGTTTTAGTTTGTTCCCAGTGAAGGATAAGTGCGGAAAGGCGTTTTCTGAGACGCCACAGTGAAACTACTGTAAATCAGAGATTGTCTTACTTACCGGACGGCTTTTGACTGAAAGGACACACAAGATTGAATTTCTCTCTCTATCTCCATCTCACTATCTCTTTATCTGTGTGTGTGTGTGTGTGTGTGTGTGTGTGTGTGTNNNTGTGCGCGGGTGTGTGTGCGCGCGGGTGTGTGTGTGTGTGTGTGTGTGTGTGTTCAAGAAAGAGATATGCGTGTAGAGGGCTTTGTTAGCTTAGTAAGACCATAATGTTGCAGGTTCTAATCCCGGGCTGTTAGGTACATCAACTGTGTCCTTATGACACTAACCTTCTTTCAAGTCAGTTTGTATAAAAGTGTCTGCCAAAGTAATTTAATCTAAATAAATTAAAAGTAAAGTGTGCATTTGATGCTTAACAAGGACTTTTTTGCAACAATAAATGCAGTTATACGTATGTCTAATAATAATTTATTGCAAAACTGTTACAATATAATTTACAATATCACTGTTGTTGTTGTTGTTGTTGTTGTTGTTGTTGTTGTTGTTGTTGTTGTTGTTGTTGTTGTAATAATAAGAATAATAATATTATTCATTATAACTAAGTATAACACAGTACTGTTTCTTAAAATCTTTGTTGCATTACATGATATTAGTTGTCCTTGAATTAGATGTTGTGAACTGAAAGACCAATTGTTGCCTGTGCATGTTTAGTCCAATTAGAAACTGGAAACCGATTGGCATGTTTTTATCTAAAGAAAATATAGATTTGCTTTTGTGACATCTGTCTCTGACAGTTTTTCTTTCTCATCTCATCTCACCTGTCTTTTTCACTCGCTCTTTAATATCATGTCATCACTCTTTCCTCTGGAACACTGTCAAGTCAGTGAGGGGAGTGCTCCACTGAAGTATGCAGATATTTTATTTGTTGATGGAAACAATGAGGACTGTATGACAGATGAGGACAGGCACAAGGTGTTATCAGAAGAATGATCTAATGCATATTGGAATCTGTCATTCGGTGTCAAGCAAAGCCCATCTTTCAGGAGAAGTGCTTTGGCAAAACAAAGCGCTCACTGATTCAGCAGAGAGGAAGGAGAGCAGAAAATATTGCAGCTTTTATCTGGCAATCTCTTTATCTTATTTTCAGTTCTGACTCCATCTTTTCAATTTTGAATGTTAGATAAAGGTATCAAAAGGTGTGTCAGGGGATACAAGTGATGATTAGATGTGGTCATTTGCTTGACAAGGAGTAGAAACATTGAATTCTTCTCATTTTCTCTGTCTTTTTTTACAGAAGTCCAGACAATAATAGGAAGTTAAAAAATGTAAGTGTGTCTCTTACCTATGAGATTTGTGTGTCTGTCTATGTGTCAGATTAGAAATTGATAGAATATTTAATGTGTGTGTTAGGGGGGGGTAGGGGGGCACTCCATTAGAGGGGGTGTTATATCAGATGTATTACAGTAAAAAAACATTATACATACATTGTATTAAATTGTATCAAAAAGTGTTGTATTTGAAGTCAAAGAGTGAAACCTGTTTGTATTGTATGTTCATTCATTGCAGAGATTTGTTTCAAATGTTTAGTTCATTTAATATCAATGTTTATAGCTGACAACTTCAGGAAGTCCTCTAAAACTTCCTGGTATTACATTATGTTGACCATGGACCTCAGAATACACAATGGACAGGCAATAGCAGATGATATCGCACCACAAGCCTTCATTGACACTGAAAACTTAACACTGGATTGTGTCTACAATTTGGATCAATTTTACAATATTTTAAATTCTTTAATTTTTGCTTCCCGTTATTATGGTGACATTTTAATTATATAAATCATTGAATTATGTTAGTATGTCTGTCATGAATGAGTATATTGGACAAGTTTCACCTTTTTAACTAAAGACTATGTGCAGTACTCCGTTGTTATATCTTTTCTGTTCTATCAGGTTTTGATCACCATATACTGGCTTGGCCGAGCGACCAATAGCAGTGCCACATATAACGGGCCCACACTGGAGCTGCACGAGTTTGAGGGTCTTCTATCACAGATGAGAAAGGTGAAACACACCAGCATCGCTGATGTTTATTTTGTCATGCTCTGCTCCAGAGTGAGTGTTTAGCTCTGGCTGAGTGAAATACACTCTCACTCTGTCCGTCATTCCTGAGGTCTTTGTTGGAAGAGAGTGTTCATGGTCTGTTCAAATGGACTCAAATCAACCAGGGCCAATAGTTTTTTTGTAGTTCTCTTGAGATTCCACTGACCCAGCCATCCTTCACTTAGCCAAATAACACCGTTTTTGTGTTGTTGGTTTTTTTTTTACACACTTTGTTTTAAATGTTTTGCATTGGAAGTGTTTTTATTTTTCATTATTGTATGCATTAGTTATTATATGTAAGTTCTTAAATAGGTTTTAGAAGCTTCATTTTCCTTTCCTAAACAGTGACTGTTGCATCACATGGCCAAACCAAGAATGATATCACTGGATTGTACTTTGTATTTTCCATCATTTTATTTGTCCTCTGCATGATAAGTGATTCCCCATCTGGCCTTTTAGATTTTGAGGATGTATCTGTATTTTTCGGTTTGACACTAGAAGTTTCAACCAAGGTGATAGTTTGGTTCAATCGCTCAAGGCCAAAGCAGCGAATCTTCTAATTTGTCCGTTACCTGTGGGGCATGTGTTTTTCAGGAAGCGGAGGAGTGGGACAGCCCCAAGCGCAGCATCCGGGACAGCGGTTATATAGACAGCTGGGAATCTGAGCGCAGTGATTCTCTATCCCCACCAAGACACGTACGAGACGACTCGTTTGACAGCCTGGACTCCATCGGGTCACGTTCCCGCCAGACCCCCTCACCCGACGGCCTGCTCGCCCGCGGCTACAGCGATGGCATGTTACTCTCATATGTAGATGCATACACTTGCATACATACATTTAATTTCACATGTGGTTTCTGTGAGCTGTGAAGCTAAGCTGTAGTCTGGTTGCAGATATAATATTATTAATGATGTTAATTTAGTTGGTTCATCATAAGTTTGATTAATTAATTAACCCTAACCCTAAATAATAATTTTTTTTAAAACAAATATTTTTTCATTGTTTCTTAAATGTATAAAGAAATATTGGAAATTCTTGAAAGTAGTGGCTTTTGCATATGTTGCTTGTTCTAATCATGTGACAGAAGTGTGAAGATGGGAAGATGTTTATGTGAGGGTTTGATGTGCACATGGAGATGTGATTATAACCCGCTGGAATTTTGTAATGTCACTCGTCTCTTAAGTTCATTTCATCAGAATACAGCAGAACAACAAGTCTTTAACGAGACCTCTGTGAAAACTTTTTTACTGGTTTCTTTTTCAAAAAAAGAGTAGGATTTGTATGCAGCTCTTTTGAAAAAAAAAAAATTCAAAATGTTTGCTTTTGTTTTGTCATTTAATATTCACTACAGTGTTTACATTGTTATAAATTAAGTTATAAAATAATTATGAATTATAAAGTATGTTTATTTAAATAACTTTTAAATATTGCATATTTTTTAATTAAATAATTTATACATTAAACATGGTCATTATATGTTTTATTTTTTAAATAAAAAAAATATACCTGTTTATCAGTGACACTAACAGACAATGTTGTGTTGCATTACTGTTATAATAACATAAATTATATTACTTTGTTTAATTAATAGCAATCCATCATGAATTTATAGCAGCATGGTCAATAATGAAATTCTAATGCTTATGCCAAAGTCATAGCATTTAAAGTATGCATATTTATATTATCATTATTATTTTTATTATTAGGGGTTTGAGCAGAAAGATCAGCAAACCTTGTGTTTTGCAAGGATTATTATATTGTTGTTGTAGTTGTTGTTATACCAATAGCCAGTATATTTAATTAAACGAATATTCAGATTTGAAGTATCTAGTTACACATTTCAAATAAATGTATTAATTCTTAAATAAACCTCTCAGATTAAACGTTTATACAATTTCAGGCCGCGGGAGCGACTCGGAGTGTGACACCCCCCATAGAAAGTTGCCCGACATGCGCAAGGACGACATGCTGGTGCGGCGAACATCTTGCAGCGAGCACAGATCTGCTGTTCCGTTCAACCAGTACTTGCCCAACAAGAGCAACCAGGGCGCGTACATGCCCGTGCCGGTGCGACAGCCACGCACTGACAGAGAGGAAAGCCGCAAGAGCTGGAGTAACGCAACCTCACCTGTTGGAGGGGAGAGGCCTTTCAGGTAGATGAACACTCTGGGACGCTGACACCTTGACATGTGTACAGTACCAAACACAGTGTAATTATGAATTGCTCTTTTTGTTTCCTGTTTTGTTTTGGACCACATCCCTTGTCTTGTTGACATTCTTCGTTTTGTGGGTATGTAATTTGTTGTCGTGTGAATTAGTGAGACCCCCTCTTTAGAAATGGCGGTTCAATGTGTAGAATCGCAGCAGTCCTCTAGTCCTGAAAATGACCGATCTACTAAAAGCCCATTTGCTAACAGTTTAGAGTTCAATGACCCTCAAATTAGGACACCCAGTCCCGTAGTTCCTCCTGGTCCCCCTATACAGTCCCCACCTGTAGAGATGAAGCTTTCAGACTATAAGATGGAGCAGGAGAGTGATGGATGGGTTGCTTCCAGCCAAACCACTGCAAGCTCCAAGGATCCTCTCACAGACTCCAACACTCAGATGTCAGGAAATGATGCCAGGTGCCCAAGCTTCATCTTCAACATATCTGTGTTCTCTTGTGTGTGTAATCTTAATCCCAGATTATAATAATATGACAAAACTATTTGTCATAAATAACCTCACACTTTCTGTTCGTCTTTTGAAACCAGTTCCATCCGGGCTTTCTGCAATTGGAATACGTTTTGATATAGATGAGAGAAAAGCTCAAGAAAGATCTTTAGTGACATTTCAAAACTTGCTTTTAGTTCTGGCTGGTACGCTCTGCATATTGGTTTAAGACTTGGTGGTCTTGCGCGCTTACTGGACTTTGCCTGTCGTTTTTGTGGCTGATGTATTTAGCTCTTATTCTGAGTTAATACATTTTATACTTTTTTTGCAAGTTTTTATTTGTGAATCAACATATGTTATGTAAATCTTTCTACGTTTAAATATTTGTCTTTTCGAATGTGCAGTTGTGGAAAAGACTCAGTGAATTATTTTTTTTTTTTTATGTCGTAACAACTACCTGAATCAAAAAGACCCCTCACCTTTCACAGCAAGAATGTAGTTCTCACAATGCCCATTGTATATGTAACGTCACACGTTAACACACTAAACCGACTTTAAATGCTGCCGTGAGCACTTTCCCATTGTGTGTTTATGAAAATAGTCTCGCTCACAGGCACACAAGGAACAGGCGACCCACCCAAAGGAAGATGGGGAATGTGCAGGTTTCCTGTGTTCAGCCATGAACCGGGCTGAACTGGGTTTGGCTCCATCAAGAACAAGTTTGTTCTTGTCAGATAAAGCAAAATAAATAATATTATATGAAATAGATGGTTAGTGGGATTGAGGAAATTATTTTATTTCTGTGTTGTAATTTATTACCCGTGTGTGTGCACATTTTGGTTTCATTGGAGCCCAGAATTTTTATTGTAAAGTGGGTCCCCATGTGTACTTAAATATATATATATATATAATTTGCTTTACACTTAAATACCAGAGCTTTACATTGTGTATATTAGAAAAGCATTGTTTTGCGTATATTAGAAAAACAAATTCTACAATATGATGAACTTTTTCTTTACAACCAAAATAATAAAATATTGGTAATAGAATAACATAAAAAAAATAGCAAATTGCATTTAGAGCAAATCGCAAGCAGATGTAAAGTGAATGTGTTCTTTCAATAGATGTTATGGTTGGCATAGTGCAGCCTGGAATCTGATCGCTGCAGTGATGGTGGATGTGGTTACACATGCACAGACAGGCCAGCTCGCCTTTTCTTCATCAAAAACATAAATAGATATCCATCTCTTCCAAACATAAAAAGCAAACTTAGAATCAGTTAACGTGTTTACCAGCATTTCTGTTCTGAGACTCTGAGATTCTTTTTGGGGCACACAACAGTGCAGACTGACTGAGATAATACTGTTTGTCAGGAATGCATGTGAAAACTTGTCCTTTATTACGCATTTGTACATAAATGTGAGGTTTTTATAATGCATAAATGCCCTGGTTGCATCAGGACTTCATGCCTGAAGGAGAAAAACAGACCGTCACGCATGTTACATGCACGTTACGACTTGCTGTGTGTGTTCACTCTGAAACTTTATATTTGTAAATGACAAGCCTAATGCAGTGAGTTAACCGATGGAGAAAAGCATGGTGACTTTTATTTCTTCTTTCCGGAATGTGGTGTTTGTGCTTTGAATCATTGCTTCATTGAATGGAACAAAGGATTTGGAGATTGGCTCTTCGCTTTACATGTGCATTCTATACATTCAAAACATATGGAGTGTAAAAACTGCCATACGTGTGAATGAGACTGTGACTGCAAGTCTCGTTTTGCCACCTAATGAGTTAGTGAGCATGTGTGTGTGGCTGTTTAGTGTGTGTGTGTGTGTGTGTGTGTGTGTGTGTGTCTTCAGGCCCAGAGATGGTACTACGCCCCTCTTGTCTATGGATAACTAAACG
The DNA here is from genome assembly GCA_028031935.1 of Paedocypris micromegethes. NCBI lineage: Eukaryota > Metazoa > Chordata > Actinopteri > Cypriniformes > Paedocypris > Paedocypris micromegethes. The sequence continues at coordinate 9,009,653 of CM051503.1, forward strand.
AAATGAAAATTGAAGTGAAACTGTTTGGACACAGTCACATAACAAGGCACAACGAAACTCTTATCTCCAGGCGATAAATACCACACAGGTTTAAATAAACAATAGTTTGATTATTTATAAACCAAATAGAAATGCAAATATAACAGTGTCCAAGAGCCAAAACCACAAACAAAACGCACTATAACGGAAATGTAACTCTAAATAAACTACTTGCCATACCGCATAAAGAATAATACAAATTACTTCCTTAGCCAAAAATAAAGCCAGATGCTTGCAAAAATAAAATGGGCAGGAAACACAACTGTGGTGTTTTTTATAGACCATCCCCCTTCCATGATGAGCCAATGAGGAGCTTGCAGGTGTCGTTCAGCACCTGTAACACAGAAAAAAAAAAAAGAAACGACCCACACATAGATCATAGCGGATGGAAATATTGGCTCCAGCTCCCATTGACCCAGAAATGGAAAAGTGGTTTAGAAAAAAAAATCTACATATTGATTGGTTTTCAGAAAAGCCCAGTCCTTTTTAGCTCTGATTTGTTATTTCATAACAGAAAATGCAGATCCTGTTTATTAAGTGCTCCGGGATTTTGCTTTTTTTTTTTACTTTTATTGAGGAGGGAAACATCGTTCCAGAATCTTCATTAAAAATGACGCGGAACAACCAACGCACTGATTGTGTAGTGTTAGAATGCCGGAGGAGACTGGCACCAGTGAGCCGGGTTCTCCCCAGGGTTTTTCCTCGTTAAAGAGGTTTTTTTACCTGGCCACTGTTGCGTATGTGCTTGCTCGCTGGTCTTTGTCTTTGTCTTGTCATAACCGCAGCCACTTAGTCAACACCAACAATCCAGACGACAAATTGAATAAAAAGCATCATTTCCCTTACATATTTACATGTGCGCTTTGAGACAGTTAAAACTGTGAAAAGCGCCTTACAAATAAAAATACAATATTATTATTATTATTATTATTATTATTATTATTATTATTATTATTATTATTATTATTATTATTATTATTTGTGTGTGTGTGTGTGTGTGTGTGTGTGTTTGTGTCTGTGTACAAAAATGTGTATTAAAATATTGGCATAGACCTGCGAACAATGAAGTAATCATCATTTTCCCTCTGAGGTCTATTCTACAAGACTAGGTCACTTAAAAAAATAAAAAATAAGACTTTAGGAAATAAAGTCTATTCAGGACTATTCAGTATGAGTTTTATGGCCTTATTTCTGCTACTTTAATTTAATTTACCAGAACTTAGCACGCATAATATTTTTTTCCTAAAAATACGCAAAATACAGACATATTCCTCACATTATTGTAGCACAGCTTGTGCTAAATACAAAAAAGTAATACTTTTTGGTTAGATGTATATTATAAGTAGCTGAAAAAAGCACCAATATACAGAGCATGTAAAAACACCTCAGAGGCCCAAAAACACCCTCAGATAAAAAATGGACAATTAATTATTAGTAAAAACTTCTCTATTATGGGATCTTAATTAAATATGATAAACTAAAGTTTTACAAATAATCAATGTAATGACACATCCCATAATAAGTTGTACAGTGGTAGAGGACTTGGACTGGTGTCCAAAAGGTTGCCGGTTCGAATCCCCCCTACGACTAGTTCTACAACTAAGTGTCCATGGCAAGACACTGAACCCCACATGCCCCCCGGGCGCCCCACTGTGTGGCTGCCCACTGCTCCGAGTTCGTGTCTGATCGGATGGGTTAAATGCAGAAAAAATTTCCCCACTGAGGGACTAATAAAGGTTCAATTATTATTATTATTATTATTATTAATAAGTCATAGTGTGTGTTTTGTGTACATTTTTTGACGCTTCATCCACATCTTTTGGTCGCCAATGTGCTGCTCATAAATCATTGTCTCTGTGCTCTTTTTGTCTCACTTGTTTAGATTCAGACGCTCGTCTAGTGTGTTTGATGATCCCGAGTAAGTCTTTCTAATGAAAGTGGAAGGTGCTGATGTGGGCGTCCTGCCGCACAGAGCATCATGTCTGCATGCGCCCGGCTTGTGTTGTGACTGCGATGTTTCTTCAATGGGTTGCTAATACACTGCAAGCCTTGCATTTGCGGTACCTGTATTCTAAGGAAAACACCTTAAAGACGAATTCAGCTTTTCTTTCCCTAAAGCACTCGCATCTGTAACACAAGGTCACGCCACGTTCTCTCAAAGTGACAGTTCACTCAAAAGAAACATTCATCATTTTCTCAGTTCTTTATCCCCAGTTTTATTACTACATAGAAACTTTATGTATTTATCATTCCAGGCTGTTGTGTACATGTATAGGGTTTGAAACATGAGCAAAGACTTATTGATTACATAAGCAAGACTTATTTAAATGTTTACAATGGTTCTAGATCTGGCACGGTGCCACATTCTAGACCAGGGGTGGCCAACCAGTCAGACACTAAGAGCCACTTTTTTTCTGTGTTAGAGCCGCAAAGAGCCACATCATACACACGGGCACACATAAACATCATCCAATTCCTTAATCTTTTATGCACATACATACACAGACCTCTGCTCAGCTAGATTTATTGACATTAACCACACCAACATGATAATATTAGTTATTTTTCAACAGTTAACATTAACGACAGTTAACAGTTAACGTGTTATTTTGGACTCATGTCATGTGAAAGCTCCTGAAGAGCTGCATGAAACTAGTTAAAGAGCTGCATGAGGCTCAAGAGCCACGGGTTGGCCACCCCTATTCTAGACTCAAGGTGCGGGTTTGTGGCCGGTCGAGGCGTTCATGAAATGTAATTAAAAAAAGGAAATTAATCTTGCTCCAAGGTTCCTATATTGTTTTCCTATTTAGTTCAAAGTTCAAAGATCTGTTTACTGTCTGTGTGATGTTAATAATAACACGTGGTAGTAGATGGATAGACAAACAAAAGTTATAGCCAACTTTTGTATTGTCAGTTTTTTATAAATGCATGACATTAAAATGGTAATTTTTTCTACATAAACAGCACAACCCACATACGTTCTACAGTACAAGGATATACTGTATGTTTATTATTGTAATGTATTGAATGAAATATGTATTTGTCTTATAGATAATGATTAAGTTTACATAAACTATACATGTACTGTATAATACAGTATAAACTCATTGGACAATACATCTTACCTCTCTATACTTTACAAAGCATAAATAGAAATGTAAACACAAAACCAGGATGTAAACAGAAAAGTAAAATCGTAAACAAGCACGCATCACGCACAAACCTTTTACTCATTCACTCACCTGTTCTACAAGCGAAAGACGTATTTTTGAGTGAACTGTCCCTGTTGTTTGGTTAAAAAGACTGAGGTCTGTAAACTTTGAATCGTTCTGAGCAGTTTTCTTGATGCATGGCTTATTCGGAGCGGGGCCTGCGTTTCATTAGAATGTGATGCTTAATATGACTTTCCAATGTCATCCTCAAGTTGCCTTTAGTATCCCACAGCACTTATATCTCTATGACAGGAGTGTGAGCATGATCGACATGAGGAGCGAGGAAGAGTTGCTGCCTCCTCACAGTCAAGTTCGACACGAGCTCATGCACAACCAGTACAACAAGCTGAAAGAGGAAGATGACCACTGGCAGGACGTACGTGCCTCTTCCTCACGTTCTTGAAGCAATACACCCAATCGGATGTGGCTGTGATGAAGTGTTTGCGTGTTCAGGATCTCGCAAAGTGGAAGAGTCGGCGGAGGAGTGTGTCTCAGGACCTGATCAAAAAAGAAGAGGAGAGGAAGATGATGGAGAGACTCCTAAGTGAAGACGAAGGGTCACAGAGGCGGAAAAGCATCAAGACATATAGGGAAATTGTGGAGGAGAAGTATGTCCATCTTTGTCTGACACCGGCATTCACAATTTGTAATTCTGCGTGTTTGTATTTCTAGGGAGCGCCGAGAACGTGAGCTGCACGAGGCGTATCAGAGCGCCCGCACGCCAGATGAAGCCGCCGCTGTTTTGCATCGCTACGCACAGCGTTTCACCATCAGCGAGGCTGTTCTGGAACGACTAAAACTCCCCAAGCTGCTGGAGAGAAGCGTGTCGGCCGACCCCGCTCATCGCCCTTCCCTCCTAGACTCTTCCGGAGTCCCTTCTTTTAGCTCGTCCTCAAACTCTTTGCCGTACATGAGACAGCAGTCTCTTCCAGCAACCAAGTTCACATCTTCCGTTGAGGCCAGAGTGCCGGAGTATAGCGCAGAGCAGGGAATCCTGGGAAAGACGGAGTGTGTTTCGGCTCCAGCTCGATCACACATGTCAGCATCCTCGCTCGGTCCCAAACCCTACAGGCAGAGCCGAGCCACTTTCTCTGGGATTAGAAAAGCCAAGGTAACATTTTATTTTACGCTTTTATAGGGCAAGACTCCCTATATTTGGTTTGAATATGTTCTGGCAGTCTAAAAGAATATGCTGAAAAAAAAGCTTAAATCAGGCATATTCATTGTCAGGACTTATTTTATTTTATTTTATTTTTTGCTGGGGGGGTGGGGCACTTGGGAATTGAATGACTTTGTTTATCCTACTAAGAGGTCATTTCTAAACGTCATTTAAAATTAAATAATAAAATTTAATAATTGTAATAATAATAAAGTCATTCAATGATTATTTTACATTTTCTGTTTATTATTTGTGCGCTTTGAGACAGTTAAAACTGTGAAAAGTGCCCTACAAATACTCATTATTATTATTTGAATTGTTAGAATGTCTGAACATTTTCTCGTCACCAGACCTGGACCAAATGTTGAACTCCACTGGTTTTTAAAAGGCTGTTGGTGTGCCCCCTGGTGGTTGGAATGACCACTGCAGTTTAAAGTGGGCATATGTGAATGGCTAGCGTTTTTGTGAATAGCTTCTTTTATTTTGAAGTGCTTTTTCAACACTAGCACAAACCAGCATGAACAAAACACTAAATTGCCATTGCCTGGACTTTCAGAACTATCCGTTTAGAAAAGCGTTTCAAATCATGCAATTTTTTAAACATAATTTGGTTTTTGATGTTCCTTGCTCATCATGTGTAGTGTGTGATTATTCAGAATTGTTTTTTGTTGTAATATTTTTTAACAAAATATATAAATTATATAAATATATCATTTTATTTTTCAATCAATATGATTAGCTTTTTAACATTGTACGTTTATTAGTAAATCAAACAAATTATCCAGTATCATTTCATAATCATATCTTAAAATACATGTGGTAATATTTTGCCAAATACTACATGAAAGCTAAATAAATAACTTATTTTTTACCTTATAGGGACCCCTAGTGGTGGACTGGCTGGAATTACCATGACCTTTCTCTTTTTCTTAGGCAGTAAATGGGGAGAGAGAAGAAAATTTCCACAACATTGAGAATGAAGGATGGTTGGATAGAAAACAGGCCGATTCGCTGCAGTTCTTCCCATGTTCTTCCCAGCAAACAAATTCACCCGTCACAACCGTCGATGTGCCAGGAGTCCAGTCCATGGACCACATGCTCTCCTTCACACAGATTGCTGAGAGCATGGAGATGGCGAGCGAAAAGACAGAGGTAACTGTAAATTCCTTTGCCTCAAATTATTTTGTAATTATTATTTTGAATATCTACTAGGTTAAAGAACGGACAGTCCTGCAGGTCGGTGATGTCCCCGTTGCCCCTAATGTCTTGGAAACTCAGTGTGTTACAGGTTAGAAAGCTGATTCTTTATTATTATTAAAATGTGGATCAAAGTGAATTTGGCAATGTTTCCATCTTATAATTTTAGATCAGGAACAGATTGATGACTCGTGTATGAAGACAGATGTGAACCAGAACATCTCAGAACACCAAAATTTTACATCACTGGTCAGTCTGTGTCCAGCACTCTAAATATTAATTGACTATTAATTATAAAATTGTGTGTGTTCATTTTTCATTCTTTGGATTATGTAGATCAGTAGAACAGAAATTGTGGTTCCTCTGAAATTAACAGAAGAGTCAGACCCTTCAGCCTCAGAATCTTATGGACCTAAATCAGGTGACTTCTTGTCAACACTTTTCTGACATGTACACTTCACTTTATCTGACAATTAAGTAAAATTTCACTTTATCCGACAATTTAGTCTTCTTTTGGATTGCTCTTGTAGAACCGGCTGATTCTTCACCATCCATGTCTTTGTCCCTTAATCCTAAATTGCGGCGGGATTTCTTCACCCCATCAGGTAAATCTAGGGAGTAGGATTAGGATCAAATTAGTTTTGTACTCGTAAAACAAAATTGTGTGTGCGTGTGCACGTGCGCGTTTAATTTTTTAACACATGGTGGGAAATTGGGAACTTTATTACAAAAAATGATTGTTTTTTTTACATAAGTCAGAGTTATTTTCTTGTTTTTTTGCTTGTATTTTGGTATAAAGGCGATCAATGTTTATTTCTATCACCGACTTACTGTAATTGAAAACCGATAATGATTGTAAGGTTCTATTAATTGTCATTATTTGTAGCGGAAAATAATCGGTGTATTACAGAACAGTTTTACTTACTTTATTTGTTATTTTCAGTTTATAACTATTTTAAATTTTTTTTAATTTTCAGATATTACTGAAAATGCACAAGACAACGTAAGTAAAGAAAATTACTATCTCTTTCTGAAAATTCCGCAGAATTACCATCTTTTTTTAAATTATTCCACAAAAAAGTCCAGACTTTTGGAATTAATCTATGCAGTGCTATTTGATTTGGCCATTCAATCAAACACACATGTCTATACAAACGTTATAATGGCTGAAGTTGGCATGAAATGAAACCCACCAGTAGGGGTCGCAATTCAGACAGAAAGGGAGCTGCGTTATATTGTTTCCAGTCTCAGCCATCTTTTAGAGCAGCAGTAGTTGATCATCCTTCTTCTCTGTCCGTTCCTTTCTTCACTCTTGGGCCGTCGTGTGGTGCGTCGTGGGGATTGTGTGTGTGCTGGTGCTTGTGATTGGGAACGGTACGGTCAGGTGAATCTGCTCAAGCGGGGGGAGAACCGCTCTTGGGACCCCGAGGAGGAGCGCAGGCGTCAGGAGAGGTGGCAGCAAGAGCAGGAGCGCATGCTTCAGGTACAGAAGTCTGAGCCATCGCCATCGCCATTGAGAACCTGAAGAGCTTCAGTCACTCGGCCAGAGCATGCGTAATAACCACCGGTTCAGAAGGACCATTGACCTCACTGCCATTCTTGCTTGTACAGCTTCATGCATTAGCTGTGGTTCTTAGAGTGAACGGTACATACACAGGAGAATCATCTATGGCTTTGTTATTTTTGCACAAACTTCTCATTTATCTTGCAACAAGCATGCGTAGGTTTCCTTTTTCGTAGACCGGGTACTATCATTACAATGTACATTTTTGCAGTGGTGTAAAGTACTTGATTAAATGGACTTTGTTACTTTAAGTGTTTTTTGGCTACTATGTACTTGTACTGAGTATCAGAGTTACAAGCGACTTTTACTCTCTACTTGACTACATTTTGATTGCGTATTTGTACTCTTTACTCCACTATGTTTGTTAGTCACAACACTGTGATTGTGCACGACAATGCACGTCTGCATCTTTTTCTACCGTGGTTAATTTATTGGGTGGACGAGGTGATATTGCCATCTGTAGGATGCTGATGGTACTGGATGCTATTTATAAGCTATATCACGTGAACGTGAATTAGCGGTGGCAGTTTTTTGCACATTTGACGGAGACTGACTTTTTGTTCTTTTTAAAAAGAAATTGTATTCTGCCATTTAAAAAAAATCGAGATGTGAAATTTTCTTTTAATATTAGGAATTAATCCTCATAATTAAAGTTTCTTGTTTCTCATTGCAAAATGCTCAAGTTTTCTTTTTTTTTTTTTTAACTTTTACTCATGTCTTCTTGGAATTGATGACTTGTATCTTGTAATGTAGTATTTTTTACAGTAAGGTCCGCATACTTTTACTCAAGTGTGGTTTTCAGGTGCTCTTTACACCTCTGCATTTGAGTTTACATTATGTTTAGGTGTTTAAAATATTTACATTTTAAATTAATTCTTGTCTTGATTGTTCATCATAGAGAAGTCTTGTGATGGATGCATGTTTTTGCTTTTTAACACACGCTTGGCTTTTTCCCGTGTTCTCTCACAATTATAACTGCTTGTACGATCTGAGGTTTGCAACATGATCCATTCAACCACTCGAACAAAGATCACTGTGCAATTTCGCCAAACCAACTTTATGGTTACTCATTAGTCGTTTTAAGAAACATTATACTTTTTGTTCAAAATCACAGAGTTGTTTGTGTGTACAAGCTTTTACAGTCAAAGTGGGGCACCAAGTACCAGGTCTATATAGTAGATTGGGGCCCTATGGGCATTATGAGACTTTTGTCTGGACGGCCTTGACAGATAAAATGGGATTTTAGGGGAGGAGTTACATCTAATGTTAGAGTAAAGAGGGTGGGTGCACATCAATAGTGGGACCCCACAATGATAAAAATGCAAGTGTGTGAGAGTGTGTGACGAGAGAGTGAGTTATGATTACATAAGAGAGAGCAATGATTACAATCTATGAGAAAAAACACATAATGTTCGTAAAATAAGGGATTTTGAATATTTAATTCGCCTTTAAATGACCCTGGAAAAGTGCCGTTAAAATGTGCGTCTGCACTTTTTTAATGTATGCTCTCTCTGGGTTTAAAGCACAACGGCTACACAAGTTCTCTAGGTAGTTCTGTCAATATTTTGCACTAAAGCTCAAATCACATATTTGATAAACGGCATTTGATTGCAGGAAAAGTATCGGTGTGAGCAAGAGAAGCTGAAGCAGGAATGGGAGCATGCACAGAAGGAGGTGGAGGAGGAAGAGAAGCGGTACCACGAAGAGGTCAGACTCCTTTGTTATTGCCTTTTAATTCTTTTTTTTTTACACAGCAAAATATAAAACATATTATATGAATATTTACACTCAAAAAAGAGTAAGCGCTTCAATTATTGTGCATTCTTGCTTTCTCGTACACAGGAGCGTAAGATCCTGGAGGAGACGGTGACCACACTGACCACTCACACCCTCGAATCAGCATTTCCTAATGCCCACAATGCTTCACTCTCTCAGACCGAACAGGAGCAAGTAGAAATTATGATGGTGAGGTTAGAGGAAAGGCTCTGATTATGGGGAAATACTTGTATAATAAAGCATTTCTCTCTTCAGAAGAGCCCTGAGAACCACCTACAAAAGGATAACGGCATCACTGAAGCATCCCAAAGACAAACAGAGCGTTTACAGATGACAAAAAGGTCTGGAGCAACACTTCACACACACTGTTTATGCCCCGTCTCCTTGACAACACCTTCCCTTTTACCTTGACTGATGACCGATGGAATGGTGTGTCATGTGACCACTCAAAAGCCTATCAGACAAGACCCTCATGTATGGTCAGCTCTGCCCATCATGCTCGTCTTTGTTCGGGATTAGTCCTATTTCGCATCAGCCTTTAAATTTAGCCAGGTCTTTGTTTCAGGGAGCAACATTGAACATTATCAGTGTATTGGGATCATTAATGTCCCTCAACAAGTTTAGGATAAACTATGATTACTGTCGTTCTCTCGTGGATTAATCTTTCACATTGCAGCTCCTCTGTGGGTCAGCGAGGATATCAAGAACATATCCTAGAACGACCGCTGACTTTACAGACCACTCAAGGTAGAGTCACTCATGTTTTTGATTCTTATCTGTTGTTCAAAATCAAAATGTAGCAGAATTCATGTTCCAATTAGTTGATTTAAATATTTTGCGTTAAAATATTTTTGTGTTAAAAAGTGTATATAAATGTGTGACAATTTAATGTAACTCTTCATTTGCAGATGCTTCACTGGGAAATAAGCAGCATTTCCAACAAAGTGATGCAGGACAAACAAAGCCTAGTGGACGCAGAAGGTTTGTGAATAATTGTGTTTTATGATATTTTTCAGAATCTTAAATTAGTGATTTATGTTCAGCTATTGTCCAACATTTGTCGGATTGTTTTTTGTACACGTATTCCACCTCATGGCTGATGCTTGATGAATGTGCATGTAAGCTGAATGTTCCATGTGGCTTCCCATATTCAGGTCTGACTCAGTAGAAAACACTGGGACCAACTCATCTCCATCACCTCCATTCACAGACACACAAACACCTCCATCACCCAACAGGTACAGCACTTAGATGTAGTTATTAGATGAATAACTCATAAGATTAATCCTATGTGAATATTTTTAAAATGAAAAACTACAAAAGTTAGAACAAACGCATCAAACTGTACTTCATCTATAAGTCAGCCATCAGCATTACAATACACCCATGCTGTATGTTTTATATACCGTATTTATGCAAATATAAGCTCCTCTTTTTACAATTTTAACAGTTCAAATAGTTGGGGGATGCTTATATATTCATATTTCAAGTATGCACGTAAATGTGTCTTTCTCCTCTTTCTCCACCGTGTCTTTCTCCTCTCGTGAAAACACCTTACGGGAATGGTAGGTGATCTTTGCGTGTATATTCGCACTAAACTATAAAACAAATGAAAATCATCAAACCTTGCGCTACGACTTTAAGGATAAATAAAGGCAATAATTGTTTTAGTGTTGCATCAACAGCCAACCACTAGAATGTGTATACTACTATATATGTGTATATATACGCGCGCACGCGTGTGTGTGTGTATATATGTACATATATATATATATATTTTATTTTTTGGTTAAACATAATTATTCTTGTCAGTTGTAAATGTTGACAATTCTAATAACAAAACAAATTTGTATATATGTTGTAAATTATTTGTAAATTAAATGAGTACGTAATTTGAATAGGTCTGTCAGTGGGAAGAAACTTTGTTCCAGTTGTGGACATCCTCTCGGAAAAGGAGCCGCCATGATTATAGAGACGCTCAGTCTTTACTTCCACATCCAGTGCTTCAAGGTTTGTACAGGCCAAGCACTATGATCGTTCTGATCATAAAATAAATATCGAAATATCTTGTGCGCATCACACAAACAATTGTGGGTTTTATGTGCGATAAAGCATTGAGATGTTTTCATTTACTGTATGTTGCAATTGCAATGTTGATTTGGATTAAAGCCAGAGTAATAGATTAATTCGTGTAATTGATTAAATCAGTGCATAATTAGATAAATTCAGAATGTTGAGCTGCTTTATGTTTTGGTGGTATTCACTCAAAATCCCATTATAATTTCATCTCTAATTTTAATCATATTATACATATAAAGTGTTTAAATCTGCTTTTCCACTCTCTTTTTTTAGTGCGGGATTTGTAAGGGCCAATTGGGCGACACCAGCACGGGAACAGATGTCCGGATTAGGAACGGTCTGCTGAACTGTCATCAGTGCTACGTCCGTTCTCGCTGTGAGCGCTTCAAAATACTTTCAATTATTTAGTTCAAATCTATTTTAAAATGATTTATTCATATTCCTAATATTAGTAGTATTATGTTAGGAAATCAATAATGTTTTTTTATCATATTTGTCATCTATTAATAATACTGTTTGCACACCGAATGCGTACAATTTTTACTTTTAAATGTTCATTTTTCATTTTTTCAGCGTCTGGTCAGCCCACTACTTTGTGAACTTGCCAATGTTGGAGCAAGAGAAATGTACCCATAATGCACCTTCAGGTCCCACAACATTCACATAAACACAAGCACATCTGAAGAGACAGCTCGAGGCTTCCACTAAAAATATGCCACTGTTGAGAAACCCATCTGCTTTTTTTCTTTCTTTTCCTTGAGATTTTAACCAAACAACAAACCCATGTTTAGTAGTAAACAACGTAATTTCTGAAAATTTGAGGTTTCTATAGATGCCTTCTATGAAAATGGCTGAATTGTTCTGCATATTTTATTCCAATATTCAATATGAATATATTGTTTGTTTGTTTTTGGAATGATTTTCAGTATTGATCAAGTGCAATGAGCATAAAAGATCTCGTTGAAATCCTGTTTGCCAGCTACAGTTTGTAATGTGAAGCAAGACATGTTAGTGACTGTAGTGCCTCGGCCTGAGAATGAAGTCATTACGCCACCACCATGTATTTTTATACAGTGAAAACAATGATATGTTGATCAGAGAACAAACAGATGCATGCAGGAGTCACAAAAACAACTGCTTGTTCTTAACCCAGAAGCCCTGATATGGTTGTTTAAATGCGAGAAGGTTTGTGAAGCGATGTGCCTTAGAAGAGGAAGAGTTTGGCTGCAAGACTGTTTCATGAAAGAACCAAGTATTTCTGGTCATGTTTGTTATTCTCAGACATTCATCTTGGAGTATTTATTCACTGATTTTTTATTTTTTATTTTTTGAAAAGCAAAATGTATTACGAATGACCCCCAACACTCGTTTTTTTTTGTTCTAACAGTTTTTTTTATGTAATTTTATATTATTATTATTATTATTATTATTATTATTATTATCATCATTATCATCATCATCATCATCATCATCGTAACATTTCAAACTTTAGTGAAATTCTGCACATGATAAAGCAATGCAATTGTATTTTTGTTCTCAATGTTTTATTATTTTTTTATTTGCCCACTATAACATAATTAATTTAACTGTAATTTGTTATAGGCTTACAGTTGTTTGCTCATTTACCATTTACCATTTGAATGGGCATGTTTGGTAAGGTTTTTTTTAGTTATGAATGATCATCATTTTGGCTGATGGTTTCTTTTCGGGTGAGTTTTGGTGTCGCTCTTCTGTGCTTCACATTTCCGTGTTATTCCTGTTTGATACGTCAGTCTTTAGGTTGAGCGGCCGAGGCATTTTTCAGACAAATTCTGATGATTTAGGAGGTAAATATTTACCTTGGAAAGTATATATTCAATCTAAGGTATATTTATTGTGACTCAAATGTACACTATCCAGAAGCAGATTTACTTTTATGTTAAATGCAATGGCTCTACAGTAAAACTGTATGTTTATAAATAAACTGTGGCAAAAGTAATTGCAGTCCTTGTTTTATTTTTTTGTGTTATTTACAGGTAGGATTCTCAGGAAATTGTGTACTGCTCGCATGCCAAGAAGATCATAAATATATTGCCGTGCATAAATATAAATATAACATTTTCTGTAAATTACTTCATTTAGTAAGAAAATAAGATCTTTCTGAAAATAAAATGTTACATTTTATGCACTCTTTGTTTCCAGCTCATTATATAACTTCTACTAAGCTGATGCACGCGAAATGCGAATTAATTTAATAACTATTTTATTCAATTAAATTTCAATTTTTTTTTTATTTTTGTGGCGCCTTTCGAGACCCTCAATGATACCTAACAGGAGTATACACAACAATCACAGGCATTGGTATTCCACCAATTGCCCGGGAGAGCAGCAGCAGCCAATCTGCGCCAGCGTTCACTCTGATCCGGGCATACGCACCACACGCTCACACCCACACACACAGCCAGATTAATCTGAAACGCATGTTTTTCGGACTGTGGGGGAAACCGGAGCACCCGGAGGAAACCCACGCAAACACGGGGACTCACACCCCGAGTTACAATCTGAACCTTCTTGCTGTGAGGCGACAGCGCTACCCACTTGCGCCACCGTGCCACTAAATTTTATACGTTTAATTACTATCAATATTTTGAAAACTTTTACATGTTAAGATACTAAGATTCATCAACTGCAATTAGTGAAAGAACAAACCTTAAGCGTTCAGAAAATATTGCTTTAGTATTTTATAGCAGTCGATGTAGTATCAATTCTCGTCAGCAGAGAGCGCACAAAGCCAGTGTAAATGCTTTATCGGCCCCACCCTTCTCACCGATTTTGGGCGCTAGTGCGAAAAGTACAAATCAGTCATATTTTTTTTTTACATAATACTAATGTTGATCTTTATCAGCCTATTGTTTATCGATTTCTGTTAACATTCGAAAATTTCCAATTTTGCGATTTCGTTTGCAATGTATTGTATACAATTCCCTAACCGATTTTAACACTATTTTACTTGAAATTTTGTATTCTAGCAGTTACAGACCACAGAACCTATAAATTACAGGCGGTTTGGCACTACTGAGAAAACGGAAATGAGTATGATATTATTCCTATAATTTGCTTCCTATGGTTATTTTTGTTTTTGATTAAATGTATTTTTCTGTAACAACTTTTTTATATTTTAAATAATATGTTGTACACTATATACATCAACAACAATGTACAATGTAAACGTATACCCTTTTGTACTTTTAGTGATTGTTGCTGAATTACTGAAAACATTTATAAAATTATTGAGTGGTTCTGTAAAAAGTACTAAAAACCAACTATTGAAATAAAATAGGAATAATAGTAATTTATTTGAAACATTCATTTAGTTGTTTAAGTGCAGGCGATTGAAGTGCAAACAATGTCTTTGGATTTAAGTAAGTGCCGAAAATTCCGAAAAAGTGCTTGCATTTCGTAAATTCGAAACGTGCGCGTGGTTAAAAGGCCATTCCACGTTTATTACTTTGATTAAATGTACAATTTGCTCTTACACTATCGCGTAAATCTAACAATTTTGAAAAATGTGTGTTTGTATTTTATATATTTTACACGTAAATGTATAGGAAAAAAGTATGACCTAAATATTGTGACGATTATTATTGTTGTTGTTGTTGTTATTATTATTAGTATTGTTGTTGTTGTTGTTGTTGTTGTTAGGCACTCGACATCACCAATGGGGAGTGAATATTATTATTCGTTTATTGTTGTTGTTGTTGTTGTTGTTGTTTGGTGTGGAAATTTATTTTGAAAGATGCTAGTGTACTTTTTTATTTCACTGCAATAATTGGTTATATCGTTGTTTGTGTGCCACGTGTTGTGAGTTTACAGTAAAGCACATGTTTAAGAACAAAATATGTTACTATATTTCGCAATGCTAAAATGTTATTATGTCAAGTTAAATTACTATTATCTGTCTGTATATTTAACGTAACATTGCGTTCAGATTTCCGCATCCGTTTTCTCAATACCCTTTCCAAATCTGCGTGAGAGATGCTGTCCAAGGTTCTGAAACAAGCGCCAGGCAGTGTTCAGCAAATAGCGTTTCAGCGCAACGATCTTTTCCGTGAATGCCTCGATTTAAAAAATAAAACGGACAGGTTTTTAACCATCATTTCTGTTTTATCATCAACAGCCATCTCAATGGTACACCTGAAAAACTATGTGCACATGTAGAAATATTTCCTTCTTAAATATAAGCATCCAATAACTACATATAAATAATTCTCAAGTCATGGACAAAAACGTGTTACATTATGCTCACAAAATAGTTTAAATCATTATAAAAATCGACGGAGAAGACAACATGCAAATAATACAGAAAATAAATACAGTGGTTTTGCATTCTCTGACGAATGCGCCAGTCTTGACTCGTAAAACAGCATTAGGACTCAATGAACTATAGGGGTGGTCTATGTTTTCCTATGACGTCAATACGTTTCAACACTACAATTTGAGCCACAAAAACACACCTGTAGAAAGACACACAAAACGTTTACTTTTGTCAACATTGTGAAGAATGCACTTGTGCCATTTGAAGAACAATTCGCCTTATAATGATAATAATAGTAAATATGTGAATGCTTGTTTAGCCCATGACAAAGGGCGTTTGTAGGTCGATTTGTAGGTAAAAATATATAACAGAGTGCATCGTTTGCGGTGTTCTGACATACATGTAACTTACTTTGTCAATGTAAACAAAGAATTATGGCGTCAAGATTATGACATGTATAATGACACTGAATCACACAGTCTCTCAGTGAGTCGTTTGCATTGCAGTCTTTCTGTAGTTTACTGCAGTTCGTCTTTAATACAGTATGTTGACGACCGGCACAGTCCGTGTATGGTCAAAATAATACGAGTATCCAGCTTGTAAACCAATGACAGTCGAAGGTGAACTGGCGACCGGCGGTGGCCTTTTCAAATTAACCTTGAGATTCGGTTCTTTTGGCATGTTCCTTTTTGCACAAGTCTCTAAACTTCTCTCGCTTTATTTTGAGTGTATTCTTGCTTCGGTCATCGTTTCTGCCAAGCACTGACTGACTGGTTAGAACATGCTCGTCTTTACTAAAGTGGCTTTGGCTCCGTTTTGTCTTTGTAATGAAGAGAGAACGCTGGCGAACGGTCCACCCAGAGAGTCGGGAATCGAGGTGATGGTGCCCGGGGTCGAGGCCCAACCTTGACTCGGCGCTGTGCCTCCCATTCCCGACACTGACGTCTTGACTTCAACCGGCCCGTTCCCCGTAGCGCTGACCTGTCCGCCCGTGGGACTCGGACCCCCACAGTTTGCGGTGGGGTTTGGGTTTGGACCTGGTCCGCCAGTGCTGTCAGGATCGGTTGCTTTTGCCTCTTTGCTGTCCTCATCCCGCGGGTCAGATTTCTTTCCGGACCCGTTTTTGGCTGCAGCGGCTGCGGCGGCGGCGGCGCGCTCTTGCTTGCGAAATTTAGCGCGCCTGTTCTGAAACCACACCTGTAGAAAGCACGTGTTCGGTTATTCACTGGACTGCAGTATTAGGTCATTTTCTTTTAATCTCGACACTTTATTAATAGTTGATGTATTATATTAGTATTGCACTAAACACAATGTGCAATGTTTACAATATTTCGATTTGTCATTTTTCGATATTACGAATTAAATTCGACGATGTTCTGCACCTGCACTCTAGCCTCGGTGAGGTCGATTTTTAAGGCGAGCTCCTCTCTTGTGTAAATATCTGGGTAGTGCGTCTCGGCGAACACGCGCTCCAGCTCCTTCAGTTGTGCGCTGGTGAAGGTTGTTCTGATGCGCCTCTGCTTCCTCTTTTCATTCAAACCTCCGTGGTCTGTGAATAGCTTGTAGGGAACTGTTGAAATAAGCAAGTTAAGCTTGAGTTGTTTGTTAAATAGCTTACAGTTGATATATCTGGATTGATCAAGTTTGAAAAGTGTACCAACTTGTTGATTCAAATAAAAGGTGAAAAGTGAAATTCGATGATTTTGTAATAATTGTAGTTGTAGTGTTGTGTTGTGTTGTGTTGTGTTGTGTTGTGAAAGATAAGATCGAAGCTGATAAAAGATTATAAAAATTCTGAGTCAAATATTGTTATCTACGAAATGTTGATAATTGAACGTTATTGCAGACTAGAAGCATTTATGACAGACTACTTGTCATAAATGCTTCTATCTCCTTCGGTGCGCCAATTGTTACTCCGGTTCACTGTCAATAATGAGCTTAAGTTCCTGGTTATTTCATTATTTTCGAAGGTTTATGTCTCATCGCAAAGTAAATAAATTATGCCTATCATTTTGGCAGCTTAAGATAATTTTGTTGGCGGTTAGGGTGTGACTGGGATAGTGTAACCCCGTAACTGAATTACCTCTTGCCTGCAATCGCTTCTAACGTGATAAATTCTTTCATTTGTGTAAGCAAATTTCGTTTGGTAAATACTAAACACATTTCCATTTTCGAAAGCAATCAAGGCGTCCTATATACCAGAGCTGTGATTCTGGTGTCTCTCAGCTGTGACGACGGTCTTACCTGCGGCGTACGGGCTGCTCTGGTGGTCCCGCAGGGTGCCCAGACTACAGGAGCCCGGTGTGAGCGACGGGCACCCGGAGGTGGCCCCGAACGTCGTCCTGATGGGATTGTACTGAAAACCACTGGCTTGACTACAAGAGCTGAAGTCCGCATAGGCTGACGCCAGACTCGAAGTGTCCATCCCGGCCATACAGGACTCGTAGGCAGAGGAATTGAGGTAAGAATACTCCATTTTATACATTGAAAAGGCTCAGTTGATAACGAAAGTTGCCCTCCCAATGAAAAATGCAGGCAAGCGTCAAATTCAACCGAAAATAAATAGGAAACGAGACCACACGTACGGAGGAGGAGGAAAAAAAGCCAAACCGTTATATCGAGCTTATGGCAGCTGAATTTTAACTTGTTTGAAAGAGGCTCGTGCCGTGGGTAGATGTGCACTGCTCGGCGCCTGCTCAAAAACTGCCCTCCTTTATAGAAGCTGAGCCTTGTTTTATGAAAAGCCTCCCAAGGAGCCGCCTAGCCCCAGGTCTCTAGAGCATATAGTCCTCATAATAAACTTGGCTCTTTCCGCTTGGACAATAGCACAGCGTTTGGGTCTTATTGCTAGCTCTTTTTTACATGACAATAACTCATCAGTCTATTGGGCTGGCACTAGGGGATCGGGCTGTCCAACCTCCCTATCATTGATCCCCTGCATCTCTAATTAGAATTTAATACCCCACCATTACGCGCAGCCCCCTCCACCACGTACAGCCCTCTCGCTCAAACCGCCATCTTGCCCTTTAATTCAATCACACCACTTGGAAATAATGAAAGTTGGGTGACGATTCTCCCTGATCCAATTTTCTCCAAGCTTTTAAGCCTTTAAACCGTCGGTATACCTTGGGATGAATTTTCGATAGTAATTCCTGGTCTCCTTTACTTTTCCTGTCTGCAATTCTCTTTATTTGTATGCGCTACTCTGGCACTTGACGCTTTAAGTCGTTGAGACGTGATTTGCTGAATCTTGTAGGATGTGACTGCTGATTGCATTATTAGCAATTATACTTGGTTCGGCGGGTCGTTTAAACTATTACATATTTGTTAATGGGTTTTTGTATGGGCAGTGCTAATGAATATAATTTCAAAGTAAAAATGACGTTTGTATTTTTTCTCAAGCTTCTTCGTTTGGTTTTGGTCAAGGCCATTTCTCTTCGTTTTAGTGAAATAACCAGCACATCGTTAATATTGTTATAATTCTCGCTTTCTGATAAGAACAATTTTGCAAGTATTTTGGAGACAACTATTTTATATTACTATTTTTATTACATTTTTTGAAAAGCAACATAATGTATTGCTATATTGAATGAAGACGAGGTCTATCGCAATAATTCATTGTTTTTAATAAAATGTTTAATTTGGTAAAAAGAATTAAGTGTTTCTTGCACAAATCGTAGAAGGTCAAAATAAATGTGAATTGTGTGTTTAAATTTTATTTAAAGTCAGTCTTTAAATTGTGGGAAATTACTATTCAAATTTTATAAACGAGAACAGGTGCTTTATTTTAAAGTGACGAATGTCACTACTTCTTCTTCTTCTTCTTAATTATTTTTCTTTTTTCCACCAAAAAAGATAAATGACGATTAAAAAGTCAAACAACTATTTCTCCTGTTATGGTAATTCGTCTTTCTACACGCGAGTTGTGATCAAAAGATGTACCAAATGGTTAATTCGATTATTGAAACCAAGGACCAACTGGTCCATCGTCCTTCCTCCACGCGCCTCGAAAGGGACACGAAGGCATTGGGAGGAATTAATCTAATAACATACAAAAGACAGAGAAAAGTCCTTTCTGATATTTTGCCGAGGCAAATGCAATTATAGCTTTTATCATTCGTTTTCCCTATTCAAACAGCTCTTTATTCTTGTGCTGTGTAGCCACCAGCCTCTGAAACGCCCATCTTTTATATTTTCAACATCTCCTTTTATGCTATCAACTGGTTCTGCGATCTGTTGGGCGGACTAAAATGTCAACGTTAAATCTTTGATATCACAGTTTGAATAAGGACCTGTCGCCCGCGAAACCCGTGAAGCACACGCAAGCACAGGCTCACGACTTCCTTCAGAAGGCATCTGTAAATTCGCTCGCACAGTTCGGTATAAATCAGTTAATTTAGCCACCACGAGTATAATATTGTTAGCAGGTCAATGATGCACTCTAAATTACGGCCCATTGAAATAGCAAACCGTAAAACTTTATGTTATCTGTGATTAACACTGTGATAATGGTTTAATATAACCGTAATTTAGAAGTTAATTTGTGATTTAATGACTTATAAATAACAGCACCCATATGGCCTCACTGAAATAAATCAAAGCGGAACAAAGCTCTCAGGATCCTAAATCTTTGGATACAAAGTGGCTAACAATATGGGTGTAAATTTAAAATGAGCTTCGGAGACTCATTTTGTACCCGTGCCTGCATCATGTTGACCTGTGCTGCTGGAATGCGGGTCGGCAAGAGGACAAAAAGAAAAACAAAATGCCTTTGTTTGTAGATTGATTAGTCTAAAAGAAGCATCAATCTGGGGAAAAAAAGAATGAATAACATAGGGGTGGAAGAGGGGTGGAACGGCTGTCAGAATGAACATAAAACGTCTCACTTAAATCGGAGTAAACCCTTGGAAACAGATTTTATTGGAATGTGTATGGGTTATATGAAGGGGATTCTTGATTTATTAATATGTTTTTTTTAAACATTATAATTATTCGAATTTAATTGTAGCTTTTTAATTTTTATATAATTGCTTTTACATTTTACGATTCAGTATTTATAGTATTTTATAATACACTCTAATATCAACATTTTAACCCGTGATATAAGGAAACACATTTTTTAACATTCTAAAAATAACATTTGGTAACCCATTTTTTAAAATTAAGATTATTACATACGTGGATTTATATATATATATATATATATATATATATATATATATATATATATATATATATATATATATATGGCGGCACGGTGGCGCAGTGGTTAGCGCTGCTGCCTCACAGCAAGATGGTTCCGTTTGACACTTGAGGTGTGAGTTCAAGGCCGGCTGGGGCCGTTCTGTGTGGAGTTTGCATGTTCTCCCCGTGCTTGCGTGGGTTTCCTCCGGGTTCTCCGGTTTCCTCCCACAGTCCAAAAACATGCTACAGGCTAATTGACCACATAGGTATGAGTGAGTGTGTGAATGTGTTTGTCTGTGTGTCCCGCTCTGCGAATGGTTGGCCACCAATCCAGAGTGTGTACCCCGCCTCCGGCCCTAAGACGCTGAGATAGGCGCCAGCTCCCCGCGACCCTGTAAAGGATGAAGCGGTAGAAGATGACTGATGATATATATATATATTTATATATGTTTTTTTTTTTTTTGCTGAAATTATTTGTGAAATAAACATGTCTTTGCTTTTTGAGAAATGTTTAAGAGTTAAACATTTTCATATTGATTCATTCGTTTCATTGATACATTTAATCTATGCCGTGCTGTGAAATCAAATTCGTCAAAGTCGTTAAACTTGAGTCGTGCAGTGTCTTGAGAAAATTTGTGATTTCGTCCTTTCCATGAGAAGTGGACACATTGACTGGTAATATTACTGGAACGTGTATCCATGCTGGCAAACCCCCTGCATACCCCCATGCTTTTCTTGGGCTCAACACCGAAGCTTC
Organism: Paedocypris micromegethes; assembly: GCA_028031935.1. Classification (NCBI taxonomy): domain Eukaryota; kingdom Metazoa; phylum Chordata; class Actinopteri; order Cypriniformes; genus Paedocypris; species Paedocypris micromegethes. The sequence goes on from CM051503.1 coordinate 9,030,914, forward strand.
CCAAGTGACCACGATGATGTGCAGCCTACAGATGCGGATTAGCATAAAAATCTTATTCTGCGGGGACAGTATTAGCAAACATATTACCCTCTAACGCGGCTATAGGTCCCCGTTGAGATCATGTGCTCCGAATCAATTACGAAATTACTTCAAGCTCTAAGTCGACATTAACGGGAGAAAAAATGCCATCGACCGGACCCAAATAAGATCGTGAAAAGATGTGATTATTTAATCTCTTGCTACTGTTTAAGATTTTGATTCATAAAATTGTATAATATGAGACTGAATTTAATTGTTATTGGAAACGCCTGTCATCGTTTCTTTTAGTGCAGGGTAAAGCTTTTTATAGCATTGACCATCTCAATCATTCATAACAGATAAATATTTAGAAATTTTACTTGACGAACAGCATGGGCAGAGTGTGGTAAATTTGATCTAATTTTTATTTTCATTAAACGGCTATTAATTCGCTTTATTTAATTTGATGTTCTATCATTTGCAATTTAGGTAACGTTTAAGACAACCAATAAAAAAGCTGGTGAATTGTACCTTTTTTAAACGATGTAAGAAATGAGAATTTATGTTAATTATTCGTATAAGTGACTCTTAGCTATCAATTAACGTTTAGAAACCATAGCTGTTTATTTTACCGTTGCTTGAATCTGCCAGCAGGGTCAGTCATACAAACGAGGCCAAGCGACTGAGAGGGGGCATATATTTTTTTTTAACACACTGGTATTGTTGTCCATATTAAGCAATTGACAATTATTAGCCCCGATCTCATAAATCAGCCGGCAGGCTGTTTTTACGGTTGAATAGAATGGCCGCTGGAGCTCGGGTCACTGTCATTAACCAGCGCCCGTCTCCACGAGACTACACAAGCAGGCTGGTCGCCCCCCGAAGGCATCTGAGTCTCAGGACCTGCAGGCTTAATTTTACCCGTGTGCAGAGATAAATGCTTAATCACACATGCATTAGTGGAAGACAGCGGGCTATTGTGCGAAGGTTTACTGGAATTAAGCGATTAATGACCAGCTATACGTTAAAGGCCATGAAGCAACACATCAAGAATGATTGAGTGTTTTTAATGTTTAAAAACCCCCGTTGGTCTCTTAGGGACCCCTTGTTTGCCCTTCAAGTTGAGTCGCATGTACTGTAGGCAAATCTTTAAAGCTGTTCTACTGGCGTTTGACGACCTTTGTATCTTTTAAGCAAGTAAATATGGTAAGGATAAAGAAAAATTGGTTTAGAACATTTAAGAAGATTTTTTTTATGTTTTAGTTTTTTTAAATTTCGATCTTAACCCATGTAGGAATCATTCATAAATTTGAACTATTTTTTTGGGGCGCTTTTCTGGTGCAGACACTCCGACATTCCTAGCTACAATGACGAGCATTCTTCCTCCCGTTAGATGACAATAAATCATATCTGGTCATGACATATTTTTTGTGTTTTGCTTTTGCCTCACAATACGACTAGTTTATAATGCCTGAAAACGGATATTACCAGTCGCTAAAAACAGATCTGCACGTTTGAACTCCGGAGAGAGGACCAGAAGGGTTCTATTTAATTAATTATTTTTGATATACTTATCTTTGTATTATGAATTGTCAACTTAAATTTGTATTATTTTACATGTTTCTTTTCACAATTCAGGTAGCTACATCATTTTTGTGTGTATGATGTTACAGTTTAGTCTTTTATAATGGTACAATAATATGTGTAGGATAATTATGTTGTATATACAGGTACATGCACTGTGCACACACCATATATATATATATATATATATATATATATATATATATATATATATATATATATATATATATATAGTTGATAAATCTGCAATTATAACACAATTATACTCAAATATATACAAATGATGTAAATAGTCAGTGGTTTTTCAGTTCAGTACTAATTGGTTTCTTTAGCTAGCAAACCATCAAATTAGGCTATTGTGGTCCAGATTTTCTTTTTAATTTTGTTTTGTTATAGTTCAGTAATTATAGATATCTCTTAGTCTAGACATCTATGAAAAATGATATTGTGAAAATAAAAATGGAAAACTAATTTATAAACCAGCAAGTCAAGTGGTGCAGAGTGATGCAACATGATTCTCAGGAGTAAAGAACAGGTTTTAGATGCTGAGATCAGTGAAGCCCAACATCGTGGAAACGTAAGTTGGAGGCCTGAGGTAAGATATTGAGCTGCAGAGTCAGAACAATGCCTGAGAGTGGCAATAACAGTAATGTGATAAAAGAAAGTGGTTTTCTGAATATAGGTGGTTGGAAGCAATAGCTAGAAATATCTATTTTCAGACTGGTCTAAAATAAAGCCATTATGGAAATCAAACCCCTTTCCAGGCATGATTCTTGCTTCTTTAATTGTTCAAAGATAAAAATTTTCCTAAAGTTTACCTTTAAAAAGATAAAATAGAAATGGTTCTCGTCTGTAAAAGTATAGCAAAAGTGAATGCAGTTTCTGTGAATGCAAATATCTCAATTTTGAATGATTGACCTCATTACAGTTAAACAAAAAAATGTAGACTTTAACTAATCACTGGAGCTTTTTTTCCATTGCCATTCAATTTATTTTATTTTTATATGTTCTAAATGGGGGGAAAAGATGAGAGTTTTTCTTTTGCCACGTGCAGGGCAGATTAATGTCATTGTCTCGGCACACTGACCTTTTCTGTAGTACCCACAGCAGACATCACAAACTCTCACATCAATTTAGTCCAATTGGATGTGGCATGTCTTGGCTAACTCAATTTGTGCAGAAATGCACCTGTCTCTGCCTTCTCTCCCTATAGATTTGCTCTGGGGGTGGGGGTATCTCTCTCTCTCTCTCTCTCTCTCTCTCTCTCTCTCTCTCTCTCTCTCCCTCTCTCTCTCTCTCTCTCTCTTTCTCTTAGCCTCTTTGCAGCAGGCCTGATGTGCCTTCCAAGGTCTGGCCAGAATGTCTCCAAGCACCAGAAGGAGAGGCCATTAGCCGCGCACTAATCATATTACCGCACGTTAAAGGGGGAAGTGAAGGCAAGGATGGGAGGAGGGAGAGGAAGAGAGAAAAGTTTAAGGTGTTATTAAGGTTGTTCATCTCTCATTCAGCTCCAGCAATTTTGTGTTGTCTGACTTCCGCATGTTGTGGTTTTGATTTGTTGCTCTGTTTATGCACAATGATCATTCCAGATATTAATGTTCTGTACTAATATGCTATTTGCACGGCTTTGAGAGCATTTAAGAACGAAGAATAAATAACAAAAACAAAGTTAAAATATTCACCTTTTCTTTAGTAGGTAATGTGTGTGTGTGTGTGTGTGTGTGTGTGTGTGTGTGTGTGTGTGTGTGTGTGTGTGTGTGTGTGTGTGTGTGTTTATACATAGAACAAGAACAAAATTGTCAGGTTTTTTTTTCATTACAAAAAAGACTGTGTGTGTGTGTGTTGTGTGATGTTTGAGATGTTAATGTAGTGTCATAGCATAACATATCTGTATGTTCAGACTGGTTAATGTACTGTCATAAAATAATCGCAGTCTGTAATTGTTCAGACTAAAAATTTTGCGTCCACTCTTTAACTTGCAGGCCATGCGTGTTTGTGCGCATGTGGGTGTTTGTGTGTGTAAAGAGTTTGTTTAGTTTATGCAGAGCAGACTGGCTGTCAGAGATGAATAATCTGAGCGGCTTTATGAGCATTAGGTAATGAGCGGCATGCTGGGAACTGAACGCTCAGCACCAGCTCCCTGCATAGAGTCTTCCATCTGTGCTGACACAGTGATTACACCACACACACATTACACACACTCACTTGGCACTGACACAAATAGATATTTATTTGGGTCAAGTTCAACATTTTAGACCTTTTTGTTGTATTTTTCATAATAAAAGACTTACATATTTTAGCGTACAGTCAATTTTTGACATTTCTTTGAGACTATCTATCTATCTATCTATCTATCTATCTATCTATCTATCTATCTATCTATCTATCTATCTATCTATCTATCTATCTATCTATCTATCTATCTATCAATTTCTATCTATATATCTATCTGTCTAGATATCCATCCATCCATCCATCCATGAATGACGGAAGGGTTGTACATTAGATGGCCAAGGCCTTCAGTTAGATGTTTTATAATATAGCATATAATATGACATTTTGTTTTTATCATTTCTTTACATATAGTACGTAGATATATTTTAATTTTTATTTTTGTTTTAAATAAAAACATTAACATTTTAACAGTTATTTTTTGCATGCTAACTCACCTCTGTCAAAATACTGATGCACTAAAAGAACTGGACAGTTAGCTAGAACATCGACTTACCGCTAAAAAATGTGTTGGATAGATGGAAGCATCTATATTGGGGGTCAATGTCTTGGCCTATTGTGCCCTAAGGTACACACAACCCACCAGGACTGAACACTGACCACGGGCTTGTGTGTCCTCAGCGCACCCCTTCTTTTGTCTTTTGTGGGGTCACAGTGAGTGACCTGGTGTTTCTAACAGTCCTTAAACAATATACCTCACAGAGATAGAATGACCAGCACGATCACAGGACTTGTGCTGAGGCATCACAAGCTGCACACATTCAGAAAATGACCAGCATCCCCCTTCCCCTCTGATACTGACCCCACATTGCCTCCCCATTATGGAGGACTCAGAAAGCTTTTAGGGCTCCGGTAACACTGAGAGATTGATGGTGTAAAACGCATAGCGGTGGGGGAAGAGCAGGTGGTTAAGAAGAAAATGTCCCTCTTTTAATAGGAGCCGCAGAGCGTAATTTAATAATTATGAAAAGTGAGAGAGTGGGGAGAGGAGAGTCGGCCAGAGAGATGGATGACTCTGGGTCTGTCTGGAGCACCAGCAGACGCTGCCTTCTGAACAGGTGAGCTGTGCCAGATGTTTCCACCAAGAACATTCAAAGTCATGTATAACAAATCCACGTTTACTCAAAGCCGACCGAAGCCGAACTGAACTAATGTTTTCTCTTGGACTGCCATTTCAGTCAAACAACAAAACTGATCAATTCCAAACATTTTCATGAATCTGCCAAAGTAATGAGTGGAAATTATTCCTGGCAGATGTTTAAAAGAAATATATGTATCTTTTGTATATGTATAATTACAAATAATTTCTACATTATACATTATATCACCTGATGCATAAGCCTATTTCTGAACATTACATTTATTACTGTTAAAAATCAAAAGAACTAGATGATTTCCCTGCCTTTTAGTTTTGCTTTGCATCTAATTTCATTTATTTTAATTAGCTAATCTGTTAGTAAGTAATAAGTAAATCCTAATGTCATATTTGAGCTTAATACAGATCATAGTGAAATAAAGCAAACTGGCATTTTGAGTTGTATTTCATCAGAAAATGTCTTTATTTCTCGTAAAATATTTTGTGGAATCATCACAATATTGTGTAAACAAACACACACAAACACACACAGAATACATTTATATTGTGGATACTATAACTGTAAGTTTTCGCTTCAATCTTTTACATTTTAGTCTACTCTTTCTCTACACTACAGGCTTGTCTTTATCTGTACGTCTCCTTGAGTTCTCAGGCAAGATATATTGATAATTTCCCACAAAAATATGATTCCAGTTCATTCTACAAAGAAAAATCCAATAGTGCAGCTTTCAATTGGATTCACTTTTCAGTGGAGTAGAGAACAATAAAGAGAGAGAGAGAGAGAGAGAGAGAGAGAGAGAGGGAGATGAAACCTGGCCCCAGACATTCTACATAAGATTATTGTTAAACAGAGACCTGATAGAATTACAAGGCACAATAGATGATAATTGCATCATGACATGATTTCTCTTTGCCATACACCAGTGCATATTCATCGAACTCATCCATTCACTGAAGGACAGTGATGTGGCGTGAGGAGGCGAGACCGGTCCAGGAGGTGAAGACAGTGATGCTGTACGATGATGCTGTAGGTGAGTGGATTCAGCTCCAGACATAGAAATGTCATTCAGTGTCATCCAGCCTTCTGATTCTAAAAGAACATAAGCCTGCACACGTTTTGCCCGAAGATTAAAACGTCAAAAGATATGCTGTAAATGCCATAAATGCAATCTTTGTTAAATAAAACTTGGTGGAAGTTGGTGGAAAAACACCATATTATTTAAGCTATGTTAAACAATTGTTTACAAAGCACGTTTAAACCGTTTACTGTAAAAAGACAGTTGCAAAGAAAATAATAATTACATTATAATAATAACAAAAACAATAACAACAACAACAACAACAACAACAATAATAATAGATTCATTTTATCACATTAAATTAGATTTGGTTCAACTTTATAGTAATTACACGTGTACATGGACACAAAATCCAGTTTGGGTTTAAAATATATTTATATTATTTTTACTTATTTAAAAAATAAATTATTCTAGTCAAAGTATATACAGGTATTATGCAACTAGTGAATAAACATATTTATTCCCATTTTATTTACATAACATTTTATTATATTTTAACATGGTTTTTGTTACATATGCATGTATCTAATTTTACGGGGTATTGCATGTACAGATGTTCCAGCCAAACTCAAAAACAAACTTGGACTAATTAGATTATTTCAGGGCCAGCAGCAGTGAAACCTATCTGTGTGCGTGTGTGTGTGTGTGTGTGTGTGTGTTTATATGTGTGTTTCCACCAAGAACCTGGCGGTAAAAGATTGTTTCTTTTACAAGTAATGACAAAGCAAAAGAAAAATAACAAAAGCGCCCAACTCTGATGCGTCTGCCTTGCTGGCTGCTCGGCACGGTGTTTCAGCCACGGTGGATGTTTGTGTAGTAGGGTGGGCCAGAGGGGTTAAGTAGGATAGAAGGCACCCATACTTCAGATTGGCAGTAAGTTGCCGCAAGGCTAATCTAATCAAGGGCCTTGCAATTCAATTATAGCCATCTCAGGGGCCCCACCGCCAGCTTGCCAAACGTTCTGCTTTCTCCTCTGACGCCCTATTGCCCCCCTTCTTCTCAATCAGGCCTGCCCGGTGCCACCCAGCTGCGTTAGATGAATGCAGATGAAATCTGAAATATGAAAATTTCCAATAATTTATGGGAGCTGTGAAGGATGGCAAGGGGAAGCGTTGGCTGGTGGTCGGTAATTCTCCCCTCAGGAGGGGAAGAGACATCTCACCGGCAGAAAGACAGAGTGCAGCTGCTGGTGCTGCAGAAATATATACGGTGGAGGAAACACACACACACACACACACACACTTTGGTTGCATTATTTACCTTCAAAAGATGAGCTGTATTTTAATCTTACACGTGCCCATGTTGAAAAAATATTTATGAAAGAGAGAGAGAGAGAGTTACATGCTTTGTGAGTAAGTTATTGGCACAGCGTAAATAGAAAGAGAGTAAAAGAAAGAGTAAATGATGGGCAGTCTATAAAACGAACTCTGCTTCTCAAGTAGGAAGCAGTGGCTATGAGGAGGAGAGCAAGGGGAAGATGCTCTTAGACAAATTACACCTCATTATATCCTGGCTCTCACCGGCACATCATGTCAGGAGGAATCTTTTTTTATTTGCACAAATTTGCCTGGAATTCCTACTCGTTTTCCCGCCATCCATTATCAAACAAGCCAATTTGATTACATTGTGATTATTCTCTTGCCTACAGAGGCTTCTGCCTGAAGCCAAGGCCGATATCTCCTTCTTCGGCTCATCGTCCTTGTGATTCATATCTGTCAAAAGCTTTTACTCTTTATTTGAAATAATGTGTTTATGTTCTAAACATGTCAAAACTAAACCTGTGCTTCATTGAACAGTTGCTTTTGGCAATGAATATTGGCTTGTCATATGGACAGTATAATATACATACAGCCAAAATGTTATCAATGTTGTAATTTTAGTGATATTTCTAGTTTTGCAAAATTGAGAATACACATTTTTATTTTACACGTTCACGCTTCTCGAAGTTTGTGTTGCTGAATTTCAAGCTATTGTAGCCATACCATACATTCTATTGCTTATTTGAATCAAACAGACAGGTAAAGAAATTCTAGCGATGAAATCAAATCTTGTAGAACAGGTAAAAAGGATTCCTATGGCTAAATTATCACTTCAAATGGGCAATTAAAACCCAAGTTGGAATCGAATTAACAAGATCCTGTGGCTCCAAATATGGCTTCCTACTCTTGCTCTAATCACAAATATGTGGAGACACACAGAACCAGCATTGTTAACGCATTAACCACCTTGCAATGTGTATTTTTTTGAGAATTATAGAAAATACACTTTTTACCCTTAAAAACAGTTTTGCAATAATTTCATATAAAACAAAAAGTGCCTTTTTTATCTTTTCCTTGTATTTGCCTGATAACAGTTAGACAACAAACCAATGTACAAATACTTTACAAAGATTACTCATAAAATGAGAACAAAATATCTTTGTGTGTGTGTGTGTGTGTGTGTGTGTGTGTGTGCGCGCGCGTGTG
>CM051503.1:9039400-9060422 GCA_028031935.1 Paedocypris micromegethes
GTGTGTGTGTGTGTGTGTGTGTGTGTGTGTGTGTGTGTGTGTGTGTGTGCGCGTGCACAAATTATTAGGAAAAAACGCTGGAGTGGAGAGAAACCTGCTGAGACTCCCAGCATGTAGCATGAGAGATTTGTTCCTCTTATTCTTCATCTCTTTCACTCTGGCCTCCATAAACAGGGCAGTTTGATACCTTTGCTCTGAATAAAAGGCAATCCTGGCAGGGGATTATGGCCTACTAATTGTGGTTTTGACTGATGCTGGGTTTGTAAATGGTAAAGTGGAGAAAAGCTGAGAGCATGGTGTGCAGGCCATTTTGAGCCCTTTCCAGTCACTAATCAGCAGACTGGCTATTCTTGTTTTCCTTGTGGTTTATGACTGCATTGGTTTTAATAAACAAAAACATATAATAATTCATTTTTCAAAATATAAAGCCTTGTTTCATTTTTTCACAAGTAAATTACATCAAATATTTTCATCAAAGATTACTGGTAAATTGATCGCAACAACACAATAAACAATTGTGGTTGGTTATTCTTTATAATTATCTATATAATATAGTTTTTATTTGTGTTATACTATTACATTAATTGCTTTTAGTTTTTACCTATCTTTCATTTCTTTTTATGCTTATTTTTTTCGAAATTATAATTGATTATTATTATTATTATTATTGTTGTTGTTGTTGTTGTTGTTGTTACAATTGTTATTGTTATTGTTGTTGTTATTGTTTATATTAAATTTGTTGTTGATTCCAAAAATTCTTTCTTCTTCATTTGCATACTGTTTGGATAATAGTTTTTAGCTTTTTTTTTATTATTATTTATAGCTTCTTCCCTAACACATTTCTTGTTGTGTCTTTATCAGCGTGAGCTGCGGCTTGTGCAGACACACTTTCTCCCAGAACCCCCTTATGGCCGCCCAACCTTTCTGTCCTCGCTTCTCCTCGTTCATCCTTCGCTACTGCTATCGTGCTGCAGACGGCTGGTGGCTGAATGGCTAACTGGATTACAGGACAACAGAGCACCTTCCTCTCTGCCGTTGGCCTCAATCTACTCGCGCCAGCGTCTATTGAGCGCGCCCGTTCCCTGCTCAGGCCCGGCTTTATTGAGCCGTGTATGGGTCTTTATGCTGTGCGTGCTCGGCCTTGCCCTCATCCCTCATCAATCATCCGCCTGTGAGGGCAAGCTCAGACCATAGACAGGCTTCAACAATCTCTATAGGAGAAAAAAGAGACAGAGAGAATGTTTACTTCAAGACTGATCACTCAAATCAATCCGACATTTGTCCTGAAATGTTTCGGTTAAATCCTGAAATACAAACACTGAAATGAGAGCGAATAGAAAAATCACTCACTGTTTTCATTTGTGGACAATACTTTTGTCTTTTGCTGCAGGACGTTTTTGATTTTTGTTAGACTTCAAAAGGTTTGTGAAAATTCTATGGAATAGATCCTACAATTGAAAATTGAGTGCTAAATTGTAAATTGAATGTCAGTGCTGCATATGCTATTTTGAACTTGGATTTTTTTTGTGTACACACATCAATATTACATTACATGTTATCATTTTGCTATTAATTGCCAAGGCCAGAATTGAAACAAACCAATTTATTTTTCACATCAGTATGACTTCAAAGTCTATTTATTCTCGACTCCTAGAATTTAGGCTATCGATATATTTTTACACCACAAAACAACCCATATAGTTTAAGTGTATTCCCATAGTTTTAATTTCATGGGACTAATGATTTATAACAGTTACTCGAAGAATTCACTCTTTTTACGGCAATAAAACGGTGAGATCTGCCGTCAAGCCTGTCGATGACATCACCCCACCCCCATCCTTTCATCAGGCCTTAACGTATGTCGAACTTCTCTCTCTGCTTCTAACTTTTTTAATAACGATTTTCCCCTGGCCGTAGGCTCACACTCGTCTCCTGGAGGAATACCTCAATGCGATTATGGCTCTATTTTACAGCAGACGCCAGGGCGCAATAAGAGTAGAAATGCCACTTCACTCATCAATTAGATCTCTATTAGCATCAGTGCCCACCGCACTCCGAAGAAAAAAGTTAAAACAAAATTAAACAATTCTTCATGTCGACATGGACAATTCAGACGTTTTCTTGTTTTGGTGGACAACCGGATTTATTTTTCATTTTTGGTCACTACTCACGCTTAAACATACCAAATTAAGCGCATTAATATTTTTATGCGCGATATTTTACTTTATTTGTTCTTAGTTAATATTACTACCTTATATCTTCACTACACACACAAGCACACACCCCCCCCCACACACACACACCCACCTATATATATATATATATATATATATATATATATATATATATATATATATATTTATTTATAACATAAAATACTTTTCATATTTTTGAATATGATGTATCCGTTGTCTACAAAGCTTTTATTTGGTAATTAACAATATTGAGTAATAGTCTGTCACTGTAAACGTGTTTTATTTATTTAAAAAAAACATCTTGCAACACAAGTGGCTCAAACACGTATCTGTTTACCGAGTCAAAGGGTGTCCATTTATCATCGATCGAGACAGCGTCGCATTTTCTACCTAAATCTCTCAGACCTTGTCCTAAATTCAGCATTTTTATGGAAAACTGCAGTCATTTTGATTGATGAAATCTAAAGATGCTAAAACAGTCCAAGAGATCCCCAACTGTGGAGCTCCTACGGGGTGCTTCACTCCAGGCATTGTTGCTGTGACATAAAGGGGGGGGCTTCGTGAGAATACACGAAAAAAATCACGATTTCAGTGTAAAAGCCAACAGAAAAGGATTTCTTCACATTCATCCGTGCCGGCAGTGGGAAAGTTTGGGAAAAACTCTATCCATTTTAGACGAAAACAATACCACCTCCGTGTCTGTTTAATTCTTGTCAATAGCCCTGGCTTTATTTTATACAAAAAACGTATACTTCAATAAAGTGTTGGTTTTGGCGTTTTGACGGGATAATTGATGAGCATTGATGAGCAAAATTCACTCAAGTACTGCAAAACCGTGTAAAGCCAATAAGCGCAGCAAAAAATATTATTAATCATTTTCGGATGGGCTCGTCAGCGAGCTGGAAAAGATCACTTGCATTAACACCTTTCATTCTTGATCTTAAAGTAAAAATCGGAAACATCTCTCTTACCCCCAAAGGGAGTTTTAATAAATCAGCCTCTGTTTAGCTGCGTTTTGCAGCCTCTGGGCGAATATAGACCGCCGAGATTGCGTTTGTGTGCCAGTGCTTAGAACCAGCTGCTCTGAAAAACAGACAAGCCCTTGTCAATTAGCTCCTGACGAGCGGGTCTGGGGATCCCCGAGGCAGTGCGGCGACCAGCAGCGTTACAGTTCCTCCAATTAGTCTCCATTTCTGTCCAGACCTCCTCGGAGCTCTCAGACACGGCGCGGTCAAATGGCAAAGCATCGCAAAGACAACGCAAGGGCCCAAATTTGTGGCCTGCTGAAAGTCCTTGGCGGCGGCAGAGTAAGGAGTGTGTTCATGTTTTAGTGGGTCCATGTTTTACTCTAGAAATACACCGTGTTGCTATCGGAGATGCTGGCCGATTTGTTGGGGTTGTCACAGCTAACAGCTGGTGGGCATTTCAACTCTGTCTCGGCCTTTGTGCCCTGGGGTCTTTTGGGGGATGGACCTTCGGACAGGACCGTCCAGCAGCTTCAGCAACCCGCCGTTAGATTGGGTCAGAGAGGCCAAGTCTCTAACAGGACAAGCAAAGACCCTCGTCAGCGGAAGCTGAGCCGAACAAAACGACTTCAGCTCAGCCTGCCCAGGGAATCATTACGGAATACGTTTGTTTAACTAATTAGCAAGCTGGGCAGCCATGGGGAGACTTGTAGGACAAGGAATTTATACAGAGGAAGATCCAGAGTTCAAAGTACAGAAGGGGGACAAGGCCTGCGTAATGCGTCGAAGTTCAAGAACAGAGCAAACAATACGCATGCCAGAAGCGGGCAACGCTTGCACGGCAGCTAAGGCGAGCCACCCGAAGAAAAGAGAGACCCTGCGCTGAATATGGGAAAGTTTGGGAAGCGGGTCGACGGGTCAAGAAAAGTCAACAAGAGAGCAGTGTTAATGACTCGCGGAATTTAATATTAAAAATACATAAATCTTCAACTGGGGTCAGAAATAGAACACATGGGCGGTGTGTTGAAGTCAACACTAATTGGTGTAAAGATAGGCTGTTAGCATTTAAAATAAAATTGTCTGTCTGGTCCAATTCAGTTATCTACTCAACAAAAACAGACTTGAGTCAGTTCGTGCAGTCAGTCGAGATTTAAATACTATTATTCTTATTCTTCTTCTGATGGTGATGTTCATGATAATGATGATTATTATTTGTTGTTGTTGCTGTCGTTGTTGTTTATTTAAACACAAATTATTTCGTCATCTTCAGCCGCGTTTCAAAAATTGATTACTTTGAAATGTATAGTTCTAAAACGATGCTAAACTTCCCTGACCACACAGTGTGGTTAAAGAATAATCATTGATGAAAACTCTGCGTGACCTTGGGCATTTCCCCTCCCCTTCTAACCCTTAGTTAGTCCTCACGTCCTTCACCAGAACCGCCACATACATAACTCTTCTTATAAAAAAACATCATTAGGGAAATCCTTTTCTGACAATTTAATAGTTCAAGCCAATAATGTGGATCACACCAACTATTCATTCTCGCGTATAGACAAAGAACAGACCTTTCTTTTGCAAAGCCGTCTGGTCTGCACTATTCTCATATCAGATCCACAATGCCAGCATTGTAGTTGGAGTCGTCGAATTTAAAATGCCATTGACAGTCACATATGGATTTTCTTTTCACTATATGTATTAGAACGTAGACCAAGTGCACGACTAATAAAAGTAAAAAAAAATGTTGATTTTATTGTTTCAAGGTCACAAGAAAAAAGAACGCTCGACCTCGGTGAACTTTTAATTTCGTGAGGAATTTAAGAAAATGCCACGTTAAAAAAATAGACTGCGTGATTATGATCTTTTTTCGAACATATTCGAAGCAATTTTGCAGCAAGAGACTAACAAGACAGAAAAAACCGTTTCCTCCGAGAATTCACCTTGAGGAGAGCCGCAATAAGAGACACGATCTCCACACATCCGCGTATAATTTTTAATATATATGCAATAAATGTTCAATTTGTTTTCTGCAATGACGGAGAATAATTTCTTCATATTTTAAAGGCTTTATTACATCCGTACTCCCACTCGAGCTCCTTGAGGTTGATTAAGTCATTCTGAGATTGTGGCTGATTGTTAATAACGATGGCGTTATGGTCCTCTTGACATTAAATTCTCCACGGGGCAGTTATAAAAATGTTTCTTTGTGTGCAGACCTCGGCCTTGACTTATTCTCCGCAACCTGTCAATAACCTATATTAAATTTGATGTCTTTGTTTAGCTTTAGAAAAATCCGAATATGCTCTAAACGTAACTGCATGCGACCTTCAAATCTTTATGGAAGCAAATGTGATCCTGAACAATATTTCAAATTTTCAAATGTTTTATCATTTGCCGTTTGGTTTTTCTTTTTTTTCTTGTTGCACTTCTTATGATTTTGTCTAATGGAACTTTTTTACTGTTGCTTTTGTTTTCGATTGTCAATCCCTTTATTAAGGATTTAAAAATTATTCAACGCTATTATTTTTGACGGCGGTATTATTGACTTTGTAACACTGATATCTCTTTACTTCAATCTCTTTACTTCAAGTAACAATTTACTTATCGGTGATTTAACAAAAGATTTAAAGAAAGATTTTAAAGATAATTTGCATACCGAGAATATAGTTGTATTTATAATTATGATATTCTGACAATAATAACAATCTAGAATAAATAATTTCACACTATTGTAAATACAATAGTACAGTGATTACAGTAATTTTTGTTACAACATGTATTTGTTTATATAAAAATGTTTTTCCTCCAAATGCCGTTTATAATTGAAAAAATAAGTAGCATTTTGTTTGCAGAGAGTGTTTAAATCACAATATGTGAGAATTCCCAGATTCTGTGTAAGTAACACATTCAAAACGAGATTTAATAGTAGATTCATATTCTTGTTTACCTTACTTGTTTTTCGTCCTTCAAAATCCGCACTGTCCACAATCCTGCACAGTACAGAGAAACAACAAATAATGCCGCGAAATAACTTGTGAAACGCCTTGAGCAAGTCACCAACATTGGTCGAGAAATAAAAATATACGATGTTAAAATTCTGTTATTATAATATTCTCAAAACAAAAACGTTTGTTAATATCATAGATTCAAAGACTTTATAGATAATTTAAGTTAATTTAAAACGTTTCGTCGTATTACTGTAATAACTTAAACAGTTTTTTGTGCAATTAGACATTTATTAAAAATATAAACGTAAGAAATATTCTTGTAAAGTATTTTACAATAACGCGTCGGTTTTTTACTTTAAATTGGGAATTACAAACGATTGTAAAAAAAATGTTTTTTCCTCGTCCTGTTTTCTTTTTTCTGAGTACGTTTATTTGGCTTTACTCAAAAGATACAGCTGTGCGCAGAATACAGTCTTATCGATAACAAGCGCGTTTCTTTTCAGGACAGTCTTTGATTTCTCGGGGGTTTCACAGTCATTGAGTCTGAGCTGCCAATCCAACTCTTTTGTTGAGTTTTGTCTTCTATGCAGTCTGGATGGAAAGCCCTTCGTCCGATGTGATGGATCCGTTTTAAAGCAGGGAAAGGTTAAGGGTGGAAAAGTGAAAGGGTTTCCCTGGTAATTTCCGTTTAACGAAAATGTTTTACTCAAAAACTATTACTACTCCAACTACTCCAAAACCTTAGTCGCT
Source organism: Paedocypris micromegethes (assembly GCA_028031935.1). Taxonomy (NCBI): domain Eukaryota; kingdom Metazoa; phylum Chordata; class Actinopteri; order Cypriniformes; genus Paedocypris; species Paedocypris micromegethes. Next base: position 9,046,259 of record CM051503.1, read on the forward strand.
GCAACAATTTTCACTTAATTACACATTAACTTGGTGACAGCGAAAAATATCATCAACGAATTTTCCTGACATCGAAATATTTCAAAGCCACATCTACGACGCCCAAACCAGAGAAAAATGCAGCAAAGGAATTATCTATTTGTCCACCGAAATAACCTGCGACTCACTGTATAAGTATTTGAGCAAAAACTCTGCTCTGCATCAACATGGTGGCACATGAACGCCGATTCCTCGGAGAATTTCTCTGTGCAGCTGCTGTGCCATGCACGTACTTTGAACTCAACGGTAAAGCTAGTGCAGTTGTCTTAACCGCCGAGAAACAGTCCGCGTTTGTGCTAAAGCATCCAAATCGACATTTAGATTTATTTTAAAACAACAAAGAAATGCAACAATGTGACTATTTAAACCGGTAGAAGCGGAACGTGTGATGCTACTTACAGTGCCGCGATGCGCCTTTCCGTAAGGTATCCTGTCATAACCTAACAGTGCAGAGTTTGTCTTGTCTTTTTCTGGGAGATTCACTTTAACAAGTGGAAAGTTTGTGTCCTTCTGCGCCATTTTATACATGATGAGTCGTCAGTAATAGGATTATTAAACAAAAACGGTTTCAGGCGCTGGCGTTAACCTTTTTTAATGCCTAATTAGGTTTTGCAAAGAAATAATTAGATTTTGCATGGCTTACATCGTCTATATTTTCAACTGACGTAGAAACAATCCAATCTTTATTCGACCCGCATGTCGATCAGCCTAAAATACATTTTTTGTGACTGTATCCAAGATTATTTTTAAGGTATGCTGTGATCAAATATTTTGCATAAATCAATTATGTGGCACAATTGCCCGTTTCACAGCCGTGATGTCATGAAGAGAGCGCCATCTGTGCGTCAACACCAGACATTGCAGCTTGTGCGTGAACCGGTTTTCACAGCTTTTATGTTTTACTTTTTCATTGACTAACTACTTGCAAACAATGTAAATCTTTTAAAGACACTTATTTATCAATGGCATTTGTGTTTAATACAAATGCAATAATTTTGTCGAACGAATATTTGTGTAACACAATGAACGAATCTACGGAGCGATTACTTTTTCTTTCTGCAAGAATCGAAAAAATAAATTCCCTTGCGTTGAGGTACAACGGTCTGTCGGCATAATTTATCACAAAACTGCGATATGTTTAACAGTACGCTTTATGTGGGAGGGAGTCTGGAAGACAATAGCCCACCTCACTGTCCAAGCGATGAATTGAACAATGAACAATCATCAAAAATCCTCGCTGTTGATAAAAACTACATTTTTCACCAACAACATGTCAACAAATGTTTGTTTTTTGATTGGTAAAACGTTATGATTTGATTATTAACATGCTTTAATTAATTTTGTTAATTAGACAAGTTTGCAAAAGTCAGAAATCGTTATTGCTGTGAAAAAAAAATAGATTTGCAGTGCACAATTTAAAATGATTTATTACAAATTACATAGCATTTTTATAGCAAGATATGTTTTCCACCATTGTTGTGATAAGATGGCTTTCAGCTTGTCTAGGTTAAAATTGTCATGTCTCTTCTTCCTAAACAGCGGATCCAACCTTGAATGCCAAGCGCCAACATTTCGATTCACAGGGTTATAATGTTCAGAGTTCCTCAGAGGAATCCAGATGATCCACGCGCTGACTCTTTTGGTGTTGGCTGGTGGTTTGGTGGAGGCCAGCGTTTCTCAAACTTGATGAAGAACTGAGGGTCAGTGAAGGGTCCTCCATAAACAATCGCTTGCAGCAGGTAGATCAGCATGGCCACCAAGAACGAGATCAGAAAAAAGGGAAGGAAAGGACGAAGATGCGTCACAATAACGCTCAGGGTGTAGCTAAGGCCTCCCTGGTCTCGATAGTGCGAGGTCTTCCGGGATGTTGATGAGGTTGGAATGGGGGATCCAGAGTCCACATCCATGTTATTTGAGGATTCAATATCAAGGGACTCCATAGTTAAAGGTTTCAGAAGCTAAAGATAGTTCACAGTCCTCGCAGAAAATATAAAAAAAAACGAATAGCCAAGTGACATTCAACTTCCAAGAAATGCGGATGTTCTGTTTGTACGCAGTCCCCTGCCAATCCACAGTCGTCCTTGCGTGTAAAACACCATTAGTAGAGAATATGAAATCACACTTAAAATCCCTCCTATTCTGGTTTTCTCCAGTTTTCCGTCTCTTCACACTCCCCCGGGTGCTTTGTGAGCACAGACAGCGCTGGTTTCTGTCACATGAAGTTCTCCAGAACACTTCCAGCCACACTCAGGGAAACATGAGACATTCTCTGAGAGAAGTGGAGATGTGATTCTTGTGTGTATTTATAGCCCCAAATGAGCAGAACATGTGGAGGAAAGAGTGTCAGAGTACGAAAAAGAGACACAAGCTAATTTACTTTGTCAACAGTACTGAATCATCAGGTTAGAAAGGGAGCGTGGTGTCCATGTGTGATAATTTTCTGTTGTAGCTTCAGCCAAGTGATTCAAAGATGGAGTGGATGACCCCGAGAATGTTCTACATACTGTAAGAGCTGTGAGCCAGTGCATGAATGAGAGAGGGATATTTTTAGGCTTTTAAACCGGGTTAAATGTCTTACATATCTGTGGTTCCAAATAGAGTCTTTATCTCTACGCCTTTTTAAAGATAAACAATTAAATTGAACTGTTGTGTTTCATATTCAACTCTGTGAATGGTCACGGTCACATAAACAACTGTCCAGTTATTTTCAGAATGATTTACAGCAGTGTGCTAGTACATTTTTCAAGGCCACACTCTGGAATGTTCTAAACCGCAGTTTAAAATATTAAAGGTTCTTTGAGATTAGAAGTGTCATAGCCTCCCAAAAAATGCATAGAAAAACAAATGTTACTGAGTTTAAATTGATGTTTATATAGAATAAGAAAACAAAATACAGTACAGCAAGAAAATAGAAAGCTTGAATATTAAAGTAAAGTGAGTGAGATTGTCAAGTTGGCATTTAACCGCATTTAACCCATCTTGTGAAGTGAACACACAAACCCGGAGCAGTGGGCAGAAAAAACAAGTGTTACTGAGTTTAAATTGATGATTATATTGAATAAGAAAACAAAATACAGTACAGCAAGAAAACAGAAAGCTTGAATATTAAAGTGAGTGAGATTGTCAAGATGGCATTTAACTGCATTTAACCCATCCTGTGTAGTGAACACACAAATCCGGAGCAGTGTGCAGCCTAAGCCATGGTGCTTGGAGTTCAGGACTCCAATTTCCACCAGGCTGTGTGCCATCACGTGCATCATGTCATGTATGATGATCACATATTACTGTAAATTGTTACTGTATGTAATAATACCTAGACCTGCGTTTATTGCGGTCCTTCAATCGTCTTACCGTTCTTCTGTAGGTATTGTTGCTGTTTCAGTTTATTTATTTTTTTTATTAAATTATTTGTTCGTCTTTCCTTCACTTTTTGCAACCTGCGAGGTCCCGACCACGTCTGCTGGTGATGATTATTCTCAATTATTGCTCAATTAACTTTGAATGACTAATATAAACAAAGAAAAGTTGACATTTTCCAACATTGCTCCTAGTGTTTAAAGTAAACATCTTTTTTTGTTTTGTGTGGCAAGCAAGTCGTTTTGTGTGTTTTTTTCAACCAGTCTAAATGAAAATTGAAAAAGAAAATTAAGAAAAAAGAAAAATAAATCACATTACTGATCGTGTCACGTTATTTAAAAGTTGTTACATAAAGAGCTCAATATACAGGTTTTAAAAAATAATAATAGATTTTTGGCAAGTTGTAAGTAACGATATGGAATCAGTAATACACATTAACTTGAATCACACAATCCATGTATTTAACACAATATTTTGTTTTTCTTTTTTTTTTTTTACAGTCTATTTCATCTTACTATAACTCATTGCCAACATCAGTGTTTAGGACATTTTCATTATGATCTGTTGCTGGTGTTGTCTTTAAGTTCAATTCATTTATTTGTTCTTTCTCAGTAGTTTTATCGTTCTGTACGTCTCCATTTTTCAGTTCATTTTGTTCCTGTTGTTCATTTTTGTGCATCTCCTTCCTCTCCCTCTCTATCTTTGAAAGGTGGTGACAAAGAGACTGCACATATGTAAATACACACATTGGGTCTGGATTCTTGCCCATGAGGATCATATCAGACACTTCCAGAAGGGGGCAGCAGTCAGCAAGAGACCTGGAAACCAAAGTTTAGAAAATATATATATTTAATAGTTTAAATATATTATTAAATAATTTTAAACAGATTCCAGCATAAACCTACTCTGCTGTCCTGAAGGCCAGCGTAAAGTTTTTCTCTCGTTCACTGGGCTTAAGTGTGGAGAAGTCAAAAGCCGAAGGGAAAAAGTGATGGATGAGCGCACAGAAAGCTAGACCATTATTCCAAGAAGAAGAGAAGTTTTCAATGCACACTCCCTGTAAGACATCAATAGAACAGGAAGAAAAGGACAGAAGGTTAGAATGTTGACAATGTGTAGCTTTAACTGAAACATTTACAGTATTTTAGTAGTGATTTAAATGTCAACAGAATACTAACATTGTATATAATATATATATATATATATATATATATATATATATATATATATATATATATATATATATATATATATATATATATATATATTACATTGACAACCATTGTTATTCTTTTAGAATTTATTTAAACATGCTTAGCAAAAAACTCAAGAAGTATAATGCTTCTACCTAAAAAAACTGTTCATCCCCACCACAAAGGGTAAGCAATTTATAATACTATGATAATGGTAGAGAATGTAAACAAATACACAAATTTATAGATAGACACACGGACACGTGTGTGCGTGCATGCGTGCGTGATTGTGCGTGCATGCGTGCGTGAGTGTGCGTGCGTGTGTGTGAGTGTATACGTATCAGTATATTAGTAAATGAATAATGTCTTTGTACCTCATAATTCTGAGTTTTGTTCCTACACCACTGTAAAATTTTCTGTTTGATTGATGCTCCACCAGCTAAACACAAGGATGTCCGCTGTACTTTAAAGTTTCGGACACCAGGAGTACTGCAACAAGTCAGAGTACTTATTCACAAGCTGAGTGTGGATTATATATGCATTTCATAAAATATTAGATTAAATTTAATATGTATTTGTGCTACAGTATACAACTCACTGGTCCTTCTGAAACTTGGCCATGGCGTCTCTTCTGGCTGAAGGTCGGGCAGAACGTGAACTGACCGTCTTTGTAGGAGCTTTAGGTCCAGAGGACAGACTTGTTCTGCTTTTCCCTCCCTTTTCTTCTTTTTCTTTAACCTGATCTTCATTCGGTTCAGACACCTTTGCATTATCCTCTGCCTTTGTGTCAGACTCCTTTATTTCCTCAATCGGTATTTTGTTTTTCCCATCCAGTGTTGGTTCTGTGTCCCGGCTTTCCTCTGTTTCAGCTGTGCTGTTCTTATCCACAGAGGAACCATCTGGGTTCGTCGCATCATCTTGATCTCCATTAGCAGTAGCACATAGCTCTTTTTCTGGTTCTTCAGTTGTATGCTCTGTGATCTGCTCTTTATTCGTGTGCTCTGTGATCTCCTCTTTATCATTCAAAGCTGTTTCATTCTCTTTCTTTCTTAAAGAGATTTCACTAATATCCTTTTCCTCATTCTCAGTTCTATTTTTTTTTCCTGGTTTGATTTCATTGTCTGTAGCGTCAGTAGTGCGATCTACACACTCTGGTTGCAGGAGTTCCACATCCTGCAAAAACAAATGCAGAATAAAAGACTCCAAAATACAAACCATTGTACTTTCATACTTGTTTTGGGGGGAAATTAGTATGTATACAGTATATGAACAGATTTTAAAGACTTGTGCATACTGTCACTTTTTCTGCAATTTTCACCTCCAATAGGCATAAGACAAAAAGCAATGAACAATTCACAACTGTCATTAGCACAATACACTTTTCTTGTTTGAAAAGACTTGTATGATGTCTTTCTGCATTTTTAGGAGGACGTGATTCCAACAAAATCATCAATAAATTAGGAAAATGTGTTGTACTTGAAGTATGTATTCAATAGTGCTCATAGTTAAAATAGATATTATAGCATGATGTAGCTGAACATTTTAGGATTTCCAGCAGGTTTTGCTGGGACATTATTCACTCTGAGCAGAGACATTACAGAGACAAACTTTTGCAGGGTCTGTTTGCGGTGTCATCTGAGGTCATGACACAAGAGTTGTAAAAAGAGTGTAGCATTCTTGTCTGAGCAGGTGGGATACTGAACATTATTTATATCAAATTACATACGAGAAAGGATTCAGAGTCGGTATTGAAGAGCCCACCAAAATAAACAGACTTGTAAAGCAGATCATAAATCGAAAGCTTCCCATAAAACTGCATGACATTTCCCAATTTCCACTTCCCAGTGTTGAGTTCGTTTTAAAATAAATCATTTTGAAAAATCTCTTTGGTGAATGATGTGTCGTATTTGAATAAATTGTATTATGTATACGTAAGTCTAATGTTATAATGCTCTCCCTCAACACGAGCAGGGAATTAATAATATTTAATGATATTGATATAATGTCATGAAATAAAGCATTTACCTGCTCTGTGTGAGAGGCTTCGTCTATTCCCTCAGGATCCTCCATCTCTGCCGTCTTACTGAATATGTTTCAGGAACATGGACTCAGGCTAATAAGTAGACGGCCTTCTTCTTCTGCTCTGTCTTCAGTATTCCTTCACCTCCCTCTCTCTCTCTCTCTCTCTCTCTCTCTCTCTCTGTGTCTCTCTGTCTCTGTTTCTTTTCTTGTATCTCTGTTTCTTTTCTTGTATCTCTGTTTCTTTCTCTATCTGACCTTTTAGACAACACCAGATCCAGAAATAGTGTGTATCACAGACCAGCAGAGCAGCTGTTATGGGGCAAACCAATACACAACCGAAAAATCACAGACACACAAGAAACCATCGATTATAAATCTTTAAAAAGGTTAAAATACGTGTCATATTGTAATACAAAATAGGGTTCTGTAAAATGTTTTATTACGTATCATAAATATTATACTCTTCTATAAAAAAATGTTTTACTTCACCACTCTCTCTTTAAAACACTCACCAAGTACTGAAATGTAATATACAGTATATGGAATGTTTTACGACAATTAATTAATATAAACTATTTGTTTAACTCTATTTATTTCTCTGTTTGTTTAAAACTTTATTTGTTTATTCTCTATTTGTTAATATGAGTTACTGCAAATCAACTCATATTCTTGTAAGACTATCTGGTACTTATGGAAAATATGTTTACCAAGTGTTTACACTTCTATAGCAAAGCAGCACGCTGTCACCTTATCTCAATGTGGTTATCGTGTACAAGAGCATCTCCTCTCTCAACACACAGCAGATGCTTTTAAAAATAAACTGCTATCTTTGATCCCATTAACTCACCACCCATGATTATCTGTGCCTTCCACTGCTCCATTCCTGTTCCAACACATTTAGGCCAGTGATGACTCTGATGTTTACCCTCACTTATCAAATCGCTTTTGCTAAAGCTAATTTAAATTGTAGACAAGTAAGTGTTCATTTCAAAATATCCTTTATTTTGACTTTATTTGTCACTTCCAAAAGACATAGTAAAAATGCCAATTGTGGTTAAACAAAACTGCTATTGGCTGCTGTGGCCAAGTAGTAGACGTTTAGATGTGTGATCAAAGGGTGGTAATTTTGAATTCCAGGCAAATAAGTTTCAAAACTGAACCCAATCTGCTCACTCTGTATGCGGAAGCATTTGCCCAATAAATGCGTTCAAAGTAAATGGCTGACTGACCATTTTATTTGATTAAAATGCAATTCTCAATTGTCCAATTGTTCCCATTCAGAATGTAGACTATTTAATCTAAACACAAAACATTATGCGCTTTTGAATTCTTTTTTGCTGACCAACTAGTATGGCTTTCTGTATCGTATACCACCCCAAAATCCAACTTTTCTACACATACAATTTTCTGTTTCTCTACATTTCTCACATTTCCCTAGCCCGTTAAAATATAAAACATGACAAATATGTTACTACACGAATGAAAACTAAAGCCGGAAAATAGCTGTAAACAAAGCAGAAAAGACATCGCTGTACATACTGACAATTATTGGATATCGAATAGCATTAACTGATAACTGCAATTGTTTTAACCATTATTGGCCTCAAGGTGGCAGTACAGCGCCACAATAACGAGCACGTTTAATGGCGGAATTTCACAAACTTCATGAAATAAAACTCTGCATGGCACATAAAGACAAGAACAAAACGGATGACATTGGTGCAGAAATCACCTTTCGAAATTGAGGAAAGAAGAAAGAATCCTTGTCACGTGCTGCGAGAAGTTACGCCTCAATTAGATAATGTGACTGCAAAAAAAAAAAAAACAGCCGCAGCATGTATTTGCAGCAAGTGCGCTTAATTCTGTCCCGCTTTCTGAAACCGAAAGAACGGCCATTCGAACGTGAGGTGAGTCTTCTCCGTCAAAGTGAACGCGAAACAGAACGTTTCACAAGAAGATCGTTTTAGTGTCGAGCTCCGTTACTGGAATTACGTGGTACTGTATGAAGAAAGCATGTTGACGTTCAATGCTAACCAGTTTTGCCTGGTTATACGACTAATAAAGACTAACACAATATTGTGTGTTATGCACACTGAGAAATGGCCGATGAAAATTTTTATTTTTCATTCATAAACAGGTTGGTACTATTGTTTGTCTTACAACATGGGCTACCGTTATATTTCCTCCCGTCGCATGTGGAGAAAAAGAGAACATTTTTTGAGGAGCTTAAAAGGGAAATGATTTATAGGTGAAGGGAGAATATGCTTCAGCTTCAACGCCAAGTGCTTGAACTTTCTGTTTACTTGGTATATTTAGAAGCACTTGCTTGACAAAAAAATCCCCATATTTACAGAATGGAAGTTGTCAGCTACAAATAAAAAATGAATAACATATGTAAATTGGATGCAAAAACGTTATCAGTTGTCTACCAAATAGACTGAAATGACACTTGCACTCCACGCATAATAAACAGTGAGCAGTCATGTGCATTGTATGATAATCATGCTTTAACATCTGCTGATGTCGACATGTTTTTTTTTTCTCATTGCATCATTTGAGTTTGACAGATGTGTTGTGTAGCATTCTTGAAAAGAAATTCTGAGCAAGTAAAGCTGGTTTGACTTGTTCCAGGCTGGTTGTAGTTAGTTGGAATGCTGTGCATAGTTAAGACTCTTTTTTTTGTTTATTTATTCATTTATTTTTTAAAGACACTTTTTGTCTTGGTGATTAGTATATTGACTTGATGATATTATTGTTCCTGATTTAGTACCTGAAAATTTCGACACATTTTTACGCATGGTCATAGGCACAACGGACAGCTTGCTTGAATATTGAAACATTTTTTTCTCGCCTCAGCCATGAGTCCATCACAAAAAAGTTAATCCATCGCGCATTGTCCAAAAGTAATCCAATCATGATGAAAATGAGGTGCCATTCATAACATTGCACCTCCCTACATTTCTGATCTGATACGCATCACCATTCCAGTCCGTAGCCTTAGATCAAGTTCATCTGTTCAACTCACTTCCACCAACTATCGACTCGTAACAATGGGCGTCCGCGCTTTCAGCCATTCAGCCCCCCAACTTTGGAACTCACTCCCACCTGATCTGCGCAATAACACAAACCTACACCAGTTTAAATCTCAACTTAAAACACATCTGTTCAATTTAGCATACCCTCCATAGAAGGTTGTGTGTTTCTGTTTGTTTTTTATCTGCCTGTTACTTCTTGTCTTTCTTGTTTTTTCTGAACAGTGTTTCTCTTTGTACGGTGTCCTTGGGTACCTTGAAAGGCGCCAAAAAAATAAAATGTATTATTATTATTATTATTCCCTGTCAGTTGCAATAAATTAAAATGGAGCTGCACGCTGATGGATATATGTGATCAAATGAATGAAATCAAAAACAACCGAAGATCACGCAGACAACTCAATAATACAGGTTTTAATTAAGGTTAAAAAACAGAACAGAAGAAATAACCAAAAAATTATAATATGGCTCTTACATTCTGGCCCTTAATTCACATATACGTATGCAGAACACAACATAAACACACAAAAAAAGAGACATATTGCTTTATCATAATGCTATATCGTTTTCATAAAGTAGACATCTTAGTTGCAGGCCTTTCAACCACATTTGTCTTGGTTTTTACCAACACCCTTCCCATGGTGCAACTGCATTGATTCACAAGGTTTGATGCAACGTGGCACAAAGAAGGCTGCCAGATCTTTTATTCCGTTCACCCAGACATTCCAACTGTCTTGGAATGATTGGGGAATAGTGTCTTCCCATGCAAGCTTCTCTTTGAAAAGCCTTTGCATTAACGGTTTAATAGGCAGCATAACAGGAGCAGGAAAGCCTAATGAGTCATAAATGGAACTTGCAACTGACAAAATACCTCTTGTGGTGACAGGTTTTTGTTTTAAACTAATCTTGTACTTGAATACATCAGAGTTAACACACCACAATACTTCCAATGTTCTTTCTATGGGAAGTTCGTCTTTGCACAAGTCCAAGTCTTTAAGGTCTTTGGTTCGTTCGCCATCAGGAATGTGAGCTATCAGTTCCCGGTCATCGCTAGCCCATTTTGTGAGACTAAACCCTCCGCTTTTTCACATCGTTGTTAGGTTGTCGTATAGAATGATTGATTGAGCAGCACTTAAGACAGATTTTAAACAATCATCAACATAGAAGTTTTTGACAATAGTGTTAACTGCCTCTTCAGAAGAATTACACAAATTCACTTGTGCCGTTTTACAGAGGGCAAAATTGGCCACACTTGGGATGACTTGGCTCCAAATAAATAAACAACCATCTTGTATTCACGCAGTGTTTGTGTTAAATCGCCATCAGGCCACCATAGAAAGTGGAGCATGTTGCAATCTTTCTGAGAAACTCTCACTTGATAGTACATTGATTCGAAATCAGCCATCATGGTGTCAGGCTCTTGTCGAAAGCGCATAAGCACACCAACGAGAGTATTGGTCTGGTCCAGCTCCTGAAGCAGCTCATCATTTAAAAAAGTTCCTTGAAAACTTGCGGCACAGTCGTACACAACTCTGAGCGTTTGCTTGTGTGGATGGAACACACAGCTGCACTAGTGGCACTTTGACTGCATATCCTAATAACAACATCTTGTTCATGAAACTTGAGTAGTCCTTATGAAAGGATGATTTCTTTTCGAGTTTTCGTTTAAGATGTTTTGCCCGCTGAACAGCTACGTTCCTATTACTGGGAATGCGAGCGTTTGATCTTTTCAAGGAAAGGTCCACATACTAAGGATGGTCACGAAGGTAATCTTACTTTGTCGTCTTTTTTATGTGAAACAACGCTTTGGACGTTCTTTAATCAAATGAGATGAATTGGCTCACGTCTTCTGTTGAGGGAAGTTCACAGTAAACTGTCACGGTTTGAGGGTCACGCTTGTCGTCTGATGACTTGGAGATCTTGTGATGGGTACTGTGAAAGCGATCACACTATCTCCTGTTGCATCACTGAATTCGTGCGAGGCACAGGGAACCTCGAAAGAAGTCTTGTGCTTGTCAGATATTTTAAGTTCTGCTTTTCCTAAATTAGCTTTAAATAAAAAAGCGTGAGCCCAGCCACATCTCACTTGGATTACTTGCGTTAGATCAGGCCTCACAGGCAAGGAAAAGTAACATTGTGGGCAGTATAGACCCTAAGGGAACGCCCACTTAACGTGATTGGCTTGTCTAAAAGAGGAGACTTGAACTGGCTGCGGGAATTTGCATATCATTTAACCTAGAATAACCTATGCAAAGGACCAGGCCGTAGAATGCTATGCCCTGACAGATAGAGAAAAAACAATATGCGTTGATCTCTTTCACGTCTTTTTTTATAAGTTGGTTGTACACGTGTGATTCCTAGAACTTTGTATCAGCTACAGTATTTTCTCATTCACAAAAATGTTTTCCATGGGTTTATAATCTCTTGTTTCCTGGCAACTCGGAGTAGAGCGATGGGAATGATGGGAGGGATTTAAAAATGGGTGGTAGAAAAGTGCGAGGTGCATATAAGATTTCTGTTGTCTTTCTTTTGTGAGCAGTGGGTTGTTAGTTAAACTCAGTCACAGGAAATACGCACTGGCATAAAGTCTTGACCTGGGTTAATTTAAATTCCTTTTTTTTCCAGGGAACCGGAAGAAACTCTGAAGCGAGTGCTGGAAAGAGCGGACCGAGATGCTTTGCTGTGAGGGAAATGGGTCGAGAGTGCGGTCCTGGTGCACTCTGCTTACAGGTTTAGTGGAGTGTTTGGGCTTTGCCGGGGCAGTCTTTGGCTGGGCATCTCTAGTTTTTGTCCTCAAAACTGAAGGGTACTTTGGTGATCTGTGTGTGAACGCTACAGTGAATGGAACCATTGTCAAAGGTTAGTTGCAGATCTGCATCATATACTTCAGAACTGTAATGTGAAAGTACTTGTGCTTTATTTTAGATTGCAGCCGACAGGACGAGCAGTTCTCCTTGATCTTCACTGTAGCTTCCTTCATGAATAATTTCTTAACTTTGCCCAACGGCTTCCTGTTTGATTACTTCGGGACCACAGTTGCAAGACTACTGGGAATGTAAGCTGCATCATTTTATTAAGAGACTTTAGAAAGTGAGGTGTGTGACCACTAGGGATCGTATTGAAATTGTGTTCTGCATTTAAATATTCAGTGAAGTTGCGCACACACACAGACACACACAAAGTGAAAGTGAACACTCACGCAAACCCGCAGCAGAGGACAGCATTAAGCCGTGGCTTTAGGGGGCAGATAGGGATCAGTGTCCTTGCCCACCAGACCGGGATTTGAACCTGCAATACCACATGGCTGACAGGTCCAATTGTCTACCACTGGACCACACCTATGGTAATCTTTACAAATTAAAGTGATTTAACGTGTTTCAGGTTAATCTGGCCATGTTGGTGTGTGTGAGCGTTTGTGGTGGTGATGCCCGGATTTGGTTGCTGCTATTTAATTGGGCAAAATGATGGTGTATCTGATGATGTAGGACTTTGTAAAGGCGCTTTGAGAAGAACCTGTAAACTTATAAAGCGGGAAAAAAATAAAACAAAACATCTACTGAATTATTAGCTGCTAGTAAAGAGTTTAATCCAGAAAGGGTTTTCTTTTGTGAGAGAATAGAGTAGACAAACATGGAAAAAAATTTTGACATGAGAAAAAGATTTATGGTGCTAGTGATCAAAGCCAAATGGGAGAAGAAAATGGTTACGTTTCTACACAGGAATGTAAACAAAAGAATGTTGTGATGAGTGTAATAGTTGCTGGTTGCAAGCAGGCAAAATGTACACTACTTTATATAGACCAATACTTTTGTGCATGCATGTTCACACGGCCTTATTGTCCAAGATCTGGCAGTTTGCAATTTTCTGGTGGAATGTTGTCATATTCCAGATGCTACACAGACAGTGAGACTAAAAAGACAAATCAAAAGCTGAATATTTCTCACAATGTATTTCACAGATCGGTTTACACGACTGGAATGTTGTTAGTAGCCTTCTCAAGTCCTGGTAAGCACAGTTTAAATGAACTTGAGCTTGGGCATATTGATGCAATTTGGAGTGTTTTTATAACGGATCTTCACTCCTGTAGGGAACTCGCTTCTCCTCTTCCCTGCCTTGTCCTTCATTGCTGTTGGTGGAATTCTCTTTTTGGTGACCAATATGCAGGTAATAACGCTTTGTACTCAACTTTAAATAATAAAAGTACGTAATTGATACTATTAGTATTAGTGTGGGTTAGCATGGGGTACAGTGGGTAGCGTTGTTGACTCACATCAAAAATGACCCATTTGAGACTTGCCGTGTGTGTTTAAGACCCAGGTGCAAAGTTACCGGTTTCCACTCAAATACATGTGTTCAGGAAAAATAGATGTGAGATTGAGTCAATGTGTGTGTCTGTGTCCTTCTGACCCTGAAATGTCTGTAACTGTAAGACCTAGCAAGTCCTACTCTAAAAATAAGACCTAGTGAAAATCCCAAGTTTAAAATGGTGACTCGTGAGAGTCACATCTTTTTTTTTTTTTT
>CM051503.1:9060441-9099764 GCA_028031935.1 Paedocypris micromegethes
TTTTTTTTTTTTTTGAACCAGTCCAAAAACATGCGCTTCAGGCTAATTGGAATTGGAAAATTGACCACATAGGTATGAGTGAGTGTGTGAATGTGTTTGTCTGTGTGTCCCGCTCTGCGAATGGTTGGCCACCAATCCAGAGTGTGTATCCTGCCTCCGGCCCTAAGACGCTGAGATAGGCGCCAGCTCCCCGCGACCCTGTAAAGGATGAAGCGGTAGAAGATGACTGACTGACTGACAGATAGTTTTGTAGACAAATATAAATGTCATGTGATGTCTCTAGGTGGGGAATCTGTTTGGCAAACACCGTTCTACGATCATCACTTTGTATAATGGAGCTTTTGATTCATCCTCCGCCATTTTCCTTCTTATTAAGGTACATATTATAAAATGTTGTTTTGAATTTTCCTGAAGCTGTTTTAGAAGAACTTTGATTTTCTAAATACTTTTTTTCGTGCTGTTTGTGCACACTTTTGTTGAGTTTTTGCATTATTATGGAATGTTTTTTTTTCAGTTGCTATTCGAGAATGGAGTTTCTCTCCGAGCATCTTTCATTTTTCTGTCCGGCTGCAGTTTTTTTCATTTATTACGTACATTTGTGTTGCTGCCTCGCTCCAGAATTCCGTACCCTCTTCCTGAAAACTTCACCTACGGGTACATTTTCACTACCTACGTGTGTTACATGTTCTTTTTAGTAAACATACTATTATTTATTACTCATGTCATACTATACTATTAGTGTTTTCTATTACTACAGTGAATAAAATTAGAAAACCACATTTTAATATAAAACCAATAAACTATTTTAAAAACAACTCCTTTATTTTTTGCACGTCTGCGTTTCACTTTTGCAATGCATTGCTAACATATGTCTGTTTTTATCTCCTCTTGCGAAAGAATTAAATGTGGTGGGACACAGGATTATTCTGTTGCAGAAACTCAGGAGAAAAACATCCAGACATCCCAGTCTAAAGAAGACGAGAATTACCCTCAGGTCCCAAACTCAGACAACAAGGGTGAGTTCTACAAGTTCCACTTAAGACTTTTGAATTTCCAACATACAATAAGCACTTGATATTTTTTTCAAGCAGCGACAATTTTAAAAACCAACATCTGATGTTTTGTCTGACAATTTTCATGAAATTAGGCTTTTCTTGTCAAGTTCAGTTTATTTTTAAAGTGCTTTTCCCAGTCGTAGATGGTCCCAAAGTAGTGGAGTAGTATTGAATTGAAGTCATTTTTACATTCAGCCCATTGTTCAATGACATTTTGACTGACTATGACACATGAACAAACAACTCGTGCAGCAGTGGCTTGGAGAACAAAACTCCCTGACGAAGGGCAAGAGGAAAATTCTTTAGGGAGAACCATCTCACAGGTGCCAGTCTCCTCTGGCATTCTAACATTACAAGTTTTTATGATAGTGGTTCCGGGTGATGGATGAACAGTGTCTTATGAGTGGCATTGAGGCGACTCCATCCCTCACACGAAACACACAGGGCCACTTAAGGCTAAAATGTCAACAATTTTTTATTTGTGTTTTATTGGTTTCGACTAATTTTTTGATGTCATGTGACCTACAATATCAGGATTTGACCACTTCGCCGCAGTAGCGCTAAAGTGTATTGCAGCCCTCCTCAATGCTACTGCGCTAAAAGAAAGCACAGTGCGAATAATGACTGTGTGCAAACGATTTCGAACTAGTGGGGAAGTTTTGGGCAAGTTTTACTAAACTTGAAGCCAAAAATGTTGTTGTGTGCAACAATGTGCAGCGGAATTTGCCTTTCACATTTTTTTCTACATCTCAGATTGTCCTGAGCTGCACATGTGCGTTAAAAATGACGTCACTGCTCAGATGTTCCAGCAGCCTTGTGGTAAAACAAAATTTGTTTGGTGACTTGAAATAATCAGCCCTGGGGAAAAGCTCTTTCTCACTCTGTGTGTTTCCTGATTGTCCTGTATCTTCTGCCAGGGAGAGAGGGCACACACAGTTCCGGCTGTTGTGGTTTGGGTGCGTGGTGTCCACACATTCCTCTTTGCAGTCATTCAGGCCAAGTCTTTTCGTTTTTTTACAGTGAAGCTGGTGAACCGCACTATGATGCAATGATCAAGAACTCTATTGTGCTTCTGTTAAAATGTACTGGACGTTAAAATGGATTATTTCTTGAACAGAAAAGCCTCTGATGTGTTTTCTTTCACCAAGTATGAGGTTTTTATTACTCATGCAGCGTTGGGTCATATGCCAATCCAGAAACTGGAAGCTGTTGATGATCCTCTAATCCTGGTGTTGTCTTCTTCTTCTGGTCTCCCGAAGTCCACAGTGACTTGAGTTTGTTATTTCAAATCAAAACTACAAAGACAAAGTTCTGACATGTCTTTTTTTAGATCTGGACACGTTTTATGTTGATTTCTGTGAAGCCTGAGGCGTTTCTAAAGGCCTCTGATGTTTTTAGTCTATATAATACATTTTTTTATTTATTTACATTTCTTATGTTCAGTTTGAGTTTCAATTCCGTTTAAACGTGTATATCGTGTTTAAACGTGTCACTGAAGTGCATGGCAGTAATTTAATATGTTAATAACACAAGACAAAACTGATGGCTAAATGTTTTTTATTTGACCAGTGGTCCTGGTGCGATCTAGCTTGAGGTTGAGTTTTCAAAAGTAGTACTTTATGATGTACTTTATATTTGTAAAATTTGTGTATTTTTTTATTCAATTGCCTTTACAGAAACTGTTTATCACAGTTTCATGTTTTAAGGTGTATACACACTGGTTTATAGCCCGCAAACCAAAAGAAATCTGTGACTTCGAATTAGTTGTATCAGGTTGTACCCCGAGAAAAACATACATGAGATTTAAAAGAAGCACTTGTTAAACATCACAAACCCTCACAACTTCTGAAATCTATTATAAACCTAAAGAGTTTGTGTATGTATGCATCAATTTGACCAGTGGTCAGAAACGCGTGAGCGATGTGTGGCTCTTTTGATGGCTTCATCTGGCTCACAGAAAGATATTCTGGAAACATTTAATTAACTTTAATTAATTTTATGGTTAAAAATATAAAATTCATTCATTTCCTATGGCTCATGTTTATGGTTGCGGGTGTTTGGAGCCAATCACAGCTGTCCTCGGGACAACGCAACATTTTTTTTTGGATAATGCTTAACCTTGTGACATCAGGAAGAGAACTCCCTTCTTTTACAAAAAAGTAGTCCAATAGCTAAGTGCAGAAACTGTTTTATTGAAAATGATGATAAAAGAAATAAAGACGAATAGTATCGTACATCGGAGAGAGCAGGTTGTGTATGGAATCAGAAAAGTAAAAAAAAAAAATCAAATGTAAATTAATAAAAAAAAAAAAAAAAAGCAAAAACTCTAAGCATTTTTGTTTCATTTTTTTTTTATCTTTCACTTGCACATCTTTTGTGTTTCGACTTTTGGCACTAGTCTAGCAGAGTGGCCGGTCACTATGCCATTCGGGGTTTGCCATTGGTTGGCAATGGAGCATGTGCACCAATAACTTGCTAGCTCTCCTTCTCACCGGTAAACAAGCGTCTCACTGTGAATGTGTATGTTGGTGAGAGTTACGTTGGCTATATCTCTATTGCAGTTCATTTCTTAATCTGTATAGTGCTGTTGCTTTTTGGGCTTTGTGGGAGATGAGCATTATCAAAATGAATTCAGAGACTTATTGCACTGCATTTTATGTTGGTTTTACAGAAATGCATACATTTGTTTCTCTAAAGGTAACTGTTACAGCCTATTAGTTTTGACTCCCTGCTGTGTTTTCTTCTTCAGAACGCAGTTTCAAGAGCTGCTTCTTCTCCTGGTTTTTCTTATGGCATTTGCTGTGGCTTTCCGTGATGCAGTTGAGACACTACTTGTTTATTGGGACTTTAAACCCAATGTTGAATCATCTGGCTGCTGGAGACCCCATCCTTGGTACACACACACACACACACAAACAGCAACAATTTACTCCCAGAAGCATTATGTTATAAATATGTATGATAACCCGGACAAGTCATGTGTACAAACTTGAATGGTGATTGTGTCTTTGCTGTAAACAGACTTTGTTTTTCAGTCAGCAGATATACAAATGCATTTGCATTCACACAGCTGTGTGGGATCTTATGCGCCCCTTGGAACGGCCTCCTCATGGACCGGCACAAAGGGAAGGAGCGGGAACCAGGTTATTGCATTTACAATACTTGATTTTGAAGTAGCACATAAGTGCTTCTCACACTATAACTCTACAGTTCCTCTATGACTTCTCACGCAACGTTTTAAAACCACATTTTTACCACTTTCCTGTTTCTGTGATGTGCAGGACAGAGTGAACAGGAAGCTGATCTGAAGGCAGCCATCTTGTCTCTGTCACTGACGGCGCTGCAGTGTGTGCTGTTTTCTGTGTGTGCTGCCACACCCTTCCTTCCGCTGCAGTACGTCACCTTCATCCTGCAGGTCCTCAACAGGTCTTTCCTCTACGGAGGAAATGCAGCGTTCATCAGCGTGGCGTGAGTAACCTGGCAATTTCTGATTGTTATACAGATTCTTTAGGATTCTTAATAGGTAAGGTTTATTACATAATAGTGCTGTCAAGAATATCAATTTCGATAAGTATCGATACAGAAAAATTTGAAACGATACAATACTCTGACCCAAAACTCTCGATACAATCAATACTATCCGCGCTTCCGGGTCTCCCACACTCGCGCATGCACATATGATATATGTTGTCAGATGGCGAGTGCCGAGTTCAGTCTTTGCGATTTCAATCATAAAAGTGCTAAAGAAAACGTTTTGTCAGGCACTTCTTCGGCTTTGACTTGAGGCAAATGACCACAGGAAGCCGTTGGACACAGAAAGATGTGTGTTAGATACGAATGTATTTGTATTATTTTAATTTATATTATATACTGAATGAAAACCCTGGCTGGATTTCTCAAATCTGGAATTGAGTGACTGAAATTGGACTGGATTTCTCCAAAAGTGGAATGGTCTAAAATGCTATTACATGGCACTAAGTATTCCGTATTCTTTGATTATTTTTATATTCATTAAATTATGCTATTAAATAAAGTGACAGATTTTATCTGTTTTATCTAAAATATAATTTTTTGTCAATGTTAATTGAGTTTGCTTCTGCTATTAAAGATTCTGTACAGTTTCTTTGAGAAGGTTTGTGAAAACACATACAAGATAAATGGAACTTGAACTTGTGTACATCGACTTCTGCTTTAAACTACTATACTACTAATAACTGTTTTCCAGATTTCCATCAGTTCACTTTGGAAAGATTTATGGCTCTGTGATGGCTCTGTCTGCTGTGATTTCACTGCTGCAGTATCCCTGCTTTGCTCTCATTAAAGGATTGTTGAATGGAGATCCTCTTTACGTAAGCTCGACTTACTTTCTATTGTGACACGCATACAAAACTACTCGGTCAAAATGGGTTATAAACAACTTCACTTTGACTGTTAATAGAGCCGGTGTTGTGTGTTTAGTACCTAGATGAAGGGGGCAAAACCTTTCAACTAGGGATGTCTCGATCTGATTCCATGATCAGATCTGTTCTCAATACAGCTCATTTAAGACTTCAGGATCAGGATCGGTCTTTAAGCAAACGATCGCAGTTCTTGTCTTTCCAACAGACGTGTGCTGGTGACGTGAAGCAAAATGCTGTCTTATCACATGATCAGAGTGACTCAGTGAATGACAGACGTTTCTCATTATCATCTGTGGAGGATAGAAATCAAGTATGATGTTGGGAAGACTGTATATGAGCAGTTTTGTCATGGAATAAGTAGCTTTGCACATAAAAGCTAGACAATCCATAGAGAAAGTCTGATAATGGCATGCAGGAAAGTCGGAGATCGACCCGATGGATAACGGCCAACGACGCCCCGTCCTGTGCTTCAGGCGTTCTCCCTATAGCCGTGTCCCTCAGAGCAAGCTGCATCGAGCAGTGAATAATCACCAGGTTTTTGAGTAACAACAACTCAATGTTTTCCCTAAATCTGTTCATGTACAAGACACGATTTGTTTGAAAGGTCCTGTGTATTAAATAACTTCATGGTAGTAGGCAAATGGTCTGTAGCATGCTTGTGTAAGCTCTGCCACACGCTATAGTCCGCTCCGCAATTTCCATTTCTCTCCACACTAGCTGTTCTTCGTAGGAGGAGCCATTGTTGGTAGAAATGTCATCCATGATGACACCGCTCTTGCTGACCGGGGGGTTCACATAACTGAAAATAAAACACAAAGTCAAATCGCAATATGATTTAAAATGGTTATTAAAAAGGCATTAGATATTGTCATCAAATACTGAATGTGCAGTTGTATTCCTTATTTAGGGCAGCTTGTGTTGTTTTGTTCTGTTTACAGTATAAAACTTTATACAGTGTTGTAAATCATTTACACGCACACACACACACACACACACACACACACACACACACACAGTGTTTGTGTCATATATTTGTATTGGTTTAGGAATCGGGATCTGGCCCAATTTTAAATGACTCAACAGATCAGGACAGATGAGATCAGGATTCTACATAGTGTGATCGAGACATCCCTACTTTCACTGTATGATTCCAAAGCTATGTATGTTTTGTATAAAGTGTCTGTAACGGAATACATCACTGTTATTTTCTTTTGAATTGGAGAGTGTGGGGAAAAAAGTAAGCCAGGTTTAGTATTCAGTATTGTCCCATGCCTGAAGCTCATGTACACATTGTTTTGTAATATATTACATGCTGTGTACACACAAAGCTTATTTTCCCGTATGCTTTACGGTGGAGCTGATTGTACTGTGACTATTGATTTCTGTAGGTGAACATTGGACTGACTGTTCTGAGTCTCGTGGCTTTCATCCACCCCGTGTACGTTTTCCTGCACTGCCGGAGGCGGTCGGCCCAGTGGGCCATGGCCAGCACAAGCGCCGACTCTTAAGTCACGATAAGAATGTCTTGTACTGGTTATAAGGCAGCTGTAGTTTAAAAGGATGAAACAGAGATCTTCAACGCCATTAACAGCTTGCTAGCACATACTTGTTCGACATTTATCCAGGGATGATGCCGAAATATTTTTTTAGCATAGCCTTTGCAACTAAAGAGTTACAGATTTATTTTTATTTGTAGATTGATTTTCTACTTCTCCCAAAGGGATGGACACGTATTAAACCATATGGAGATGCTTAACACGCATCGTTCAGCAATAACTCTCGGGGCACTAGACAAGCACATGTTTCCGTTTATTAGCTGCTTGTGGGAAAATGACCATGTTTGGAATTTGTGGGGTTTGTCATCAAGTGCATAGTTCTCAAAAGTCAAGGGCATAACCACTTTCCCTCTGATACGCCCCCTCCAGTCTTTCAGTAATATTACCATGAAAGGGATTTTTAGTGGCGTGTTTACCTTGCTTATTTTGTTACATAAATCAATGTAGTATTGTAATTTGCTTTATATTTGACATGTTTGTAAAAGGTTTCACAGTGTATATATGACATATGAAGTGTATGTATGAAATTAAAGATGAAGTACAAATGTATTCGTTTCAGGTTTATTTTGTTTGTTAATAAATGTAACACTCCTAGCATTCATTAAATATGCGTTCATAATTGGTAATTCATAAAAATAAATGGTTACAATATTTCAGATTGGGAAACTTCTAGCTGGCTATTTTATACATAGCATCACGTAAAAAAGCATGAGTTTGCTTGATAAAGAATGTGTAAAGGGCAAAAATGAGGCTCAAACTAACTTATGTTGAATTCAGTGCATTCGCTTAGTCAGCCGGGTTCATTGACCCTGCTAATGTTAATTCGTTAATTTGTTCGGTAAGCCAGCAGATGGCGCTATGTTCGTTTTTTTAGAGTAAAATGAACTCCTGGATAGCAATTACTGCACAAAAACCAAATCGCACATTTATTGTATATTGATGTAAGTCAATTGCATTTTGGAATATCGCATCGATGACAACCAAATGTTTTGCACATGTTGACAACTGTGTAAAGAAAGCGTTTGGAACTAATTTAAAAAAGTATGTAAAACCATTTAAAATGGTAGTATTTTATAGAAACTTTTTTGTGTTCATTTGATGGTTCAAACAAAGGTTTGTTTTTATTTGAAGCGCATTCATTACATTATTTGAGACTTTAACAAGCATACAGACGAGACCGAATCATCAAATTCAATGTTCGCTACATTTCATTATTGTAACAGAGTGCGCATGCGGGCCTGTCGGGGGTTTGCAATTGGTTGCCAGTATGCACCAATGGCGTGCTGCCTCCCCTTCCACGTCGTCTGTAAGCGTTAATTTATATACTCTGCGAAAGATGTTGTCTATTTTACTTGCTATTCATTCCCCTGCCACGACAGCGCTGTTGCATTGGCGTTTCTGGCCATTTATACTAATTACAAAACTTCTTTTTCACATAATGGTTCTTGCCATCTATTACCCTCGGGGCCGTGCGAAATGGGGACAGGGGTCCTTATCTCTAGTCCGGTTACATTATGGATGAAACACTGTAATTATCTTTCTGGATTTTCAGGAACAATAGAATATAATGCTGAAAAAATGGTTCCTTACATACTGGTGAAATATGTTTTTTTTTTTTCCTGATTGTGAAATGTTTCGGAGCAAGATATAATCTGTGAGAATGTTCACTGAATGGTGAGATTAACAAGTTCATTGAGTGATCTGTTTATTTGTGTCTCATTACCCGTATTTGGACTGTGACATGGTGTGTGAGGGTGACATCTTGCTAATGAACTAAAACCATCTGAATTACAACGAAGAGGGCGGCTGTGTAAAATGAGAAATGTGGTGAGATGAACGTGACAGAACGATGATGCTGTAAGTGCTATAAAAAGACTTTCCAGAAATAATGGAGTCTTAAAAAAACATCTCTAATACAATAATAAACACTTTTGGCCCATAATTACATTTTTTATAGATGATATTTAAATGATAAGCTGATAGTCTGGCCGAACTTGTCTCATATAGACAGCAGGTTCTGGAGTTGCTCCTCAGAGTGGGTGGCAATTGCTGCATCATTAGCAAACAGTAATAGAAAAGGCCAACTATTCAAGTCAATGGAAGTCCCCTGGATGTGGTCCAGAAATTCACCTACCTTGGTTCCACTGTTTTGGACCATCTCTCCCTGGACTTTGAAATCGACCAGAGGATCGCTAAGGCCTCCACCACACTCGTAGGGAACCCCGTAAATTTGGTTTCCACAGCTCAACAGGACTTGAGGCTCTTCCTGGTTTTATTAATTAATACTTAATTAACCATAAACTTTGTGTCTTTAGGACAAGAAAATCTAATCATTCTGTTACAGATAAAATCTAACCACCAACAAACTTCATGATAACATAACAATAACATAAACCCTTCATGAATTACAGTTTCATATAATCATATATTTATAACCAGCTTATTCATGAGCTTATTCATTACATGTGCATCATTAACAAATGTGTATTGGTCCTGTCAAAATAATACGCTATTGATCGTGAGCAACGTAGCGTAGCGGGTTCCTGGTGACTGGAAGGACAAGCACAAACATTTGAGGTGAATCCAGGTGTAAATGTATTCACATAGCAAGGGAAACAACATGCATTGGTCAATCCTCAAACTTCACATTCTTCTTCTCTCTTCTTCCCCTTTTCTCTCAAGCTGATTGGCTAGAGCTGCTGTGTTCGAGCTTGATTGCCCATGTGGCTAATGGCAATACCTGGGGGTTGTGGGGTACCTGCTAAAATAGTTATTGCTAAATAAGGTGTAGAAATTAAAAAGTGCTAGATAAAAAGTTCAGCCATCAGTGTTGATATTCTATAAAGCTCTTCTTTTCTCTCATTAAGTTCAGCTGTTGGTGGAGGACCAAATTATCTCTGGTGGTTTTCACTGCATGTTTGTGTTTCCCAAGTTTATTTTTAGTCTGTTTGCTTTTCACTCCAAGCATCTGAAGGATTAATGCTTGATCACGATTTGCAAATATTTTGGTATAACCAGTGGACAGTGCCCTCTAGCATATTGGCCCTATACTCTCCCTCTTTCTTTCTTTTTTTCTTTTATATTTCCTTTCTTTGTCTCTTTTATTTTTTGTTATTTCTCTTTTTATCTCTTATTTAGTTAATTACTTACTTTTCTCTCTCTCTCTCTCTCTCTCTCTCTCTCTCTCTCTCTCTCTCTCTCTCTCTCTCTCTCTCTCTCTCTCTCTCTCTTTCTTTTGTCACATTCTTTCAACATTTGACAACATTATACGCTTTGAGACAGTTGTGTGAAAAGCGCCCTACAATGCACTGAACTTGAACATTTTTTCTGTCTCTCTTTCTGTCGTTCATTTACTTTCTCTCCCTTTTTCTCTCAGTTTCTTTGACTCTAATTTCTTCTTAGTTTCTCTATTTTTATTTTATTTTATTATTTCTATTTATCTTTTTTTATTTTTTATCTTTTTCTCTTGGCTCTGTCATTCTCTTTGTTTTTCCCACCCCATCTCTCTCTCTCTCTCTCTCTCTCTCTCTCTCTCTCTCTCTCTCTCTCTCTCTCTCTCTCTCAAAACAATGTGATGAAGTCATTGTGCATCACAATGTCTTGGAATATGACAGAGGCAGTCTTTGAGATGGAGGTTTAAAGCATTTGGTGTAAAAATAGAACCAAATGAATGAAAAGACAGACGAACCAGAGAGGCGGGATAATAGGAGATTAAAATTATTCAGAAAATGACAATAAGAGAATAAAAGACCCTTATATGGCTACAGGAAAGACATTTAAGGAAATACTGGGGAAATCACTGGTTTCATATTTTTTTATATAATCTAATGTTTGACATGCTTTGTGACTTCAAGTAATACAACAAATTAGCAACAAAGTAATATTTCTGTTTTGTTTTCTAATTCTAGCAAATGCATTCTTGTTTTTTAAGAACAAGTCCTTATTTAAGTAAAAATAAAACAAAAATATTTTTATTATTATTTTTTTTCTTTACCGAGATTTGCTGGGTGCAAATCTAACAAAATGTCTGTACTTAGGAGACGTCACATGCAGATGTAAAAGCCATGTTTCTAGCAGTAGGAGAATGCAAATGCCGTCTGTTGCTCTTTAAAGTCTGTGTCACTGCCCCAAGTGGTGAGGGGGAGTGTGGTCATCTGTCTGCTATCACTGGTGTGGTGTGTGTGTGTGTGTGCGTGTGTGTGTGTGTGTGTGTGTGTGTGTGTGCGTGCGTGTGTGTGTGTGTGTGTGTGTGTGTGGTGTGTATGTGTCTTCCTCCTCAGCCCCCCATAGTGTTCAAAATGTGAGCGATGACTGAGCTTGTGGGCACAATCATTGTGCGAGTGTGTGTTCACTGTGTAGAGCCAAAGCACAATGTTTAGTGTGAACTAGTATGCTGTGTGAGGTATTTACTTGATGCAGCCTGGTGATTTTTGTTCTGACCTTTGATTTGTGGCAATGACGGAGCACGTGGGCCACATTTCTTTATACAGTTCCACGTGTTATGTGCCTATATTGTTTTATTTCATCATCCCATGAGAGAATGAGTAACTCATGAACTGTGAAAACAATGAAAACAAATGCATCTGGAATGTGTGAAAACACGTGTGTGTGTGTGTGTGTGTGTGTGTGTGTGTGTGTGTGTGTGTGTTGCGACATGGGTTGACAGGTACAGATGGGCAGCATCATGAAGTTGGAGAGCATTGACCTCAGGGAACAGAACTCTGACTCAGGCGGCCCACACACACAACACTTGCGCTGAAATCATGCACACATTTCTAAGACCATCATTTACATATCCAGATTTTTCTTTAGCTATTAAGGAAACAGAGCGTATTGAATTACAGCACTTGTACATTTGAGCTCAGGACGTACAGCAAAATGCAGAGCTTTGTTTTCAGGGTAGCACGTTACAATTCTTAGAACCGTGTGCATTGTTCTTCTAATAGTGTTTAAATTTTCTTAAGAGTTCTCTAGAGTCAAAACATGAAGTTCTTCCAACATTAATAATTTTTTTATCAACAATCTTCAGGATGAATGGATATGCAGACAATATTTTTAGAAACCTTTTTATAGAAAAGATGAACTTTTTCTTTTGGAGTTCTAATATTTAATTGGCTCTTGGAATTATGATGGCTGGTATAGCTTTTGTCAGAGATATAATTTATATAAGCTATCATTTCAATTTATAGTTATCTTAAATGGGGCATTAAATCAGTACAGTTCATACTGTGTGTGGAAACCACACATGCTTGAGTCTTTTTTTTTTTTTTGCATTCCTCTCTTGATTTTCTAGTAATGGTTTTTATCTATTTAGCTCAAACATACAAAGTAAAAACTAGCTACATAAAAAATAGCTACAGTAAAAAAAAACATTAGTTCTCTTAAAGTACCATCAACATGTCCTCCTCCTCACAGGCACAAGTACGGGGTCCTCCTTCCTCCTCCTCATCCTCCTCCGTGTTGTTTGTTCTCCCGCGCATTACATAGAGGAGATTCCTCTGCTTCTCGCGTCCGTGGGCAGCGCGCGCGAGAGTATAAAGGCTGCTGGGTGGCTCGCTGGTTCCAGTCCCAGTCGACTCCAGCACCAGAGCTGACCGTCAGCGCAGATAGCTGATCCACTTCGCTAACTCGCGCTCGGTTTGGATTTTGGGATGGAAACTCGTTCGACTGCGCGGACCTATCGCTCATCTAACACCATGACATTTAAGAGTAAGTACAAATTATTATTACTTTTCCTTTTTGCTTTATTTAAGGAGACTTACATTACCATTCATTTTTCTTTTTAATATTTTTATTTGAATTAGGAAAAACTTTTTAAATACATTTTTTTGTATTCGCTTCAATGATTTCAAATTTTTTCATTAACATTGTACCAACAAGTATTTGTATTAATAATTATTAACAATATAGAATAATATTATTTGTTGTAATTAATAACCATTAATAACCATCATTTGTTGCAATAACACCAACAATAAAATTTTAAAAGTAATGTTTTCAATTATTAAATAATATGATTCATATGTGGTGTGTATATATATATATATATATATATATATATATTATTATTATTTACATATTTAACATTTTGGGTAAACTGGCAATGTTAGATCAAGGTTTGTCCTGGAATAGAATGACAGGGTCAGAGGTCGTAATAGGAAAATCTTGCACATGCGTCATGATTAATTCACACCATTCATGAATTTTTGCGTCACTTTATTGTGTAGAGTAACTGAACTCCACAAGTTCTTCTCTTAAATATTCATGAGCCGCAGTAATAGAATCAGGTTTGGTTTCACAATCCTGAATTCAAGCTTTTTGTTTCACGCGCTCTCGGCCACTGGCTTGGGTGAACATAAACACAGGGAGTCTTTGATTGGACAAAGAGCTTTTTGATAAGGGCAGGCGTGACGTCTCAAATTTTGATAAACCTATGAATAATGAAGTCACATGACATTAAACAAAACGCCCTTTGTCTTGTGTTTAATATGAATTGAAGTGTTAAGAGGTCCTAATGTTTTGGCTCTGCAGGTGGTTTGTCGCTCTGGTTGGTGGTGTGGCTGTTGGCATGTCGCTGTGCCCCGGGTCAGGCTTGCCCAAGGCTGTGTGTTTGCTACCACAAGCCCATGACAGTCAGCTGCCAGTCTCAGAACTACACGTCTGTGCCCACCGGCGTGCCCTACGACTCCCAGCGCGTCTTCTTGCAGAACAACCGCATCACTGAGCTCAGAGCCGACTCCTTTGGCTTCGAGACGCAGGTAAGAGCCAAGAACTCAAAGAGTGATGAGAACAGCACTAACTTCTCGTTATCATGCCACATCTACAGGTTTTATGGCTTTACTCCAACAACATCACATGGATCGAGGCCGGTGCGTTTAGTAATCTGCGCGTTCTGGAGGAACTGGACTTGAGCGACAACCCGTCCCTGCGCAGGCTGGATGGAGGGGCTTTCAGGGGGCTGGAGCGACTGCAGAGTCTGCACATGCATCGCTGCCACCTGACGGAGTTGCCCGCCGACCTCTTCCACAAGCTCTACAGCCTGCAGTTCCTCTACCTGCAGGAGAACCAGCTCACACACCTGCCTGATGGTCTCTTCTCTGACCTGGTCAACCTCACGCACCTGTTTCTCCACGGCAACCGCATCCGCGTCCTGTCTGAGAACGCGTTCCGTGGCCTGGTGAACCTCGACCGGCTGTTGATACACGACAACCGCGTCAGGCAAGTTCACCGGCGCGCTTTCCGAGACCTGGGCAGGTTGACCATCCTCTACCTGTTCAACAACTCTCTGCACGAGCTTCCGGGACAGGTGCTGCGGGATACCTCCGCGGTGCAGTTTCTCCGGCTCAATGGGAATCCCTGGACCTGCGGGTGTGAAGCCAGGTCACTCTGGGAGTGGTTCCGCAAGGCCCGGATCTCCAGCTCAGACCTGACCTGCACCTCGCCGGCACCTCGGAAAGGCCAAGACCTGCGGTTCTTGAGGGAGATGGACTTTGCCCTTTGCCCTATGCCTGACCCAGGATCCCTGGCTGGTACCACGACCACCACCTTCAGCACAAAGACACGCTGGTGGTTCTCCAAGAACAAGCCCGCCTCGTCATCTAAGAGTCTCTTTCAGAAAAGCTCGGAGACCGTGAAGTCCTTTCCATTCTCTTCTGTCAAGCATCCCTCATCCAAGTATGACATCACACTGGAGGAGGCTGACTTACCCAAGCTGGAGCCAGAAGAGTACTGGGCCAACTACGGCAACGAAGATGCAGCCTCCGTCCGGTGTTTCGAGCTTGACTGTCCACCTGGTTACGATTCACCTCTTCCCTCCTCATCCTCTTCATCCTCACTTCTCTCTTTTGTCTTGACATCAGCCCTGACTCTTTCCTTCCACCTGTTGTTTGGTTGAATTATTCTTCTTCCTTTCTGAGGTGATTCTGCCTTTCTCCTGCCGTCAGGCTGATACTAAAGCGTACACAGCCATGTAGATAAGGCGACCAGACACAACCTCATCAGACTGGTCCAGACAGAGCAGCTCACACAGGAGTGTGGCACACGTTCACTCCCAGCAGCTTTTGCAACACGCCTATCCTGAAATTTAAGGTCAAAGGTACAGCTGAGCAAATGATGTTGGAACTCGAGGGTTCTGGAATAGTCTCTTCGTGGAGAGGAAACACTCTCATACAAGCAAATGAGACTGTGTAAATATATAAATCTCATATTGTATGTGAATTACTTTCACTCAGTAGATTCCGAAGACATGACACAGAAGTGTGAGGTTTAGATGTAGACAGTAGATTTAATGTCCCTGTTTGTCTAGTTTTTTTTTTGCTATTTATTTATTTAATGTCATTATGTGTTTTAGACATGTGAACTGGAGACAGGAGTTGATGTTTAGTTCAGGTAGAAGTGTCTATGTACAACCCGAATGTGCAATGTCATCCTCATGTTTCTCAATTAAAAAAAACAAAATGTCCAGGAACAATGTCAAAAGAAAATAAAACAACTCATCAAAACAAGTCTTGAATACATTTTTGTATCTCAAAATCAAGTATTTTCATAATGTCTGTATCTTTGATAAAGAAAAGCCATTGAGAAGCAAAAAACAGTCAGACAAACGTTAGCAATTCTACACTCACACACAGCCATAACTATAAAACACAATTATTAAATATTATTGTATACATTTTAACTAAATATACTGTATATATAAGTAAATGTGATTTTTGATTTTTAAAATAAGGTCAATTTTAAACATGAATCAAACGCTTCATTGATACATAAACAATTTTAAAATTACAATTTTTTATGTATATTTGTGTATGTCTATGCAATATATACAGTAAACTAACATATATAATTGTATATTATATACACACATACATACATAATTAAAATACACAATAAACTTAAAAATTACATTCTGCTCTACAAAAGAGTTAAAGTTTTAAAATAACTTCAGAGTGTTTTGTTCTCCTCTAAAAAGAAATTCTCAGTACCGGTATTGTTCTTTGCTTTCAGATATGGTTCTGGTGTCTTGTGTGTCAATCCTGATCATTCATACATTCATGAGCTGACCATTCGTTCAGCTCTTGTTTCCTAAATCTCATCATCTCCTCATTCGCTGTCATTCTCTGACCAGATGGCTCTGTTTGCATGGACGTGTGTTGGCGTGTTTGTGACGTGCATCATCAGACGTGTGTCAAGTGTGTGTGTGTCCAACAGAGCGGCGCAGTTTTTCAGTTCGCAAGATCATTAACAGATACAGCTAATTAGGAATGAACAGAATGTGGGGAAAAGAATAAAAACAAAGGCCGGTAACATTCTGTCCAAAGTCCCCAGAACACGAACACATCAAAACAAAAGTGACACGCAGTCTAATCATTAAAAAATATACCAGATATATAAATCTACCAGAAAACTAGATCAAAGGGGTTCAATCAAGGACTACTAGAGTTGACCCATAGTGATCCCTTATTAAAATTAACTTGTTCAAAAAAAAAATACTATACTGGTTTCAGTGTTAATTAATTAGAATCTATTTTTATTATTAGAATAAAAAATATCTAGTTTCAATATTGAGTTTATTTTAATCTGTGAATTAATGTATAAATGTATCAATTACTAAATATCAACATGTAATTGAACTTTGTTTTTTAAATAAAGTTAATGTTCTTTGTGGCATCGATATTAGTTAAAACACAACGCAAGACTCACATTTTTCTCACAAACCTTCACTAAATCTCTTCTTATATTCATCATCTTTCAACACATTCACACATCATCCATTTGTTAACCGCTTTTCTGGGTCATGGGAAGTTGGAGCCAATTACAGCAATTCTGGGCTTGAAGGTGGGACACACTGAATAGGTGGCCAACCAATCACAGAGCAGTACACACAGACACACACTCACATTTATGGTCAGATGTCCAAACGACAATTTGCCTGATTGTGTGTTTTCAAACTGTGAGATTGAAGATTGATTTGAATAAAAGTACTTGAACATTTTAGTTAATGCATCAGAAAAACAAACACAACAGTCTTAGACTAAGCACATATGCTAAACATGTTTAGACAACCACTAAAATTATTGAGATCTCCAATAACGTGTAGTCGTATGTGACACATGAAAAGGTAAATTTGCCGTCACATGGATAACTGAACACTGATCAGATGTGCGGAGGGGGCTGGAGTGATAGAGTCTGGGGTGATTAAGTGGCTGCGTCAGCGGCGTGGGGGTCCGCACCCCTTCACTCTCATCCCCACTAAACTTCTGTTCTGAGCTAAAAATAGACCACGCCAGACGGATCCCGGAGAGGGACATGGGGTTAGTCGGAGAGTGTGCATGAAGGCAAGAATCTCACTGAATGGGCAATCCTTTACACATACATGGTTTCATGTAACAGATACGGTTATATCTGGTACATTACAACAGGTGTCAATTGGAATTCATCTCTTCCTGCAGATCAGTGAAAAGATGTGCCATGTTTAATCTCGCAGCTCATGGTGATTAATTCAAATCCCATTTCGTCTGTCCAAGACTATTTTTGAGTGACCAGTTTGTTCAGGATTTGGCTTCTTTTCTTTGGCTCATGTTTCTTTTTGTGGCTATTCCAAAAAGACACACACACACACACACACACACACACACACACACACACACACACACACACACACACTAAAATCCCATTTTCACCCTCAAACAGGGCTTTACAGGCAAAACCAATGTTGCCCACAAGTAACCATATGTCCCAACTTTACTATAAAACACAAAACTGTTTTTAAATACTTTTAAAATACAGGAAAGTATTTAAAGCTAAAATGTGATAAAACAGTAATGTCTGAACACATTATTGTCACTTGCACTTGTAATATGGAATTCTACTAAGAGTGTATATACAGTAAGTTCAAGCTCAAGTTCTGGGCATTTGTAAGGCACTTTTCACAGTTTTAACGTCTGAATATGTAAGAGAA
Organism: Paedocypris micromegethes; assembly: GCA_028031935.1. Taxonomy (NCBI): domain Eukaryota; kingdom Metazoa; phylum Chordata; class Actinopteri; order Cypriniformes; genus Paedocypris; species Paedocypris micromegethes. The sequence continues at coordinate 9,078,413 of CM051503.1, forward strand.
TTGTTGTTTTTTATTCATTTGATCGTCTGGTTGTTTGTGTTAAGTAAATGGCTATGATTATTACTAAGACTATGACAAGACAAAGGCAGTATATGTATATGTATTATGTGTGTGTGTGTGTGTGTGTGTGTGTGTGTGTGTGTGTGTGTGTGTGTGTGTGTAGTTAAGCATGTATTCATGAAGAATAAAGAACATGATTGACAAGATGGATTGATGCATCGACAGCAGTAATGGGATCAAGATTCTGCCGAGTTAAGAGATTGGCTGAAATGCTCTACATTTACTGTTTCCAACTCTCAACAAATGGACAAGATCTCTGCTGAGAGCCGCCAAAAATAAGTTTCCTCCTGCTTGGTCTGTCAGAGATCAAGTGAGAATGGATGGACAGATGCTTTTAACCTTGACATTGTCGAGAACTAGAGAACGGTTGTTCAGAAATTGAATTTTTTAAAGTCAAGTCACTGAATTATAATTAGAATGCTAAAAAAAATAATCACATGTGATAAATAGTTCAAATTTTCTTTGTTCTGTTTTCGTAAAATCAAATAAAAAATAAACACCAGAAACCATGCAAAAAAAAAACAAAACTGACCCACATTGCAAAAAAACTCCCAAAACGACTTTCACAAAATCGCTCATGTGGAAAAAAATACAACTTTATTTAAAATTAAAACAGTTTGACAATTGAAGAACCCCCCATCCCCAATAATAATACTAAACAAATATTGAGAATACGTTAATATCTGTTAGCACTAGATCTCTCTCACAGAACAATTTAAAGCAGCTTTTTCTGTAACATTTAAAATACAAATGCTATTCTTTGGAAATGTGTCAAAAAAGATTTTTAAAAACATGATTTTATACAATAAACTGAGGAATGTTTATCTGAGCAGTGATATCTTTGCACTTTTATGATCTTCTGGTTTCCATTGAACCTGCAGGCGAGGGAGTGAGTGGGCGCATGTTTGTGTTTGTGTTTGTGTGTGTGTGTGTGTGTGTGTGTGTGTGTGTGTGACAGTGAAACAGAAAGAGAACAGAAAGTTCAAGGGCCCATTTAAGGCCAGATAATAAATGCTAGGGAGAAAAACAGAAAAAGGAACAAAAACTATAAATTAAAAGAAATAAAGAAAAGAGAAGAGAAATCAATCATTATGCATTTACAACTGAAACATTTTTTTAATCCCATACAAACTGTCCAGCAAGCCACGACATCTCGAAAGATCTAACTAGTGGTGTAAAGTACATTATTTTTGGCTACTTTGTACTTGTGTATCAAAAATCTAAACAACTTTGATTAGACATTTACTGTTACTCGTTATATTGGATTGTGCACACGGTTAATTTCTTGGGCGGACTAGGCGATATTCCCATCTGCAGGATGCTTAAGGTACTGAATTCTATTTATAAGATAAACCACGCAAACGTGATTTGGCAGTTGTACTTTTTTGCACATTTGAGTTTGACTGAGACTGACTTTTTGTTCTTTTATCTATTTTGTTCTGCTATTTTGATACACCGAGATGTTAAATTTCTTTTCAATACAGTTTCAGGAAGTAAAAATAAATAAATAAAGAGTTTCTTGCTTTTCACATTTCTTGGTGTTTTTTTAGCCTGAAATCAGTACTAGTAAAATACTTAGATTCTTATACAATTGGATACTTTTAGTCAAGTCTTCTTGGAATGGGTAACTTGTAATGGAGTGGGTTTGTTTTTTTACAGTAAAGGCATCTGTACTTTACTCAAGTATGGTTTTCATGTACTCTTTACACCACTGGAACTTACACACTGACAAACACAAGAGAAAGACAAGTTCATACACACCTTCTCTTCGATCTCTTTGATTTGCCGTCTTTGCACGTCAATCCTATTCTCAAGCTCTCGGATCCTCTGAAAGTACAAGAATTAGTGTTACTATCTGCATATCCGCGACAATAAATGGGCTTGGGCTGGTTTTGAGCCGCTGCTGGCGTGTGGATCCTGACCTGCTGGGCAGACTGGAGCAGCTCCATGCGCTGCTGTAGGACCAGCGTGTCAGCGTGACGGCTCTGCCGCAGGATCTGTCTCCGCACCGCTTCCATCGACTCCGCCAGCTTCTCCCGCTGCCTGTCGCTCAGACTCTCCGCCAGACAGCTGTCAGGATCCTGCTGTAAGGCGGCGAACAGCGTGGCCTCCAGCTCCTGCACGCGCTAACACACGCAAAACAGCCAACGTCATTTGAAAATTCAAAATTGTGTCTTTAGGGAACAATAACGTGGGAACAAATCTCTGTACCGTTAAAATACCAATAACGTAAAATAAAAAAATACACTGTACTGTATAAAATACTTAAACGAGCGGCACCAATAAGGGGGTGAAAGTTAAAGCAATTCCACTTTGGAGGGAATGAAGCAATTCCACATCGCCCCCTAGAGGGAATTTTAATAATAACAACAACAATATTGTAATGAATATGAATTTTCCTAATAACAAGAAGTAGAAGAAGAAGAAGAAGAAGAAGAAGAAGAAGAAGAAGAAGAAGAAGAAGAAGAAGAAGAAGAAGTAGAAGTAGAAGAAGAAGAAGAGCAACAACAACAACAACAACAACAACAACAAGAACAAGAACAAGAAAGAGGTATAAAGATAAGGGGGTGAAAGCTGGAGCAATTCTACATTGGCGCCCCCTGATGGAATTTGTAATAACAACAATAATGTAACGAATATGAATTTTCCTAATAACAAGAGGAAGAAAAAGTACAAGAAGAAGAAGAAGAAGAAGAAGAAGAAGAAGAACAACAACAACAAACACAACAAACAACAACAACAACAAGGAGGAATAAAGATAAGCAGGTGAAAGTTAGAGCAATTCCACATTGGCTCTTGAACATTGGTGCCCCCTAGAATGACATTTAATAATAACAATATTGTAATGAATATGAATTTTCATAATAATAAAATATTAAGAATAATAATAAAATAATAAGAAGAAGAAGAAGAAGAAGAAGAAGAAGAAGAAGAAAGAGGAATAAAGATAATAATAATAATAAAAGCAGTGTCAAAGTGTGCTGTGCTAATAATGTTTTTGTTTACACTGTTTTTGTAAACATAGAATGGTCTCTGGTGGCCCCTAAGGTTTGTGTGTGTGTGTATGTATGTGTGTTATTGGAAGTTTGTCCATGTTAAGCGCTGTTGAGCAACACAGCAGCAATCAGCTGAGCAGTTTCATGGTGAATGAAATGTGTTTTTGCTTGTGTTTTTAGCGGATAAACAGATATGTAGCATATATAGTTAGACAGACCAATATGGATTGTTATTGATATCAACATATTATTATGTTGATTATCATTGTTGTAGGAGGATGTCTTGGTGTTCTTACCAGTTGAGCGTGATCGAGTGCTTGCTTCCGATAGTCCAGTTCCTCCTCCAGAAAACCTTTCTGCTTACTGAACAGCTCCTGATGACAGAAAAGCATCCATTTCACTTCATCACACATAACATGCGGTACAAACAATGGATATTCTCACCTTCTCGTTCTCCAAGTCAATCATCTTCTGGGTCAAAGCTGCTTCAGTGCTATCTATTTTCTTCAACCACTGGCAAAAGACAAGAATGAAACAATTCAGCCAAACTAACTGAAACCGCAGCTGCTGTACAAAAGTCAAAAGTACAGTACCTTCTCACATAAGGAGAGCACAGTGGCGGCCTGAATCACCGTGACCTGTTCCTCATTGCGCAGATTCTGTCAGCAATTACGAATATTCACATTTTAGTGCTGCAACTGGATTTTATTACTTGCAACAACAAAAAAAAGAAAGCAAGCAAGTTAAATTCATACCCCATTATCTCCAAGAAGGTCGAGCCGTTTCAAGAGGTCAGGAATGATGACATCCTAGTAAACACAGATGACATACAAACATTTAATACAAGAATCACACAAGCTTTATACACACAAGTATATATATATATATATATATATATATATATATATATATATATATATATATATATATATATTAATATATATATGTATACACACACCTGTGTACAGTGTAACTTTAATTTGAAATCACAACAGCGTAAGCGTAGACAGTATGTTTCTATTTAATAAATTATGATTATTGTGATATCATGATCTTTTTTTCACAATACCGTATTACACATTTTTAAAAAAATCAATTAATCATAAAAAGATCTCATTACAAACGTGAAACCACAACAATAAATGTGTGTACTTTTACACCCTCCTGTTGGCAGTGGAGTTGAAGGCTGCTGTTGTTTTCCGAGGCAGAGATTTGAAGGTTAAAGGCAGGTGAACGACGTTCTCTCTCCTATTGGTCAAAACAGTTACAAGAACTGATAGGTAAAAACAAATAAATAAGGTTATTATGTGAAGATTATCCATGTTATCATTCACTTTACATACAATGTAATATATATACCGTATTTTCTGGACTATAAGCCGCTACTTTTTTCATAGGTTCTGAACCATGCGGCTTATACAAAGCTGCGGCTATTCTGCAGATTTTTTGATAATGAAGATAAATACGGTAGATTCCGTTTATTTTCTCTTTTTTTCTGTCTCGTTTTAATCTGCAAAGTTGCTGCCGTGTTAAAATACAGGTTAGGAAAGGATCTATTTAGTTACACACATGTACATTTACAATTCAACATCGTTCATAGAGCGGATGCGGCTTATATACAGGTGCGGCTTATAGTCCAGAAAATACGGTATATATATATAGATGTGTGTGTGCTATATAATGTATTGGCATGCTATAACACGAGCCAAAAATAACACGTGTTAAATAATTTCATGTGTTCAACAGATTTAGAAAACATCTATTTTTAACACTCACCTTCAATGTTCAACAGAATAAAGCAAGTGGTATGAAATTAGAAAACGGGATGGGTGTGTTTTTTAGGAGACAATATGACAAAAACGCAAGCAGATTTCACTCAGACAGGTCATGACCTGTAATGATGATCGGTAGTGAGAAATGAACAGTGACCTTTTGAGATATACTGTAATGTAAAAAGGATTGCATTAATTTTGCAAGCAAATATTACAAAAAATGATGACAATGGAAAATTATATTTATTAAGGAAAAAATAAAGTACATCATGCAGAACTCAACATACAGGAGATCAAGTCAATTCAGTTTTTATTTAAACAAACACACATATATGCATATATTAAAACATATTTCAAACTTTGCCAAAAAACTCAAAGAAAGGCTTCATGAAAGGGAGTGATCAATGGCATTCAAATGTATGGTTTGTGCAGACATGGACTGGGATGAGAGGAGGTCCGTGGCTGCGGGAACACAACAGAATCTCTTACTTCCAGTTCTAGAATACGGAATTCAAGCAGCTCATTCTGATCCAGGGTGTCTCGAACCTCCGAGCGCAATCTCATTTCACACTGCTCCAGCGACACAATCTGCATCAAAAGCACAGCAGAACGTGTGTTTTAAAGAGAAGAGCAACGAACATGCTTTTTGTTTTACCTTTTCTTTCAATTCATGGTTCATCTTGATGAGGTTTTGCTTCTCCTCCACCCATTTAGAGTCCTACATGACACAAATCCAACACACACATACACACCAGCGCTACAAATTACACTATTAGTTTTACAACACAAAACGGTGTTTCCCAAAAGGTTCCCATTTCAAAGCATTTTGTGTCCAAAATTCACCATTCACTGAGAAAACAATGAAAAGAATGAAAAACTGAAAAAGATATATTTATTTGGTGAACATGCAGGAAAGTCCAATTCCAGACTTTACAGGAGCGAGAAAGCCAAGAAGCAAATGGAAAACAGGAAAAAGAACAGAAAAGGTACATGCAACATGGAGCTGACCAATGACAAGCAAGCATTATGTCGCAACCAATCAACAAGCCCAAATTATGCCTGGTCAGAACAGCAAAACAAATACGTATTATTTTTGCAGTATATTGCAGTATAATCAGTATGCTGTGCATATCACACATGCATTTCTGTAGGAAAAAATACCAAAAGTTTGTAGTTTAAAAGTAGCATTTCTTTAAAATAGAAGAATTAAGTAAACACTTCTATTTGGCAGGGCTTTTTCACCGGTGCAAAATGCAATAATATCATGCAAAACTGTAAAATTGTCGGTCAAGCTATATATTTTAATTGTATTATTCAGCGCATTTCACATTCAGTACTACAGAAATATTGAGCGCAATCAGGTCCAGAATATTTTGTGTTCGGCAATCCTTTTAATCTAAAAGTATACTGCAATTGAAAATGAATTGCTGAACTTGTGAAAATAATTTTATAACCAATGGCACTACAAAAAAAAGAGATTGCTTGCACCAATACTCTGGAGGAGCGCAATGATCAGAGGAACATTAGTCATGACGAACGTGAACATGCTTTACATGCTTTTTGTGACACAAAGTGGTTAAAAGTGATTCTGTAGATGAAGTCACACGATACGATGGCAAATCCTCTCAGTGTAGTGCCAGCACACAAGCATGGCTGTCAGAAAGATAAGCAGCAAAGCCAATGTGACGGGAGCCGAGGGCGTCTTCTCCCCACCCGCTTCCTTATTTACCTGCCCCTTTTCTGCCAAGCTCCGCTCCAAGTCCACAATCCGTGCCTGACAGCCAATCAGCTCCGTCTGCAGCTGCTCCCGTGTCTGACGGACAGAGCACAGAGCCAATCAAAGGGCAGGCCTAGGGCGGACCTACTTACTGATGTACTCTGTTTTGCCTGTTTTGATCTTTTGAAAGATTATGATTTGGAACAGGAATTTGAGACAACAGCGGCCATGCTTGCAATAATGCTGGCTGTGATTGACAGCGGAATGGTGTTTAAGTGCAAAGGAGATTCAGAAGACCTGCTGGATTTAATCATGGACAATCATTGTGATGTTGATTTAAAGACATGTTAGGAAATCATGCTTCAGAATGACAGTGGGTAAACATGCACGTGTGGCATCCAGGACCCTCACCCTGCAATGCCTCTCGGGGTCCAGAGGTCCGGTGGTCTCCTGCAGAAGTGCATATGCTCGCTGAAGGGCCTGGTACTCTCGCGTCAGCTGGCGGAAACGGAGCTCCGACTCCTCTCGAGAAAATACCTAAACAAAACATGTACAACAAACATTTTTCGTGAGTTGTACAGGCTAGTAAGATTAAAAAGAAAAGTGTAAAAGTAAAGTAAAGTGAGTGAGAATGTCATTCTTGTTTTTCAAGTCTTCTACAAAGATCAGGTTCTTTTGAAAGGTTCTCTTATACATGTAAGACTTAATCCTAGAAATCTCAGTGATCGTGAGATGCAGGATTGCACTTGTATTCACAGTAGATGTCTATGCGCTAATGAAAATGTTTAATTAATCCCCAAATCAGTTTATATAAATACTGCTGTTCAACTCTGGTTCATTAAATTATTTAAGCAGATCCCAACCACAACGTACCAACAGGAGATTAATACATGATTGTGAAGTAAGCCTAATAATTTTAAAGACTTCATCTAGCAATAAAAGACACAAAAAATGTTTTTAAATGTGTAATATTTTAAGCACCAGAAGAAAGCTGAGGACCAACAATCTACAGTGAAAACTCACTCACGTTTACATTTTTTGAAAAACAAAGAAATTATTGTATTCTTTTACTTTTTACATACATGTTTGGCTCGGAATAGTGAGCTCCAACCAAACTCATTTTGTTTTAATTTAATCTTGTAAACAGATTTTAAGGTGAGTATTTATTTTTCTTCGGGATGATTTATTGTTGCACTTTATTGTCTTAAGATTACTCATTCAGACACATTTTCATGTTCCAGTCTTGTTATTTACTTTTTCTTAATAAAAAAAAAGGCCCTAACACTGTTGCAGTATTTTCCCAGTATTATTTTGTGTTGAAAATGGTATGGAGTATCGCTACTTTTCTCAATATCGTATCGAAGTTGCTGTTTCTAGTACGGTGACAACACTAGTGGAAATTACTGCTCAAAAAAAGAAAATACTCACATCTTCAAGATCCTCTTCTGGGGTGGCAGGAGTGAAATCGGTTCGATCGGTGTTATATGACGTCAGGGAAGAGGTTTCCGAATCCACAGACTCCTCATCAAATCCAAAATATGTCTCCACAACATGCCTCTAAAACAGTCAAAGAGAGACTCGTTCTTTTTAAATTATGTTCTTGTATATGTAAATTTTTTCTGTTAAATAAATATCAATCCATCCATAATTTAGCTCCTTTTCCTTTTCTGGGTCATGAGGAGCTCTAACTAGAACACAAATTCAAGTCAGAGAAAATATTAAAAAACTAAAATATATTAAAATTAGTAATTGATAATATTAAAAAAAAATCTATATTTATTTTGAAACTAATACATAAATACTAATACGGTAAATTTAAGTACACACTCACACATTGGTATATATTTAAAACATACGCATACAGCCCCACACTATATTAAAAACACACGCACAAACACAGAGTGTTGTCCGAGCCGGTGGACATGTGATTGTTCTTACCATCGTGCTTGTAGGTCATCTCCTGACAACCAGAGAAGTACAGACACACCAGAGCACAAAGACTCAGGAACATGGACAGATACAGCACCAGCTGAAAATATTCTATCATGTTTTGCGCTTTCTTATATCACTGCAGTGTAAAAAATTATTTACTCAATAAGCAGCATTAAAAAAGTCTTCACTTGACAAGCAGCATCTGTTTCCAGTATTCCCTGCATGAAAGCGTAATGTGATGCTTCACTCCTGTGTTTCACATAACGTTCCATGACTCCGCCCCCTTAGGGACAACTAAACCTCAACACCACATTACAGATGTGTGCATTTATATATGTACACACACACACACACACACACACACACGCACACACACACACACGCTAAAATATATTTGATCATTCTCCAAAACAATGAAGAATTAACAATAACTACAACTTTAAATGTCCGTAGATGTTCATGATCAGTGAGCGCACAAACAATGTTTTGATGGATGAAGCGTGTGACAAACACAAACAAAACATGGTTTGACTGAAAAATCCTCAGAGACCAATTAACTCGCCTGTTTCTGCAGCACAGATGAACACACACACACACACACACACACACACACACACACACACACACACACACACACACACACACAGAGTTGCTTGGTGACACTGTTCATTCGCTCCAATAGAGCATAAGCAGAGACAGACATTTACACAAATGAACAAAAAAAATCATTATAAAAAGTGATTTGAAAAATCACCTTGGTAAACTTCACATTTTTCCGCCGGGTCGTTTTGCTGATCATCAGTTTGTCCCTCTCCTTAAAGCACAATAGAAGTAAAATTTTCAATTTTTTTTTTTGCACTTCAGTTATCATTAACAAGATAAAATATAGAACAAATTAAATCATAGAAAAAAAATATATAAAATAAAAATCCTATATGTAATAGCATAAGATCATGCACTAGTAATATCAACTGTTCTAGTAGTTTTACATGAAAAAAACCGAGTCTTTTTCTTATGTTTGGACTAATTCACAGCCTTGTTTTTTTTTCTTTTCTTTGGAAAATTATAATTTCATAAACATTTTGTGACAAAAAAAATTGAAAGTGGAACAAGAAAATGCAAGCAAGGACAAACCAGCTGTAGAACTGATGCAGTCATTAAACTAATTAACCATCACAGCTGTGACTACATCTGTAATTGCAGCTGTAAATACAAGATAGACCATCTTCTAATTACAGGAAGAAGGTAATTACCAAACATACAGCATAAACAAACACTGAACACTTTTTAGAGGGAATGTTTTGAAGTATGGTCATTTATAATTGTCTTGAATCATATTTTAAGGCGCCATATGGCCCTCAAGGTCAAGGTCATGTCACGTACAAACCTGCGTGAGCTCTTCTATGACTCCAAGCTGCTCCGTGACCTGCAAACGGAGAAACTCCACTTCCTGTTGCTCATGGGCCAGACTCAAATCTGTCAGAGAGGTGTGTCTCTTCAGCGCCCCCTGCTGGGGAATATGCTGGGATTTCTCCTTCTGTCAGATGCACATGGAGTGTTTGTTTAAGATATGGCCTTTCAAAATGAACAATCATAAAATCATAAATGTATAATTGGCTTCAATTCCAAGTAATGCCATCATTATTATACAAAACACAATGAAATAATGTACATTATAATATGGAGAAAGTTCGGGTGTTGATAAGCCTCACATGTTCTGCATTCTCTCGGCTGAGTGTCTTGAGTTTGTCCTCCATGCGCTGGAGGGTTTGCAGCAGCTCCTCGTTCTTTTTATGCAAGCGTTTGTTTCTCTCCATGAGAGGCTTCATCTCTCCATCTGCTTCTCGGACCCTTTTCAGCTAAATGACAGTAGTTCTCCTGTTATCATCATCCTCCACAAAACACTGGATATTGATTTCACTGCACATTAATTACTGAAATGTAGAGGCTTTACAGAAGGTAAACCGCTTTTTCATCAAAAAAAAACAAGTGAGACATTGGGTGTGGAAATTTGAATGTCTATATATGTATATGTGTATATTATGTCAGTAATAAAAAATAAACAAAAAAATAAACTTGCTATTACTTGTACATTTTAAGGCAATATTGATATTTTTACAGTAAATGTACACTATAATGCGTTCAATTCAAATGTAATCTATTATAGGTTATTTTCTACAAAATTAAGAAAACCTGAATGATTTAAACTGCAATTAAACTATTGGAATCTAAAGGTCTTGGCTTTTTGCAGGACTTTTATTATGTAGAGCGCTCTGTGTGTGCTAGTACCAGTTCATTCCTCTCATCTGAAAGCAGTGTGTTTCTGTCTTCTAGTTTCCTGATGACCGCCTGCAGCTCGGCGATCTTCAACTGAAACCTGCGTGCATCCCGCTCATCCACATCCTGCAGATAGAATTATAATTAAACTGGAGTGTAAAGAAAGACAGTTTGTCAGTATGGCCACTAGGAACAATATCGAAATTGTGTGATATCGGAAACTCTGCATTTAACCACCCAGTGAAGTTACACACACAAACCCAGAGCAACACAGTGTGTGGAATGGTAGTGAGTGACCCTCAACTTTATGTCAGTCTATATAGCAGAAACTTACGTGACTAATGGCAGAATCCCCATTCACACCAAGAGCAGGCACCACCTCTCGCTTTGGACTTCCATAGTTTCGCTCCGACTCCTCTTTCTGCAGCAGGAGGCGCTGTGTCTGTCCCGCCTGCAGTCCCAGCTCTCTTTCCAGCGATATTACCATGCGATCTCTGCTCCGTAATTCCTCCATCTGATACAGACAATGCAGAAGATCACAGCTTAATGCAGTGGTTCTCAACCTTTTCTTGTTTGAGGCACCCTTGGAAAGCCTTTCAAAAGTTCCCGGCACCCTTATAAGGAAATAGATATTTCAAATCTCCGTAGCTTTATTATTATTATTTATTTATTTGTTTCATTTCGAGAGTTTGCATGCAACAACACCTTATACCTAGTCCTAGATGATATGAGAATACTGTTTACACTGATTCTGCCTTAATAATAAAAAAAAAAAAATTTTCCCCAAAATTTTGGCGGAACCCTCAAAAGATCTCATGGCACCCCTTAGTGCCGCGGCACACTGGTTGGGAACCACTGGCTTAATGGGATAAAACAGAGAAAGCTATTTTTCTTCAAGCCTAGTGCAAAGATTATACAACATTGGGGAAAAGAATCGTTGAATTAGTCTCTTTGCTAAATATTAGCAAAATGAAAAGAATTGTATAGTATTGTAGGAATTTAGTAACAGTATAACCAAACAAAACATGGATACCGTACTATACTAACAGCTTTTATTTTTTTTTTTAACTTAAAACGATTGCACGGACATTTAACACACCCACATACACACAAAAACTATATGTGCGTGTTTCTATAACTCTAATGTGTGTGTATGTAAATATTTGTGTGTGTGTATACTGTATACGTATATATGTACTGTAGATTGTAGATGTTAGTGTTTTACTCAAGATTTCTGTGTGAAGTTTATATTTTAATTTAAGAGTTTAATTTTCAATGTATATATATATAGTTATATATTCAAAATTATTTTCATTGTAGGGCACGCATTAGTGGAATAGTGACACTGCAAGACACCTGTAGTCAGTAAATATGCGCAAGAAAGAGCAGCTTCATCATTACCACTATTCTCCCCAAATGTTAGGATAGTGCCTTTACCAAAACATGTTATGCCTCGCCAAGGTTATGCCTTGTTCTCTTACTGGACAGTTTAGTTAACTTTTGAGCATTGAGACATAGAGACAGCTAATGTTTTTTTGACAGTTTTTCTTAAGTACACAGGTTCAAACTTCACAGGTTCAATTTGAGCACTTAATCAGGAGGCTACTGTTCTTTTAAAAGTGTATTTTTCTCACCAGTCGGCGTATTTCTCTCTCACTCTCTCTCTTGATTCTCTGGATCTCATCCTGATGAGCCTGATGAGCAACTCTAAGGTCTGCGGCTTTGGCCCGGTCGGCCTGCACGGCGTTGGCCAGCACCTCTTCAGCCTGTCGCCGGGACGTCTTTGCTTCTTGCAGCTCCTGCGTGAGCCTAAGCTTCTCGGCGTCAAAGCTCCTGCGGGCCTCCTCTCTCGCCTCCTCCTTCAAGGCATTCCGTAGCTCGCTGCTAGCCCCATCCCTCAAAACACACACCAGGGCCTGCAGCCGAGCCAGTTCTGCGTCCCGGACGCGTGCGGTCCGAGCTACCTCGGCCTCGTGCTGGCGAGACAGGCCTTCTCGCACGGCCGCCACCTCCCGCTGCTTCTCCTCATGGAGTTTGACACGGAGTTCAGTTAGAGCAACCGAGTGCTTGTGCTGCTCCGTCTCGCGCTGGCCCCGCAGCTCCTGGAAGCGTTCTCGTAATTTACCCATCTAGAAAATAACAGACAGAAGTGCAACCACACTGATTATTTTTATTCATATATTACCTTTTTAATATACTGTTATATATTATATTATACTGTTATAAAACATACATTTTTGAATATATGAAGCAATATATTAACACAGTTTAAAAGTTCTCATTTGCCATTTATAAAACGTATGCCCACTAAATCAAAAGCCTCACGACTTGAAAGATATTTTTAAAGTAAGATGGGAAGATTAAACGAGCTGGAAGGGACAAACTCAATAAGATCTTTGTAAATGCGCTGGAATTTATTTAACTAGCCTAGTTTGCATCATCTGACTGAGAATTCATCCCGTCGAAAGCATACAGATGTGTGATTTAGAGCAACTGAGACTGCAAAAGTTATTTTAACATTTATAAGCTTGATGCAAATGTATACATCAAGAAAAATATTGGCAGCTCAACATGCCAGCAAATTTGATTATTTAAAAAGATGCAAAGTATTGCATTTGAACAACAAGCATTGGATGTGATGTTCATGTCGAATTAAAACGCGTGCACATACCTTTCCTCTTTCCTGCTGCAGTTCATTCTGTATGTCAGTCATTCTGCTCTTCAGCTCTTCATTTGCTGCCTGGAGAGTCTCAATCTCCTGCTTCCCTCTCTTTTTGGGAGGCGGGGCTGAGGTGGGTGTGGTTGCAGCCATCCTGCCCAAGTGATGGTTCAGCAATCAGTTCCACACTTCCCTCAGTCTGTTCTCACTCTTTTCTTTCTGTGACATCAGACATCCACCACATTGTCACCGACATTTTTTTCTTGTCCTGATGAGAAAAAAAGATAGTCAGACATCAATGTTCAAATTACAGCACACAATACCTTCATTTATTTAAATTCAGGGTGTTGCCACGTCACAAGAGAACAAGGACTAGCACACATAATCTGACACAGGCCATCGACACAAATCTGACTCAGATTTGCCATTTGTTCAATGGAATTTGTAGCTCAAGTCTTTAGTCTTTGTGTTGATGCATCTACTCCATCTACTGGAGCATCAGGGTACTTCTCAAACTCCATTTGTTAACTATTTAACCACTAATCCATCTTAAAAAGTGCATTTTCATTTCTGGGTCATGGGGAGATGAAGCCAATCACAGCAACTCACTGGACCTGGATATTATACGGTACATCCTGAATTGATGGCCAACCAGTCGCAAAGAGGGACACACAGACGCACACAATTACACTTATGGTCAATTTTCCCATAACGCAGATGTCAATTCTTTTGTATTGTATGTTGAAACGGGAGACGCACCAATTGTTGAACTTGACTACAGCATTACGTACTGCGCCACCGTGCCTATCGCTATTAAACATGCACTCTGTTAATAAATAATATTCTGCTAGCAGCAAATAAATAAGAGGAAAGTTCCTTTTGTAAATACAGCCATCAGTTTAAAAACAGACATTTGGCTCCCAGATGTCCAGACCCTGTCACACAAGTTTACAGGAACTGCTTAGAAACTCAGAGTTTTACGAGAAACTTCAAAGTTACAATAAGAATGACACTTGAAGCCTGTTCTAATAGTGTGGGAAAGGTGAACGTAACTGCATTAGCCCTTAAAATAGGTTAAGATCAAAAAATAAAACTGTGATATCTGATACCTGTGAAGTACTAAAGCAACCAGCTAGGCCATCCCAGCCTTAAGCACAACAAGGCTTTAACAACCCAGAGATAAGAGATGGCAATGCATAACTAAGAGTTTGAAGACTCTCACTTTGTACACTCAATAAAACATACTGATTCAGTCAATATTAGCTTTGTATAGTTATATTTTTTGTTTTTAAATCAGTTATGGACTTAATAATGCTTTAGCATTGCACTGTTGTACCTATAATCCTAGTGAATACCCCCCCTCCCTCCAAAAAAAAGCAAAAACGTCTCCAGTGTTGGAAACTGTATATAAACCTGATAACATTTAAAACATGCAAACCAGAGCAAATAGAATGCTTCCTTGATAATAATACTGTTTTAAAATAAAATAACAAAACATTCATGTCCTGGGAACCTGGTAAACCTTTCAGTTAAAGCCCATTTTTATTAATCCTGCCACTAAGAAGATTTAACAATTCCTTTCTTAATGTGGTAGGAGAGGTTTGATCCCAGATCATACTGGAAATCTTGAGTTCGCAGGTTTGCAAAAGTGCATTAAGCAAAACACTTGTTAAAGAAAATAGTAGTTCTAGGAAAGTGTTCTGTACAGGGTTCAAAGGTGCAAGCATTGTTCAGAGTGTGGCTCACACAAATATTGATGCAAAATTGTGAACTTTTAGTAGGATGTGTTTGAAAGCACATTTTGCACATAAGAAACCACTGGTGTAAAGTACTTGAGTAAATGAACTTTGTTACTTTACTTTTTAATGTATTGGCTACTTTGTACTTGTACTGAGTATCAAAAATAAAAGCAACTTTTACTCTCTACTTGACTACATTATTTGATTGAGTATATGTACTCTAAACACCACTACATTTGAATGCACACTTACTGTTACTCGTTACATTGTGACTGTGCGCGAAAAGTCGGATTCTTTTTCACAGAGATTAATTTATAGGGCGAACGAAACGATAGCGCCATCTGCAGGATGCTATATATATAAGTACGTACTGGATGCTATTTACGAGCTAAGTCATGTGAATATAAATTAGCGGTTGCATTTTAGCCTTTTTGTTCTGCCATTTTGGTTTAAATTAAGAAATAAATCCCATAAATAAAGTTTCTTGTTTTTTAGGCTAAATTCTGGAACAGTAAAATACTTTTGTTCTTTTAAAATTAGATACTTTACGACTTTTACTCAAGTCTTCTTGAAATTGGTGAGGTGTAACTTTTAATGGAGTAGTTTTTACAGTAAGGCATCCATATACTTTTACTCAAGTATGGTTTTCAAATACTCTTTACAGCTCTGTGAGAAACATACGTATGTACAGTGGAAGTTCTTACTCAAAACCGTATTGTTTCACAGACGTATCGTATAGTAAGTGCCACGCTATGCAGCAATCTGAGGTCAAAGACTCTTACTACAGAAATTAGGTTGTAAACAAAGCTGTAAAAGCGCAAGAATGGCGTGTGGGTGACTCCAAGGCGTCCCACGTTCGTGTCTCCTGCAGGAACATCAAGACAGAATTAAGCAAGAACCACACCCACAGCACCAGCCATCATCACAGACCCACTGCAGCTAAACATCTCTGGGCATCGCGTCGCTTACAAACCCTCCAGAAACGCACTGTCCGCTTCGCCGTGAATGGAAAAAGAAAGACAACCGCCAGAAATTCACCATCAGTAGTAAAGGTGCGGATTTCCCACGTTTCCGGAACATCAAGGGGACTGGATCTCGGTCGCTGGATCTCGACTATTTCCCAAGTGATATTATCAAAATACAACATAGGGGATTTGTTCAAGCCCTGGGCGCGAACATCCTCCTCAACTCTCTCCGGTGAAAGTGATGACACCGTCAAATTCATTCATTAATAGCGCTCAACAGCCCTTCACGTTAAATCAGTTTCCTCGCCATGTAGATTTCGCAGTAGGATTTTGACAATAAAAGCGGTCCTGGGCATTGATAAATATCTGCTATATGTAGAGTAGTAACTTACCGTGGGCGTCGCAGGTGTCCGTTGTCCACGCAGGCCGAGATGTGTGGCTAATTCCGCTCTCTCGGTTGGCACACGCCGGGCGATGGCATCTGACAGCAGCAGCGGAAGCGTGGACGTGGTGGTGGTGATGCTGTTACAGTGGCGGGAGCCATACGTCAGTCTTTACAGCACGATAAATACCCGTTGGCGATTTTACGAATCCTACTAGCGTGAAGGCCGGTGCTAATTAATTATTAATGAGCTTGGCTTTTGGTATTTGATGTGAACGAAGATTCGTCACGCGGTGTAGCAACATTCATGAGCAAAGCAGCTTCTATTGGAGGAAAGAAGCGCAACGTCACACTGAGTAATGATTATTAATCAGTTTATCCTGCATATCGTATTTTCCGTTTTTTTTTTTATCTGTGATGATTTTAGATGTTTTATGGTGAGTGCAGCAATCAGTAATGCATGTCTTTTATTTATTTTGTTTTTTCAAAGTACATGTTTGTTTTTGGGTTTTCTGTACATTATTTTTGTTAGTTTTTATATGACTAATAATATATTCCTTGGTTCTCATACACATTTATTTAAAAAACTGGGACGATTTTTAATATTAATGCTAATGTGTTGTTTCAATTGCGTCATCAAATAGGTATCTTGATCTCTTGGAAAAGCCTCACTAAACTACTTAAAAATCTCATGGTTTGGCTTAAGCGTGAAAAAAAAGTGTAAAGCATCTTACTGTGAAATAAAAATCTGAAATTATTGACTTAATTTTGTTATTATAACAATGAGAGCGACTCACCGTAATCATTTTAACAATGATTAAAAAATCAAGACTTATGGAAGAAAATAAGTCACCGATACAGTTTGTGTGTGAGTGTGTGTGCGTGCGTGCGTGCGTGGAGAGAGAGAGAGAAAGAGAGAGTTTCTATTATTTTAAATAAATATTAGGTTATAGTTACCCAAAAGTATCCCCATCCACCTATATGTAAGGGGGGAGTGATGCAGTTGTTGGGAGCTGAATGTGGAAAATCAGCCTCAGAAACATCACTGAAGTGGCATCGTGGTGACCCAGATTTTCAAGTCTGCTTTCCTCTCTCTGTATCCAAATGTTTTAGTGCAGCCATACACAAGCACAAACAATAACAACATGTCTGGCTAACTCCATACTGTATGGGGACCACTGAGCAAAATGCTTGCATTATTTTAGTGCCTTTAATCAAAAAGTATATTATTTTAAAACGTCAGATTGAACATACTATAAAAGTGATTTATTTGTGATTGTGCTTGTCAGGTTAAAACTGTAACTATCCTGCTCTGTGGCTCCACTTGGTGGCTGAATCAGTACGCAGCAAGTTCGTCAAGTACACCTGGATGCTCATCTAGCGCTGCACCTGAACCCAATTGTAATGCTGTACTTAAGGGCAGCCAGGAGAGTTACTCAGTGTGTTGCTCTGTTGAGTTCCCATGCTCTTTTCTGTTAAAACCTTTGTTTGTTTACTAAAAAGCCTGATTTTCAGTCAATCGGCACTTGTGAATACGGTTGCAAAGCCCATGCCAAAGTGGCCCATAAATTGTTCGATAAAACCACCTTTAATTTTTACGAAAATAATTTTGTATTTAAAAACATCATTCATAAATACTTTTGCATGCCTATTTTATTTATTTATCTCTGAGTTCAAATAGGCCCTAGTTCACTTATAAGAGTACGTATAAAAAGGACAACATTGGATCCATTTATAAGCGGCTCACAACCAATTACTAAGATATGCTCACAAGCACCAAACTAAAGTGTTTTAGCACTTGATGCTCTTCATGCCATGGCTCTCAACTTGTAGTATTTTTCAATTCATTCATTTAAATATATGCATGTCAGAAAGTTTTCCTAAAACTAAAATAGTTTTATCGACAGTGTAAAAAAAAAAATCAAATCGAGCTATAGAAGACCCCCAACAACTGTGCTTCAACTCTTCACCCTGTACCCCCAAACTCAAAAACATCATGTCAAGCAAAGTTTTTGGGCCCTTCAAAAGTTTCACCCCATGGACAGCCCCCCCTCCCTTTAATAGTCCCTGATCTCCTTTTACCGATGTATTTAAATCATTTAAACACGTACTGTATATCTAAAACCTAGATATCAATTAACGTTTTATATTTTTCTTTTATATGTTTCAAACACATAGTCTAAAATCATTTGACTAAAATCTGCATGAATATTTGATACATCATTAATAATAATAGATTGAAAAATATGCCAATAGGCGTCCCATTGGGATGTCAAAGCAGATGCTCGGCTTTATTCGGTAAAGATTGGGCTTTTATTTTGAAATTCATCGGATCGCGCAACAGGAACTTGAGCATCAGCGCGGGAGGGAGTGTTTATTCAGCGCGTGAGCGCAGCAACATCTGGACGGGCCTGCGCACACACAGTCTGTCAGGCCACCGCTCATCTCTCTGCTCAGGCGCGCGCTCCTGTTGCAGACTCCCAAGAGAATAAAAAACCTGAATCTCCATGTGTGCCCTTGTCGCAAAGTAGTATGATTGAGATCAGGTGAGTGAAACAAAGCAACACGTGACACATTGACAGTTGCCAGTCTTTTGGTTTAGTTTGACCGAGTGTTTGCCGAGGATTTGGAATCAGTCTGCGGTCACTCGCGAAGTCCAGTGAAAAGCGATCGTCCGCGTTTATTCTGCGTTTGGCCGAGGTGAACTTTCCTCTCGGTTCGCGAGCTCCAGACTGAAGGTGACATTAGAGACCAATGACAGAGTTACAGCTCAGCCTCCTCACCGTCGCCGCCAAACATTGTAACATCTGCTATTTTAGGGAATATTTACTTTTAATATTTACGACAGTCGAATTTTAACAGCTGATATTGTTATAACTTTTAAGTATATATATATATATATATATATATATATATATACACACATATATTTAGCTAATAGAATGTGCATAGTGTCGTATGAGTCTAGAGATTTCCAGAAGACTGCGAGTTTATAACGTTGTTTGAGGTTGCCGCCCCGCAGTCAGTTGCCTTTCACTACAGTGTTTCTCTGTTACAATTGTTTAAAAATTAAAAGCTTTTTTTCATGACATGCTTAGAAATGGAAGCTTCCTCTCTTGAAACTCCTTTTATCACAAATCCTCACAGCTTTGGCTACTACTGGGTCCAGCAATCATCCAATGGCCTCGCATTCATCAACGTCCGGCTCTTCTTCTTCAACCTCTAGCTTCTCCCCTTCAGCCATGACTCCACCGCCACATCATGTCTCGGGCCGATCCCAGCTGAATGCAGCAACCAGCAGTTCCTACAAGGCCTTTTCGGAACAATCACATGTTCCTGCGCAAGGTACAGAATCTGAGTTGTGCTGACTCTTGCCTGGTGCATCATGACCAATAAGATAATCTTTCTGAGAGCGGGTGGTTGTGTTGAGTAGTCAAGAGAAGTCCAATGTTAGACTTACACGCTCTGGTATTCCCCTAAGTAGTCATCTGACTAACTGTGAGTTAATAGATGACCTTGTGTCTTAAGCAATTATCATTCAGCAATTCCTAGATAATGTATTTGCAAAAAAAAAAACAGAATAGATAAAGAAATAAATTATAATAGTATTAATAATAACCTAAAAAAGACAAAAAATATCTTTTTTTTTTGTTGCCTGCAAATTATAATTTGGTGAACTGCATATTCATTGATTTTTTTTTTTCCCATGTGTCAGCAGAGAATTTTTCCCCCCTACAGCAAAGATTTCGATGTTGTAATTGTATCAATTTTCAGTTCACCTGTTGAATTTTGTCCAATTACTGAAGAAAATAATTCTGACTGCCATCTCTAAAGTCCTGATTTGAAAAGCAAACAATATGTAAAAATCTGTTGCCGCAGCAACGTTAGGACAAGCCTTCAACTTTTTTTTTTATTGTTCACATGTTTTGGCTGGTGCATAACACAAAGTAACTGTGTATTAATTTCTCATTCTAGTGGAGGGGCATGAGGACTTGGAAGATCTGAGGCAGAGCGCGAGGTGTGGAGAGGCTAAAGCACAGACGGAGGTTTGAATTTCACAAAGATAAATTGCTGCTCATAGAGGCGTTTATATAACGAATACTGTATATGTAACTACTGGTTTATATGTGTCTAGATTGGCAGGTATTACTTGAGACTTGCAGAGCACGAGGACGAGGAAGTGAATTCGGTTACTGCTGTGACGTGGCTCATCCAGGCGGCGAAAAACGGCAGAAAAGATGCGGTGAAGCTTCTGCAGCACTGCCTACGTGAGAAAAAAGGTCATTCAGGAGCTTTTTTTTGTACATTTATTCCAGAAATTGTTTCTATTGCAAGACTGGATTTTTATCGGATCTGTGTTTGTGTGCGCCAGGCATCACTGCAGAGAACAGAGAGGAAGTGTGTTCCCTGGCGTGTGAATCTCGGTTTGAGCGCAGTGTCAGGAAAGCTGCTCTCCTCATGTACTGGAAACTCAATCCAGAGAAAAAGAAAGCCATCACTGCCTCGGAACTTCTGGAGAACGTCAGCCAACTCAACGATGATGCGGGTAAAGCAGTGGATATGCTTTTAAACGGATTCATCAGATTAACAGATTTATTGAAATTATTTTGCTGTGGCTCAGTTGTGTTTGCAACATCAAAAGTTGCAGGTTTGACTTCCAGTGAAGTTGTTTCAGAGTGAAATTGTAATGCATTGAAACTAATAAAGATGATCAAATTAAAAGAATGTGCTAAATGCAGAAATGTACGTGATTATCTAAATCTGAAAAAAGTAATAATAGACAAACACTTTAACACAAGATGGCCAAAAGCACACTCTACTGGTCCAGAACAAATGCTATTTTTTTTTTTTTT
>CM051503.1:9099787-9133787 GCA_028031935.1 Paedocypris micromegethes
TTTTTTTTTTTTTTAACCTCTCCAGTTGACGCTGCTCCCAGCAGTCCAGCGCAAAAGCAAAGAAAAGTTCTGGAGCGATTGCTCTCAAGAGAAGGTAAAGCCTTAAAATGTATTAGAATTCGATACTTTTACACTGCAGCCTTCAACATTTGAGCTCTTCTTTGTTTTTGTTTTGTGCTTGTTTTATGTTTGCTCGCACAGGGACGGATAGTGTAGGTGTAGAAGAGTTTGTTGAAAATGCTAAGCAATATGCTAGCGGAACTTTTCTGACTTCTGCAACGGATGGGATGGCTGGAGATGATGATGATGGTGATGAAGACGACGATGATGAAGGGCCAATTAAAAGCCCAGATGAGCTGCCTTTGCATCAAAAGGTAGTGTATGTGTGTTATGTATACTGTATGTATAGAAGTGTATTATGTACAATTATGTGTACTGTATGGATCATTAAATTAGTATTTGTTTTCTCAACACTTTCTGGCCAATTTGCACATGTATGAAAATTTGATTATTTGGCAGTCCAATTTGCAATTATATATTGCAAGATCAAATCCCAGATCAAAATAGTTTTTTATAAATTCAAATTTTATTTGTCACATACATATATTTCCACCATGGTACATAATGTAGTGAAATGTGTTTTCTGCATTTGACCCATCCGAAACAATTTCTGAGCGGGGGCCATTACCTTGCCCAAGGACACAGTCATAGGGGGGATTCGAACCGGCGACTCCTTGGACACCAGTACAAGTCCCCTACCACTGGACCACAAATGTTGAAATTGATCTGTGCCAAGAGGCAGAGAAAATGTTGTTAGCTGTGCTGCATTTTACGTACATGTAATCCATCTAATTCGTGCCATGACTGTAAATTCAGACACATTCATAAATGGTAAAATATTGGCAATAAAAAAAACATGTTTCATAGTAGTTGTTTAGTTTTCCCTAGTTTAGTTTGGCAGGTATTTATAAAGGTACAGCGTAAAATCCCACATGAACGCTTATCGCCATCTTTAAATAACATCATGTAAATCCTTAAGGTTTCCGTAATCTTGCGAGAAGCTTTGTGTTAGAGTTTCCTGTGTGTGGGAGTTTGAAACGATTTCAACGTTTCAATCTCTCATTGTGTTTTTTTTTTTTTTATTGTATTAATTCATAGACCAATTAGTCTAGTCATTGTTTCCCGTCTCAACAGGTGTTAAAGTTTCCCCTTCATGCAGTGTTGGAGGTGAAGGAGGTGCTGATCGACTGGGCATCACGTGCAGGCATGCAGTGGATCAGCGCCCTCATACCCACTCATCACGTCAACACCCTCATCTTCTTCTTCATCATCTCCAACCTCACCCTGGAGTTCTTCGTGCTGGTCATCCCTCTGGTGGTGTTCTACCTCTCCTTCATCTCCCTAGTGATCTGCACACTCCGAGTCTTCCAGAACAGCAAAGCGTGGGAGCGCTTCAGTGCCCTGACGGCCATGCTGGCTCATTTTGAACCCGGGCTGGACCTCGAGCAGGCAGAGTCCAACTTCACATGGAACCATCTGGAGCCATACCTCTACTTCCTCCTTTCCTCTCTCTTCCTGCTCCTCTCCTTTCCTCTGGCAGACAAATCCTGGCTCCCGTGCTCCGAACTGGCCACAGTCGCCGTGTTTTTCACCGTCAGCAGTTACACGAGTCTCCGCCCAGCAGCGCAGCTTCACGCCAAACCCGCTCTGCTCTCACAAGTGGCCTCTGCTTTATGCGTCTCGTATAACCAGCTTCTGGGAGGCAGGCTGGGTCGTGCTCTGGGTGGTTCGTGGTTCAGCGTCCCGCTCAGTGAGCGCCTGGTCCTGCATGCTGGTGTCCCGTGCTTCCTGTATCTCTTCCTCTGGTACCGGTGCAGCCGCATGGCCATGTCTGGTGGGTCACGAGGGGCTTATTTTGTGCTGCTTCCTTACCTGGTTTGCTTCGTGTGGTTTGAGCTGGCGGTCACCCTGCTGAACCAGTCCAGCGCTCTGGGGCTCATGCGCACGGCCGTGGGCTACCTCCTCTTCATCTTCGCTCTGCCGGTCATATCTCTTGGCCTGGGGGCCGGGCTGCTGGTCCAGCTGCTGCAGTGGTTCCTCGCCCTGGAACTGACCAAGATGCTGGTGACCCTGTGCGTGTGCGCCCTGCCCGTCCTGCTGCGCTGGTGGACCCGCTTTAGCGTCTCGCCGCTGAGCGTGCTGGGCTCCCTGCGCCGCAGCAGCATCGTGAAGCTCATCCTGGTGTGGATTTCTGCTCTGCTGCTCTTCAGCTGGTTCTACGTGTACCGGTCGGAGGGAATGAAGGTGTATAACTCCACTCTGACCTGGCAGGAGTACGGCAACCTGTGCGGCCCTCGTGCCTGGAAGGAGCGCAACATGGCCCACGCCCAGATCCTCTGCAGCCACCTAGAGGGGCACCGGGTGACGTGGGAGGGGCGCTTCAAATACGTCCGGGTCACGGAGATCGAGAACGGCGCGCAGTCGGTCATCAACCTCCTGCCGGTGTTTATCGCAGACTGGGTTCGCTGTCTCTACGGAGAGGAGTATCCTGTTTGTGACACCACGCAGCCCGGGCCGGCCGAGTCTCTGTGCCAGCTCAAGTCTCTGGCAAAGCACAAGTGCCACGTCAAACGCTTCGACCACTACAAGTTTGAGGTGACTATGGGGATGCCACAGAAGAGTCGTAACGGCACACAGGACCTGGAGGACGCCACCAAAGACATCGTCCTTCGCGCCAGTAATGAGTTCCGTCAGGTGCTGTTGGCGCTGGGCGCGGGAAGCGTGGTGGAGTTCAGCACTGTGCTGGAGGGCAGACTCGGCAGCAAATGGCCGGTGTTTGAGCTCAAAGCTCTTAACTGCAAGACGTGCGTTTCGCCTCTGGCGCCGATTCGACGGCAGGTGAAGATTGAGCAGGACTGGAGGGTTAATGCTAGAAACGCCTTTGCCTTCGCCTTCAACTTCCTGTTTCACCCACTGCTGTCGGCTGAAGTGGACGGAGCTGTACCTACTACAGAGCTGACGGTGTGAAGCGGAGATATCACTTAATGTGCTTTTGATAAAAGCGCCATCAGAAGGCACCTAGTGGTGTGCAGGATTTGATTGAATATTCCTAACCTTCTATTTATATGGGTTTTTTTTTTGAAGATACAACACTAATTCTGTGTGGAAGCATGTCTGTGCTGGATTAATCATTATGCCTAGATTAGCAAAACTGTATGTTGATGTAGGTAAAATGCATTTACGGCATATACAGTAGAACACTATTTTTCTGTGAAAATACCGTAAGAGTTGCTTTTTTTTCCGTATTTATTTAAAGGATGTTACTCTGTTTTTTCTAAAATGGAAAACATTGGAGGTAATTTTGGGGTTATTGTTGTTCTAGATATCAACCGGACATGTAAATCAGGCAATAACGCGTGTTTGAGAAGATTTAGGACATTGGGTGTTGTTGGAATGGTTTGATGGCTGCATTTAATCAATCTGAGCACTTTGCACAATAAAAAAAAACTCTGAAATGTATTTTCCCTGTGTAGATCACTATCAGAGGCATAAGAATGCATTGTAAGTACTGTATACCAAAGCAATTTTAGAAGTCACTATGGCAGTGCCACCCACACTTGCACATCCACGGCATCACCTTTATTTTACATCACACAGTGGTTTCAAACAAGATTACTGTTTAATAATAGTTACCTTACTTGTTTATGTAATGATGCTGGTTTCCGTTAATTTATTAAGAAATTAAATAAAAATGAATACATAGTTTACATACTATTTGTATACAGTATGTATTTTTAACAAGACCATAAGTTTCTTACTTTAAATAGAACAGAAGTTTACAATGACTAATAATAAATTATACAGTGTTGGAAGTGATTTTTGATGAACTTTGATGCATACTTTTTCACCAGTTTTTAGCATTTGTGCATACTGTAGCAAATCAAAGCACCGTTATTTTTTTTTTGTGAGCAATTATCAAGCAGCATTAATGTAGGTTACAATGGCCCGCCAGCAGGTGGCAGCATTTTTTTTTTTTTCGTTTTTGTTGTGCCAAATATGTTGCTAAATTCATAGATTAAAGAATCAGGTTATGTTTAAATGTTGAAACTGCTATTTTACAGAGATTGAATAAAACATTGCTGAACATCAACATGGATGGTTTTGTCGTTTAATAGAGGCTGTGAAATGATCGGGATGATCTGATGAAACAGTTCAGCACGCTTGAGACTCAGACGTGCTTAAACCAGACTTTTTCCAGACATCCTTTTCCTGAGAATTCAGAAGAGTTTCATTGGCTGTCATATGCCTTTGGGGGAAAGGTTTATAAATGATAAATATGACACAAGTGGAGTGAAAATTATTTTATTTATTTTATTTTTATTTATTATTATTTATGTATAATTTTAATATAGTATGATATAGTAAAAAAATATATATAGTTTTATATAGTATGTTGCATTTATCACGATATATAAATTGACATGGTTCAAAATAAAATATGATTTTTCTTTGTTAATTGTAAAGCTAATTGATAGATGTAAAAAACTGGTTGTATGTTAATATTCATTACCCAGGTGTAAAGAGTACCTGAAAACTATACTTGATTAAAAATACGACTACATACTGTAAAAATTACTGTAAAGCATTACAAGTTACAGGTCACAAAACTTAGATGTGCAAAAAAGTGTGATAAATGGTATCCAGTACCTTCAGCACCCCGCAGATGGCAATATTGTCTTTGTTGTCTATTGTTTGTCCAAGAAATTAACCGCGGTAGAAAAAACTATCCTGAATTGGGCTTAAATGGCCCGTGGGAAATACAGTTAATACCCAATTGACATTGGTCTGCCAAAGCGAATCCTGGTTGCATTTACAAAATTGTTCTTACACTTAGTTTTGCGACATCATATATGTGACAACATTTTTTAGATTGGATTCTGCCTACTTACTCTGATTCCCACAATGCAACATCTCATACTAAAAGTATTTCTTGGGTTTGCTCCAACCCATGTAATTTTGGTGGGAAAAAATGTATATGTATTGTTAAATTTACATTTATTGTTAAAATTAATATTATTAAACTTTAAGACTAGTAAATTCACCCAAATTGGTAAAATAATCCTTAAAATATTTTACAATTGTTGGAACTCTATCAGACTGTGCCACTTTCCAGATGTCTTGGATAATGTGCTTGTTTATAGTATTACTCATTTAGTAAAAGAGAGCATTTTTGGACAGAGAGAGAGAGAAAGAAAAAGTGAGGAGTGGATCTCTGTTGTGATCTAAATGTGTTTTTATAACAAAATGTACAAGGTCCACTAGCTCACACAAAACAAAAAACAGTTTGAAACATTCACCAGTTTCAAAGCAGCACCAGATTCTGAGAATGAATTATTTGGAAAAAAATGCGTTACACAAGACCGCTCCAGTCAAGCTCTCATGGCACAAGGTCATTCCAGACAATCTGTTGTGGCTCAAGGTCACTAGCCAAGCCCTCAGTGCAAGGTCAATCAGCTTTAGCCAGGCTCTCCGTGGCGACAGTACCTCCCAACATTAGTTTGTCCAGTGGCCGGTACTGTTATGGTTCTGCCATCTGGTTCCCTCAGGCCGTGGAGCAGGTAAAGCAGAAGGAGTGTATTAGGCACCTGGTGGGGAATCTCTCACCTTTGGCTAACTGTTAAATCCCCCTCAGATCATCAAATGTTTTGAGTTGGGGCTACAAAACTAGCTTAGATTATCTTTCTTTTTTTACTCCAAGGACGTTTAAGGTGATAAAATACTCTGTCCAGCATGTACCAATACAGACTCTGCTTAATCGGGCCACATGGGGACACACCCATTTTGACCCAGCGGGGCAGTGCCGGTCAGTCTATGTTTGGGAATGATTGGACCGTTTCCCTGTCTTGTTTTCGTGTCATTTGCTTTTCTAAACATTTGCATAAATGCCTTTCGTAAAAGAGGCTAGTAGGCGTGTCTTCCCCTCTCTGGCCACTAAACAGCACAGACACACATGCCTCCACAAAATTATGTGCATTTATTGACATTCATTTTTCTTCATTTTTGTTTTCACTTCGTTAAGCGCTGGCGGTTTGTGGCAAAATTGTCTCATTCTCCCTCAAACTTGGCCCAATAAAGCGGCACAAATTTGCATTATGAGATA
Source organism: Paedocypris micromegethes (assembly GCA_028031935.1). NCBI lineage: Eukaryota > Metazoa > Chordata > Actinopteri > Cypriniformes > Paedocypris > Paedocypris micromegethes. The sequence goes on from CM051503.1 coordinate 9,105,948, forward strand.
TGGTTTGTTGGAACTTTAGGATTAGGCCCAATAAAGCAGCTGCTCTGATCAACCGGTGGCCCAATTAAGCGGATTCTACTGTACATATTACATGGCCAGCACTTGTATTTCTTTATAACGTTTGTCAAGTTTTCACACCAATAAAAGCTGATACAAATGCACAAATGCAGTTTACAAGAGGTGTGTGTTTATTTGAAAGTCGATTGGTGTGCGTGTGCATGTTGTGTTCTGTAAGGTGACCTTGAATGTCTTGAAAGGCGCATAAAAACAAAAAATTGAATTAATTATTATTAATTATGCAAAAGGCACAGTCAAAACGCGGGCAGAAGATTGATTTGGGGCGGGCAGAGGTAAAGACACAAACTGGAAACATGGGTGGAGATTGGAAAGCAGAAAGATGGGCAAACAAGGACCAGAAGACTAGCGAAAGCATCTCTATAAATAGCAAATGATGTTTAATTAGTGCAAACGTTTGTGTCGGCTGAGTCACATGGCACACAGAGGAATGTGGTGGTAGTCGACTCGCTTACTGTACACAAAGGCTTGCGCAGTTAAAAAGTTTGAAAGTGCTGTTTTGAACTAACTTTGAAATAAACTTTTTGTTTCAAAGAAATACATGTTTTAGAAATGGGTGTCGATTTGTTGTTTGGTTTTTAAAACAATATTTGCTCCGATTGTTAGGGTGTCTGCATTTATTTTTTTTAAATTTTAACATGTAATATTACAGAAAAGTGACCTTTACAGGATTTAGCCATGAAATGAACTTAAAGTAGGTCAAGAAGATACATTCCAAGTGCAGTTACGTAATGTTGACCAGCTGCTGTGACTCTGCAGAGAAATCTGGTCTGTCGGCACTAATGATGCATTGCAGTGGGGAGGTCGGGCAGTGTCGGTCCATTGACCTTTCATTTGACATCACCTTTTATTCTTGGAAAGACTACAAAAATAACAATTGCAAAATGTCCACAAAGTTTTAAACGATTGTCCTGTAATATAAACTCTCTCTCACTCTCTCTCTCTAATACATGAAAAATTACAATTTACAGTGTTATTTATTACATGCATTAAAGATGTCTTGGAAATTGCGCCTGTTAATCCCAAATAAACGAACACTAAAGGTTGTAAAATCCTTCAGGTTGAATACAACCATTTAAATTGTTTGTCAGAATGTAAAAAGGTCATGCCAAATACAAAATATCAAGTACGCCACCGACCTGGAAAATAAATCTGTCTCGAGGAAGGACTTCTTAAATCTTGTTCTTTATACCTCCGGTCTATGAGTTTCGATGGCCGCAGTGGGAGACGTTAATGAAAATAACAGAAATGTTTCATGTTACCCGTCAGGTTTGGATTTCTTGTCTTGTAAAAAACAGCATAGATCAGAAACATCTTAAAATATGATATGTAATATGATAATAGAGAAAGCATATAAGCCTGTTTAATTTGATTTAACTATTGTATGACTCCTTATATATTGATGGCACTTATTAAACTTCAATTATAGCTCACACACAATCATTCTTGATTAAAAATCTGCTGCATTAATTATAATGTTAAAAGTTTACAATGACATTTGGAAATTTTCAACTTTGAAATATACTGTACAGTAATAGTAGCAAAAGATGTTTTGTAGGCTTTTACGGTCTATTTTAGTTGATTATATATTTTATTTTAAAATGTATTTAAAAATTTTTTGCGTGACCCAGTGACCTAGTTTGAAGGCCCTTTTGCAGTTAATTCATTCATAATCGAAACATCTTCCAGTGGGTCACAAGGAGCTTGAGCCAATCCCAGGAACTCTGAGCATGGCGGGACAGACAGACTTATAATATATATTCTCTCACACATACCTATCGACAGTTTAGAAACTTATCTTGTCTTGAATAAATGTTTCTGGACTATATAGTGAACCGGAGATTAACCCAAGTTGTAATGCAGCAATAAATTTCCTCTAGGCAGATTGGATTTTGGAATTTTGCAATCAATAACAAATTTGGGCCTTTCTACTGATCTACTGATATTTATTACTTCCTCTGAGTCTCTGTTAAATGAATTGCTTGTGAAATCAGACTATCTCATTTGCACACACTTGAGACTCTACTTTCTAGAAATATTTCACCATTTGACCAAGTGCCGGGATGTGAGTCAAGTGGTGGGACGTTGAAGTCCAGATTGAGACGGGTGTAAAACACATCAGTCACTTCCAGTGGATTTAAATTTGCCATAGAGCAAATTAAAGTGCCAGTATGAATGTTTTCGGAAAGCCTTGTGCAAACATTGTCGGCATCAAGAAACCGAAACGAATTTGAGAAGGGCGAGGGGCAAAACGTGACCATGTGGAAGCAATTACCAGCTGCTGGCGGGACTGGTTACTTTTTGGATTACCGGGTGCCTTTACATTGGTAAGCCACCAGCCAAGTCTGCTTCCACCATCAGCCAACACCATTACAGTATACGACCTCATCCGACTAAACCCTCGGCTTCACAATGCTGCTTTCTGTAGGGATTTCTGGCGCAGAGAGAGAAGAAAAAAAAGCAACTTCTATGCCGACACCAAGGGGGAAAAAATCCCACGTGGAGTTTTAACGTAGATTTTGTGGAGCGCTACATCTGGGAGGGTTCAGGAGGTTATTGATATTGTTAGACCGTGGGGAACGGGTGGGAAAGCATAAATAGCTGGAAGACGCTCGGCCCTCTCGCAGTCTCTCTCCGAATGCCCTGCCACCGGTGACCTCCCTTCCACTCTTCTGCAGGAAACCTCACCCGTCTCGGAAACCATGTAGGTGATCTATTTAACTCCTTTTATTCCTCTGCAGCCTGCAGTTATTTTAGAGCTTTGAACACTTATTTTAAAAATCGCTAAATGCTGTTATAAGAAAAGGCATTGTGAAAAACACAGTTGTAGATCAGATGACATTTCAGGTGCAGTATGATGGTATGTTCTTCATATATAAGTTGATGAAGATCATTGATCCAGTAGATCATTCTATAAATACTGTATAAATGCAAAGCCAATACTCTTAAGAATGCAATATGTCACTATGCAATATGAAGCTATTTGATCTATATTTCAGAAACCCAAGATATTCAGAAGTGCTTCGTTTTAGGCAGCATATATGCACGTGATCTTTGCAGTCATGTGTTGTTACGCTTTTATAGCAGAACATGGCTTCTATCAAAGGGAACTTCCAGTTAATGCAGACTCTGGCCCTGCTGAGTGTAGTCACAGCCTCGCCGCTGAATGTGGAGCACGTGTGCACGGTTCAGTCCGCAGCCAAGTACAGACTGACATTTACTGGCCAGTGGAGTCAGAGTGCCTTCCCCAAACACTACCCGCTGTACCGGCCGGCTGCCCAGTGGTCCACCATTTTAGGTGAGTTACCTGCTCTTGTGCTAGCTTCATCTGTGTGTGTGTGTTTATTAACATTCTTTGTTGAAAATTATTAACGTTCAGTTGTTAATGCTCTTTTAGTGCCAAGCACATTTGGGAAACACAAGACCTAAACAGACTGCGACTGAAAAAACACCCTATAAAAATTCCTTTTAAAAATCGTACCCAGTCGCTAATTTGCTGGAAAATCTGCTTGGTCTTCCTGTGGCCCCACACTTTGCTGGACCGCCGTGCTCAACTAGATTTTACCCCTGGCATAATCTTTTCTAAAAATCCCATGTAAATATATTAACGAGAAATGTTTGAAAATATTTTTTACAAATAACTCGATAAGTTATTTTTCAGATCTACACAGTTCCAACATTGTATACAATTATTGTACCAGACAAAAATGTTCAAATTAATTTTTCCACCAGTTTATTGGTTCAGCAAAAATTGCCAGAGCAGCACATTTTGCACATGTCCCTCCAGGACTAACATTTAGAGAAACGCACAAATATCAATAGAGACGACTACATAGACTTTACTTCACTGTACTTTCCGTCATATGGCAGACACTTGCCGTTTGCAGTTTGTCTATAAAAAGCAACACGAGAGTCTTACACAAAGACAGACCAATCTTCATCTCTTATTTCTACAGTGAACTGTCAAAAAAGATTTTGTTCAACTACCACCAAACACTTTGGGTAACTCAAAAAGCAGCTGACAGACTTGACGATGAAAGTAATAAAAGCAGAAGTCCGATGCCAACAGGGATTGTGCTTCTGGTTTCAGGAGTAACCCACAGCTCCGACTATCACATCTGGCAGAGAAACCAGTATGCCAGTAACGGGGTGAGAGAGTTCTCCGAGAGAGGAGAGGCTTGGACCCTGATAAAGGAGGTGGAGACAGCAGGGGAAAAGATCCAGAGTGTCTACGGCCTCTTCTCAACACCAGCTGTGGTTGGAGGAACCGGCCAAGCAAGCACAGAGTTAGAGGTCTACGCACGACACTCTTTAGTAAGTAGAGCATATAAAGTTACGGCAAGGATAAACCTCTGTGTCTCCTTAGCACAATGCTCTTCCAGTGATGCAAAGTACTTGAGTGAATGGACTTTAACTATTTTTTGGCTACTTTTCTACTATAAGTATCAAAACTATAAGCAACTTCTACTCTCTACTTGACTACATTTTTGATTGAGTACCTTTACTCTTTACAGCACTTCATTTGAATGGACACTTACTTGTTACATTTTGATGTGCACGAAAAGTCTGCATTTTTTTTCTGCTGTGCTTAATTTTTGGATGAGGCGATATTGCTATCTGCAGGGTGCTGAAGGTACTGGATGCTATTTATGAGATAAATCACATGAACGTGAATTAGCGGTTGCACTTTTTTTGCACATTTGAGTTTGACCAAGATTGACTTTTTGTTTTCTTTTTATATATATTTTTTCTGCCACTTTGAAACATTGAGTCGTTACATTTCATTTCTATATTAGGAAAGAAAATCTCCTAAATAAAGAGTTTCTTGTTTTTCTCAAATCTTGGTGTTTAAGGGCCAAAAAGTAAAATAGTTAAGCTCTTATAAAACTTGGATACTTTACAACTTTTACTCAAATATGGCTTTCAGGTACACTTTACACCTCTATGCTCCTCTAGAAACATATTTCATTTGTGAGCAATTGCTCTTAATTTACGTTGTTTCTTTGCCAATGGGACGATCACCATCAGTCAACTGAACATCAAGTGGGCTGACCATGAAGCAGTTCTCGGAGAATTTTTAGCTTTTTCATATCCTTTTATTGCACAATTGCAGATGTTTTTGGTCCAAATTTGTGGGCACGTTCCGTATCAAGCGTTCTTTTGAGACTCACTGTCTACAAATCCATTTTTATTGGCCTACTGGGTGTTATATTTTATGCAAATTGAAAGTTACGTTTTCAAATGAAGGCAAGTGACCAGCTCAGAAAGTGAGAGCCAACCACACACTAACGCTCCTCTTGTTTCCCAGCTGTCATTTATTATCCGCATTGTGCCAAGTCCCGACTGGTTTGTTGGAGTAGACAGTCTGAACATGTGCGATGGAGATCACTGGAAGAAAAACATAAGCCTGGATCTCTATCCCTATGATGCTGGAACTGACAGTGGCTTTACCTTCTCATCACCAAACTTTGAAACCATTCCTCAAGACAAAGTCACTCAGGTAATGCAAATAAATCAAGAGTTGTACTGGATGTCTATAACCCAGAATGCTGCCTTTTCAACAGATAACCTCGTCCTTTCCAAGTCACCCAGCAAACTCCTTCTACTATCCCAGACTGAAGCGTCTTCCTCCCATTGCCAGAGTCTTCCTAACTAAGATTGAGAGCAAAGAGATTTTCAGCCTAGCCCTTGAGCCGACACAATCCAATCTGATCCCGAACGGGAATGATATAGTGGGAATAAGTAAGTTTCGGAACTGCTTTGTGATTTTGTTTTTGATATTTGTGAACAGAATGTTGCATCCGTCTTAAGACAAAGCTTTTTTTTTGAGTCTGCATGTGTGGTTCTCAGGAAAAGGCGATGAATCCTTAGAGAGAACTTGTGGGGATTAAATCACTGGCTTGCTGAAAGGGTTATTCTTTCCCATGGTAACCTAAACAACAAACTGCAAACAAGATGATGGGGGTTTTAGCGGCATCAGCGCTCAGGAAGTGTTTGTGAAAGGGGAACGTGTGCTTTATTACATCCTTCTGTTTTTGGCTTTTAACAGAAGTCACAGTCTGTGATACGTATCAGTCTTTTACAAGTGCAGAGTTTCTGGAAAGCGTTTGCAAACTGAGAAGCAGAGAGAGAATCTATTCTGAGTTCTGCATTATGAGACGCTATTGACAGTTAATCTGTCTAATTTCCATTGTTTTGGGCAGTTTGTAGTTCATTGTTATTGTTTTTGTTGTTGCTGCTGTTGTTGTTGTAGCAATAACAAGGTGATAGTTAAAAATATATTTTTTCCACAAAATACAACTTTCAAAATTCTTTATTTGTATGCAGCTTTAATCTTCCAAAAAATTTCCTTTGAGCACTCTTTTATGAAATATTCATTGTGTATATTGGTATGAGTAAAATTTATACATAATGACTTATAAATAATATTTGCATACAATAGAAAGACTTTCAAGAAGTCTAATCAAAATTAAGTGAAAATTGTCAATATGTATTTCACAGTGTTTTTCAATTTGATTTGATTGCAATAAAATTCAATCAAATGTGTCAGGTGAAGCATCAGATTGATTTTATGTTTTATTTTTTTTTATTGTGAGAAGTATTTATCCGGAACAGTGCAGATATATGTCAGCAAACTTAAGTAAATTTTTTGCAGTCAAATATACTATACTACAACATAATATACTATACTGTACTATCTTTACATTAAAGTCATTTGGCAGATGCTTTTATCCAAAGTAACTATCTTATATAATACTATACTATTTAATTATTACTTAATTGCATTTTGTTCTTACAACTAACATATGCGATGTAAATCATTTCTAACCCTGCAGATTACTTTCTGTGTTTCTCTGGCAGATACTCCACTGGACTGCGAGGTGTCCGTCTGGTCACCTTGGGGTCTTTGTAAGGGTCAGTGTGGCAAAAAGGGAGTAAAACATAGAACTCGTTATATTCACACACGTCCAGCAAACAACGGGGCAGTCTGTCCTTCACTAGAGGAAGAAAAGCTCTGTATTCCTGACAACTGTGTCTCAAGATAAAGGACAAAGAATAAAGGTGTCTAAGGACATTTGAGATAAGGACCAGTTTTCCATGATTTGCCTTGAAATGTTTCACCCATTCACACCCGAGTCCACTGGATTGCGTATACCAAGCAAGCAATTAATAGGCATTACAACAAATATTTAACGGAAGGGAACTGTTACCAAAATATTTTCAGTGTGGAATGATATTTGCTGTAATGCTGTGTTCAGGTGACAATCTCTGTTGGTAAAAAAATCCCGAAACATTTTACTGTTGAAATTATTTTAGTTATTGTCTGATTTGTGAATCGTACATGCATAGTAAATGCAAAAGTGTATATAGAAGTGTACATATAAACAAAAACCCTCTGATTTATTCTTTATTTTAATAAAAAATGAATAAAAAAATGTCTAAACACCCAACTATTCCTCGAAACTTTTTTCCACTTGTGGTTCACATGGTGCTGGAGCCAAATTTAGCCAATCCCAGCCATTCTACACCTGGAGGCGGGACACACCATCTGTATTTGTGGCAAACCAATCACATAGCAGGACACACAGACTCACACACATTCACACTCTCAATCATAGCTAAAGGCAATATCCCCAGCTCCAATACTGCTAATAGAAAGTTTTTGGATTTGTCAGAGAAAGTCAGAGGCTTGAAAGAAACTCACGCAAACAGGGAGACAGGGAGAACATGAAATTCCCCACGAAAATACCCTGACCTCAAACTTCAGTCTCGAAAAGTTGTCCTACAAAGTGACAGCTCTACTTTGATATGAGTGTTTACTGTAACCAGGTGATGATTAACTATCAGTTTGTGTGTCTCTCTTGTCGGCATTTCGTTGTGTTTAACCTGCATCAGCAGGTGTTGAGTTCCCACTATACTGCCTGCTCTCTGTTTCTGTTTAGCTCTTGTAAAACTTACAGCATCTATAATGTTCTGGTTCTGTAATAAACAACTGACCGGCCTGTTACTGGCTTCCTTTTTTATTCTGGCACCGGGAATGTATTTTGATCTGGGGGAGCAGGAGGAAAAGTGCATTATCCTGGAGATTCCAGAAGACACTCTTGTGACAGGTCAGTGGACGAGACTCGACTAGGCTGGACACAATGGATACTAAACTACGTATCATTCTAACAGGCATTATTAAACATATCCAGAAAAAGGCATAATTGCCAGTTCTATTATTTTTTTAATATATTTACGCGTTAAGTCTTTAATGTATGTGTCGCAAACAAGGCCTTTGTCACGTGTTTGCAAGTTTTATTAATAAAAGACACTTAACATACTGGATTACAGTATCTATCAATTAAAATTTTTTGAGAAGTATTAAATAGAATAGAGTTATTTATTAAATAAATGTTACAGCAATAACATTAATTAAATATTTCCTTCTAACAACATATGTGTTTCATTTAATTAAGAGAATGTACTGTAGTGGCGACATTAAAGTTAGAATAATTAAAGAAGAGATTGTATAATGCTTCTAAAATGCTTTCAGAACAGAACAGAACATCTCACAGACTTTCATCAGCAGAAAATTAGTCATTTTGGAATAAGAAAACTTTTATTATTAATAATAATAATAATAATAATAATGATTATTTATCATATTGCATACAGTTTGATGCTAACTTATGAATAGATTTTTCTCACAGCTGGTTATTTAACGATTTCTTCTCTGTAATTTAAACAGTCCAACTAAAGTCAAGTTGAGATGGTAAAACCAAGATTATGAATTAAAACTGTGTGTGCTGTGGTGAAGATTGTAAAACAATACTATACAAAAAAATGCCTTTGTTTAAATCATTAAGTTCAGTTTCATGAATCTACAACAAATAATTGAAAAATAACTGCCTCTCCTCAGGTTTCTTTCTGGTAGAATACTGGGATGAAAACAAGAAGGCCAATACGCCACATCTTGGCTTGACCGTGACCGTGAGAGATCCTGCACACTCGGTCTGACAGTGTAAACCTTGCTTAGTTACCTGGTTTGTAAGTTGTTTAGCATGACTGAATGGTTTTACCTGCTCTCCAGGTGATCTTATTGAAGCGTTTTGGGCAATATGGAAAGTTTGCCTTCACTTCTCATTCCTCGGGCCAGCACTTTCTCTGTACCAAGTCTAACTCCACCAGGTTCTCTGTGTTTGCAGGAGATCGTCTGGTGAGTTCCAAAGCTTTGGCAATTTGAAAAAAAAAAAAAAAATACTTTTTAGGCAATTTAAATGCTTGTACAAAAAATATCCTGTACAGAAAGTGCACCTAGGTGTCCAGATGGGTGAGACCCCCAATGATCCAGCATCTGAAGGGGCAAAGGACACCATGAAGGCAATGGAGGGCAACTTTCAGCATCTGATTGACCAGGTCTGGCACATCAACAGGCAGCAGGATTTCCAGAGGGTGAGCAAGACCAGACCTGACAGTGAACCAGAAATACAATAAGAACCAGACCCCGTGTCATCCTGAACTCTGGTGTGATCATGAGCAATTTGTTTCTGTTTATCTTACTGCAAACAGGAACGTGAGGAGACATTTCGCCAAATGAGCGAGGAAACGAATGGAAACGTTTTGTGGTGGGCCGTTGTTCAGACGTTAATTCTTCTGTCTGTTGGATTCTGGCAAATGAAAAACCTCAAAGACTTTTTCATTAAAAAGAAGTTGGTTTAGTCATATCAAATGGCGCGTGTTCAAATTGGAAAAAGTGGTTTAGATGGTTGAAAATGTAACAATTTAAATGAGAAAAACTAAATGTCTAAGACTGTCATCTTGCAATGTAACATGCTAGTACGTATTGGCCTATATTAAATACAAATATAAATACAGTACATGTATTCTTTGGATTTTCTTATTATTAACCATTTTTTGCCAATTAATTTAATCATTGCGATAAAAAAAAATTTGTTGTTTGTACCTAAATGCAAATCACGATAAGTTAACATAGAAATACTGTACGTAAATTAAACGAATACTGTATATATAAGCATACAACTGCCAATGATTAAAAACAATTATTTCATTAATCATAACCGTACAGTAAAACCCGTAATAACAAAAGTACATATTATGTATTTTTTAAACTGTACGGTTTGAGGAAGTAACGGTGACGTCATCTGCTTGTCATCTTGTCAAAAAGCCGCCTTTTCCCCTCGACCTTAATGTCAGTAAAGCGTTTATTGGTATGTTTTCTACTCTATATGTGGTTTGTACATCCTCACAAGCGTTAAATGATCTAACAACAGGTAAACGATCTATATTGTTGTAGTAAATAACAGTATAACAGTCGTTGACTTGACTTTGATTTTACAGCCGTCTATTTGTCGTCATAAACGGCTAAAAAGTTCTAAGATTCAGTTAACAATTACATTTCAGACATTCAATGGACATTTTTTCGGTTAGAAATAAACTTTCTCGTTCTTGTGAGACAGAACAATGTCATATTGGATTAGCTGTAATTCGTGCTTTGCTTCACCGGGACCTGATCGTCATCTCGCTGTCACAAACTGCGGTCACATCATCTGTAATGTGTGTTTTCAGAGAGGTAGAAGGTTTATTTTTCATCTCACATATTACTGCAGAATAACGGCTTTGCATTTAACTTGAGCTAACGTTTACCTGCTAAGTTGTTTCTCGTCTTGTCATGAATCATGATTACAATCATTGGCTTTATTGCCCTCTACTGTCCAGATTCTGGTATTACAGATTTTCTATTTTCTAATTTCTCATTTCTTTGTTAGGACAGCAAGGTCTTTGTCTTATTTGTAAAGCAACATGCCAGATTTATCCACTGTCTGATAAAGTATGAATACATTTATTTCTCTTAAATGCCACAAACAAAAAATTACCATTTATGATATGTCATGCCACTCATTATTGCTTTGTTCTCAAGAGCAGCTCAGTTCAAGATTTTTTCTTAGATATCAACAAATTTGCTGCCAAAAGTTTTCTACAGATAATCAAGGTAATCAAGTAAAACCCAGGAGATGGATTCGTCAAGATAAACAATTCGAAATTTTCTAGGTCTTAGAATTTCAAGCAATGCATCGGAAGATTCGTCTCACACAGTGTCAACAAAAGGTCAGAGTTTTTTTTTTCATGTAGATTGCCGTTACTAAGCTCCTAATCACATAAATGTAACACTTATTCAGAAATGTATACCACTAATCACAGATTGAAAGAATGAAGGAAGCCGAACTGAAAATGCAGCAAGAGATGCAAAAGATGTCCAAGTAGGTCGAGTGCGGACAATACTGACAATACTGTCATTTTTAGCATCTAAGGCTTGTTTTGTGCAGGACAATATCTGAACAGACAGCTTACATTTCAAAATTAGAGACGACTGTTCAACACCAAAGGTGAGATGTAGTGAAATTTACTGTTTTTTTATTTTTGGTCTCTCGTATCTGTTTAACATGTTCTCAGCTCACTTCATCTCTTTCTTTTCGTGTTCTACCACTTCAAGAATAACGTCACAGTCCAGTGGAAATTTATACTCTGGAAGTCTTTTGAGGCAAGGTGTGAATTTTCTGACCTTATGCTGAGTTGTTGAATATACATGTGACTATATTTTTCACATGTACTTTACATTTTTTTTTGGAATTTTTTTCTTCATATTTTCTGTTGAACCATTTCAACAAGTCTGTGCTTTTCATCTCAGGTTCCCCGGTGACAAAGATTCCATATTGTTCTCCTGTTTCAATGTCCCGATCACAATCTACTGTGAGCTTGTGAGTATGACAGAACGTTTTAAATGACATTAAGTAGCCGAATCTTATAGAAATATACATTATATGATTTTGTTTTCACAGTTCAATGCCTTTTTAAACCACTGTTTTAACCTAAGCAATACATTCACAAATCTGTGCAAAAACCTAAACCATGATGTGATTACTAAACTCAATAGTCCATTTGATACCTGATTTTTTTATATACGTACTTCAAACCGTTGTTTATAGTCCAGAGCTGAAATGACGTACAAGTGGAATTCTCACCAGTTTTAAATAATCCCACCATCTGGATTTGATAGTTTCTCTGTAAATTCCTTCAGCACCTATGATTCCATCTGTGAAATATTATCTGCTGTATCTGTTTACCCAGAACAACCTGTGCTTTAATCACTCCGTTCTTCATCTTTTCTTAGAGCAGAGAGCATAGACATGGACAGCAGGGGGCGCTCTTATAAAGTAAGCCGACTGGTTATTGTGTACATTGCTTTGCCTGTGATTAATGACCGGAGCCTGCTGATGTTTATGTTCTATATATACTGTACAACTTTGTGGTGACTAATTTACGCGTTGTATTTTTCTTTGTAGCCAGACGTCCTGAGTAGGATTTGTATCAGACAGTCCCCGCAGGGCGGATGCATAGGTTTGTGAGCACTGATGGTTCTTCTTTAATAATTTTTTTACATTAGAAACAAATCGTTACATTTGTGTCAACGTTTTTAACTTTTGCTAAGTGCAAGTTATTATTGTCTTTTCATCTAGTCATCGTATTTGTAGGAAAAACACAACTATGAAAAGTCTATTCATATAATAGACTTTTTGCAGTTGTGGCCAGAGCTGTAAAAAATACCTGAAAACCATACTTGAGTAAAAGTGCGGATACTTAACTGTAAAAAATACTCCATTACAAGTTACAAGTCAGCAATTCCAAGAAGATTTGAGTGAAAGTCGCAAATGATGGCTCAAAAAACACCAATCAATGTATAAAAACTAAAAACTTTTACTTATGAGATTTAGTTTTCTCAATAAAAAAATGTAGATGATAATACTAATTCAAAGTAAAAGAACAAAGTCCATTTACACCACTTGTTGTGGCCTATTGAGAGATGAACTTTTGACCAAATGAACCAAACTGTGTGTCACTGTGAATCAAGACACTTTCATTCTTTACGTCGCTTTGGATTTAAGCGTCTGCCAGAGTCAAACAAACATTTCTTAAAACAACACATTAATTTTAGTGCCTCACATAGACTCTGTCATCCATGTTTATATGTATCATTCTGGAGCAACAGACGGAACATGTCAGCTCATTGGAATGGTCCAAAATGTCTTGGTACTCTGAAGCGTAAACTTTACACATGACACAAGGCAGTCAGAGAAGTTCCAGGCTGGATCACAGACTGATCTTGAGTCCTGTAGATAGCACGTTTTTCATTGCACTTAGTGATGTACAGCTCAGATGCCGTGACGGCCAAGAAAACACATCCCGGCTTTTCTGAAGGGCACGTGAAGTTTGGAGATCTACAGTGATCAAGTCGACAGAAAGTTGGCAACTTCTTTGCACTATGCCATTCATTATCTATTTGACAATACTCCATCAGTTTCTGTGGCCTTCCACTTTACGGCTGAATGGCTTTTCCAAACGCTCCTCGTTCTTATAAAGCACCTGACAGTCGACTGAGGAATATTTCGGCATGATGATACTTGACGACTGGATTTGTTGCCCAGGTTACATCCTGTCGCAGTTCCACGCTGGAATTCAATGAGCTCCTGCCAAGGACGTCATGAAAATATGATCATGGAAAAATGTGTAATAATTCAGCAAATCTTGCTATAGCCATGGCACAGTTACGTCTTGAGCCGTAAATTGAACCTTTATTCAAAATTTCAGCCACATAAAAGAGTTGGAGTAAGACAGAGACGTTTCACAGAGATATCCAGAAGCCGCTTCCTCCATCTGGCTGTACTTTGTTCTTCTGAGAATGTTCTCTTGCACTTAGGCGGCGTTCCTCACAGAGCAGAGAGCCAGAGCTCCATGGACAGCCATTCAAGAGCATTCAGTGGCACTGTCAGGTATTCCTTCCACTAAAGAATGACTCCACTGTCTTGTGCTTTGGAAAACGCTTCTCTTACCGTGGACCCTCGCAGTAACACGAGATGTATCTCTTGCAGCAGGGAATTCTCTAGTGGTCTCCAGGAGCCGGTGATGAGACCATCACCTAATGTGGTCTACCGCAGAGAGTCGCCATGGAGAACGCCCGTCTTCAAACTACCCTCGGTCTACCAATACCCCTCTGTGTCCTCGCTGAGACCCCTGCCTTGAGTTACAGTCCAGTAGCACACAGACTAATCACATCTCAAATATTATCATCACAAAGCTCTGCGGTTCCTTGTAGGCTTGTGGCAAGAAGATGTAGAGAATGAAGTTAACAAGCGGCTTTACTGTACGTCTGCGCTGTTCAGATACAGACTCTGTATTTCTCTGTGGTGTTGATGTTTGACAAGATGTTCTGCTTATAATGGGTAGATTTAATCTACTTTTTGGCAGCAACGCCAGTCACGTCCTGTGTGTTCTATACAGCTTTGCAAAAGTCACATTTAATAAAGTTACATTTGTTTGTCATTGAAGATGAGTTGTGTCGCCTAGTTTCAGGGTTTATGATCATATCTCTGGAAAAAAACCAGACAACCCATTACGCTTTTTTTTTCTATACTACTTTTTCAGTTTCTGTGTCACAGGGAACTGGAACCAATCACAGTAACTCTGGTTGTAAAGGCGGGGCATACTTTAGAATGGTGGCCAACCAATCACAAGCTGGACATGCATGCATATGCATTCACATTCTTTCTTACACATGTGCTTTTACCCAGACTCCAATTCTCCTATTAACTGGTTTTTGGATTGGAGGCCCAGAGTAAACCCAAGCATGAGGAGCATGTGTATAAGATCTTCAATCCAGCTTTGAACGTGAGTTGTTAACTGGTCTTACTTGTGTCCTAGACTAATAGATTTTTTTAAATTAAATAATTCAACGTCAACATTCCTCCTTCATATGTTTACAATTCAGTTCATACAGTTCACTGTTTTATTCAGACTTTTAAATCAAAGGCATAGTGAGTAAAAATGTTTAATACTAAACCTAAAACTGTATTGTAATGACTTGCAACTTTATCTACTTGAAGTAGAAGAAAAATGCAGAATTCCCACTAACCGTTTGTTCTTTGCGGTTAAACATTTAGAAAACCACCCGAGAAGAACAAGTTACAGTGAGAAATTTACTATCCCAGGTAATCTCAGTGTTTTATTTAGTCTGAAAGCCAAATCCAAATCATTCTAATAGCTGCAAACCGTTGAGCAGATGATTATTTTAGGACTTGGTAAATCTGAAGAGAGATCTGTGATATTATGAAGCACGCAGTGAAAGGAGAGACGTTTTACCTGAGGGCCCAGAGCAATCAAACGCCAACAGAGATTGTTCTGGTGTCATTCCTGCCATGTAAGACAAACAGTAGAGAAAGACGACACAATTACATCTGTACAGCTGCTTAAATGTTGTCTGTAACATGTACTGTACACCGTCAATGACTCGAGGGGACAAGGAGAGATTGAAAGTGTAGTAAATGCCGTCGTTTAAGTGCCTCAAAGTTTCTCATATAATCTATTTTCTAGATTCGATTATATTCTAGATATTGTTTCAGTATGGATTTTCTAACCTGCTTTGTTCATTTCAGTGTCTCCTGGAGCTGGAGCCAATCCCAGCAACTCTTGACTAAGAGCGACAAATCTGATCTGACCAATCACAGGGTTAGACCATTAGATGTTTTGTAACTAAGCCAGCACTACTAAATTATTTCAGTCCGCCACAACATAATTAGTGTTATTTATATTTATAAAGACTTTTTTATATAAAGCCTTATCAATTAAATGTGTTAATTAATACTGTATGAACATAATATTTAATTTGTACAATTCTCACAACAGTCCATATAACATAGACTCATTAACATTTAAGACAAAAAAATAAAGAAATTTATATCAAAAACAGAACAGATTAATAACTTTATTAACATCGGTGTAAAAGAAAAGCACTAAGAAAAGTAAAAAAGAATAGCTTCTAAACAGAATGAAAAGAGCGTTTTTTCCACATTTCGCATAGTCACAGTGTTTGTAGAACTTGAAGAAGGAAACTTCAAGCGCTCTACTGCCACCTAGTGCATTTACACTTTATTCTAGTGGTGCAAAAGCATGTTTGCTGGGGTCTAATGTGCCCCACTGCCATTTCTTCAGACCCACTATTTGAAAAGCACTGAACTAAACACACAGAGCAATCGCAGTCTACACATTAAGAGCGGGCCTCAAACTCAGTGGATAGCAAAAGCTTGTTAACAAATAGCTTGTGAGGTACACACTTTTTGCAGAAATTCAACATGTAAGGACATTTCACAGATGACTGTAGTTCTAGAAGTTTCTAAATAAAATAAAAGTCCACCAGAAGTGGAAGATGGTGCATATCGGAAACGTGATCTTCTGGCCATTTGCTGTACAGTCACAAGCCGCTTCACTTCACATTACACATCCTCTCACTCCACCTTTAATAGCCTGTGCTTCCTTTCTGCACATAGCCTTCGTTCTGGCAGCGGCACATCTGGTTGCCGTTTTCTCCTGATGTGGTGGTGTACTTTCATATGGGGCACTGTGAGTAACCATGTGTGTGTGTGTGTGTGTGTGTGTGTGTGTGTGTGTTTACAATAATCACTTCCCACAATTACTACAACAGGAGGAAAAAAGCGAGTAAAGTTTCCAGGCTGCTCACCTCTTTGGAATGCTGAAGAAACTCACACGGAGTCGTACCGGTGTGAAGAAGTACAGAAGACGGCGCGGAGTGAAGTTCTGATCCGGTTCCGGTCACGGCGGAGAGTGTGTGTCCTGCGGGAGAAGCTGGAGGAAAGCGCACGTGTGTTTTAATAGGTAGATCTGATGCTGGCACACACACCTGGAACTCGTTGGCAGAGGTTCACCGCTCCTTAAACTCCATCACATGGGCCGAGGTTGCGATCCGGCAAACGCAATGTGACGGCGTAACGTGCCGAAGGTGGAAGGGTGTTCAACAAGGCTGCGGAAATGTGGCTTTCAGGGCATCAGCATTAATCAGGAAGTGGTTGGGCCAAGGTTTGTCATGGGCAGCGATGGCTTGATGAAGCCGTGCTGGGTTACATATGGAGGCTATTGAGGCGGTGGAAGATTGAAAAGCGCTCTAACTCTGTTGTACAGATCTTGATGACACATTATCCGCTGAATTAAAAGAAATCCAATGGTGTAATTGTTCCGTGAAGATGAAGCAGTTTGACAGTGTCTCTTTGGAGGAGACCAGTCTGGTTTGGAAAGGCAAAAACTACCTTACTCGCAATTCTCCAACACAGCTTTTTCTATATGTTTTTACTGCAGTGCATTGTGGGTGCATTTGCCCTGACTGCATGTACGTAATTCACATTTAATGATCAAAAAAAAAGACTTGTTTAAAGAGAAATGGATTAATGGAAGAATGGACAGGTGGAGAGATGGAGAGCTAGTTAGACAGACAGACAGATATAGAGAGATAGACTAATATATAGACAAACAGAAAGATGGCGATAGAGACAGAGCAATTGAAAAACAGACAGAGAGAGAAAGAGACGCAGAGAGATAGACAGATCAATGTGTGTGTGTGCGTGCATACAAGATTAAGGAATTGGATGATGTTTATGTGTGCCCGTGTGTATGATGTGGCTCTTTGCAGCTCTTTGTGGCTCTAACACAGAAAAAAGTGGCTCTTAGTTTCTGACTGGTTGGCCACCTGGTAATAGACATACAGGACAGATTGATAGACAGATTTAAACCGACAGACACTTAGACGGTTACACAATCAGACAGACAGACAGACAATATCAATTTATTTTATGATTATATTATATTAATAATATCAATAGTCAGACAGAGTCACCGCAGCTCACACAATATATGTCAGGGGTGGGCAAACTTTGATTTGCGGGCCACATTGTGTTCTAATATTTGACAAAAGGGGCCGGACTAGGCCTCCTGGTCAAGCGGCTGTCAATCACATTCTCACCAGCCAATCAGAGTAAGGTATGTGCCAGAAGTTCAAACGAAAAAAAAAAAAAAAGATATATAGATAAAAAAATAGATAGATATGGACGAAAAAATCTGAAGCGAAAATAAAAAAAGTTTAAAACCAAAACGTGGAATGATTTTTGTTTGTTTCTTGTAAATTAATATTTGATATTTTGGCATCTGATTCCCTAGAATAAAATGTTAAAAATATACTAGTACAATTCTTATACTTACATTTTGTGTTTGTGGTTCCACTTTTTAAAATGCGTTCCATAAAAAAAAATTAAATAACCCTTAATTAGCCAGATTGAAGATTACATTAACAGATTAGCCAGATTTACATAAAAAAAAATCTGACTTTCATTGCATTTTTAGAAGTTTGTCGGGCTGGATTAATATATGTAATGGGCCGCACGTGGCCCCCGGGCCGCAGTTTGCCCACCCCTGATATATGTGAATTGATTTGATTTGAGATGCAGCCAGACAGAAAAAAAAGAAAGGAAACAATCACTGAAATCCAGAGCAGAAAACCAATATCATAAAGAAAAAGTTTGAGCAAACACGACACGGCAGCAGCACATCAAAGAGCGGCGAACACGCCATGAATCACCAGCCTGACGCTCCACACGGCAGCGCGTGACTGCAGGCCGCAATTACCCGTGTTGTGTCAGCAGAAACACTCCAGAAGCCGCCGCTTTGTTTAATATTACAGATTGGGATTATGACTGGAAGTAACATCTGACGCGGAGTATTTACACTGAGCCAGAATCAACCCAGCCAGTGTTTGTAAAGCCCGTCAGGAGACAAATACTTTTCTAGCATGAACATTAGGAAACCGTGTTCCACGCCACTGAATCACTTCATCTATTCCCACAAACTTGATTTACTGCATATTCTTCCACCACTGCATCAATACACGCAGTGAAAATACAGTATTTAAACGTAACGTGTAAAACACACAATGTAAAACGTTTGATTTGTCTTCCCTCAGCAAGAAACCAATGTGATTGGTGCTTTTTTGTTTTATTTCTTCTTTATTTGTTTTTATTTCTAAGTGATCTTTTCTCTTAAAAATACAGTTTTATTTTAAATAATATTTCCTTAAAATACTAACTTGTGACTCGTATCACTTCAATGTCATTTTACGTGAATAATAGTTTATTTTATACTAAATTATAAAATATATTCTAGTCATATTAACTCTTTCTGTTTATTTTACCCTTTCTGTTCTTGACATGAAATGTATAAAAAATAATCGCTTATATTTACGTGTACCCTGCCAGTTTTTGAGCCACGAAAATTTGGGAAAGAAACTGGTTTTTCACCTGCACAATATACATTTAGGTGTGAACGACTATTCTGATTATTTATTATATAATAAATAAAACATTAAATATCAAGCATGCCAAAAGAGCAAAACATTGTCCATGTATTATTAACATTATTGTGCACTTAATATTAAAAAAAAACAAGCAGTTGTGGCGTGGCGGACTTGCCACCAATAGGTCACAGGCTCAATTCCCAAACCAGCAGAAGCCACAACGGAAGTGTCCTTGAACCTGATTGGCTCTGGGCTTCACTGTTGGGATACTGTAAATGCAGTGCTGACATTCACAGTACGGTTTTGACCAGATCAGTCCTGCCTCTCTCCCTCCTGTACAGGGGTGTTATGGGTAATCCCAAACAAGGCAGGTGACAGACACGGAGTGAATGGTGAGCGATTATCATCACTTTACCTGCTGTGATCTGTCCAGACTGGTAATTTATCGTCTTGTGTGATTCCCAAGTCGCCCGGTGACTTTGCGTGCGTGTTTAGTCAAGACATCCAGCTCGCTAAGAGGGTGGAGGTGTGAACAGACGCTATTGTACGTGTGCAATGTGCCTGAACTCGAGGCTTCGGAGGGATTTAGGGTAATTTCCTGCGCCTCATCCAGCCCTGGGGTCGACTGTCATTGTGCCCCGCGGCCTGAGGAAAATATCAATCACACGTCTTTTGTACAGCCGTAGGGTTTACAAATGGGTTCTGCCGCTTCGGTGAGATAAAGAACACAGTTTGAGAGTTGGCATAAACCAGTGCAGAACATTTTGGCCGTTTTAGTTTAAACAGAGAGCGTCTTGTGCTTTCGGCGCTAATGAATTGATTTATTTTAGACGTTTCTGACCTCAACATCTTGAATCGCTTTACCGCAAAAGCAGGTACAATTTATTGCTTTTTTTTTTTTACCGTTGCTTTAGTTCTTAGATTTTTGGGGTAAATGAAAAATTAAAACGTCAAGTGATCTTGAGTTTTAAACTGTTTATTTTTAGTATTTAGGAGTATACATTTTTGTATTTATTTTAATTAAAAAAGATTGGTGCTTTTGCGTTTGTGCACGGAGTAGTAACGATAAAACAAGCATAAAATCTCGCCACCTTGTGCCAGGAAGTGGAAGCACACGTCACTCGGCTAATCATCAGAAATCATCAGTCTTAAACGCAAATACAACAAATAAATAAAATAAATCTGAATAATTAATCATCTTCACCTGCAATATTTTACAATATTTTAGTCGGTGTGAACGTTTTTGTTTTTTCCTCGGACTGAATCAACGTTCCTCAGTCCCACATCATCAGGCGCTCACTCCTTCCCCAGCTGTGATTAATGTTAGCGTAGCTCTACGCGAGCGGACATTGGATGCGGTCATGACCTGCACTTCTGCAAGTAATTACAGGAAATAAGTGAAAGCATGATGCCCTCGGACACTCGCGTTTAACCAGAACAATGTGTCTCAACACCTGCGGAACACAATGACAACACCTCCTCTGCTCCCGTCAGGATCTGTGGCGGAAGAGAAGGTTTTATCTGCACGAGTGGCTTTATGAAGCTTCCTGTTCATGTGTAACCGTTCCCTTCCTGAATGAGTCACCTTGAGAGATAAGCACGTACACCAATCATCCCTAAAGCGCCACATTGAAGTGTAGCCGTCGTGGTCCGCAGGGTTGTGATGAAGGTCGTGGACACTACTACTCACATGCTCTCGCACAGATGTCCTACATGTGGACGGCTTTGATGACCCTGATTTCATCCCAAGCTTTCATGATGTCAGCCGGGCTGCAGAAAGATTCCTTTCCTCTAAGGCAGCTTGGCAGGATGTGTAAAGAAAGGCCGAAAGACAACACCGAGATTAAGCTGCTTTTGTCATGGTTCCGTGGCAAACTTTAAAGGCCTTGGCTTGCGGCCCATCTCTCAGACACGTTTTTTTTTTCTTCGCTCTCCTGCTCCCTGCATCATTTTCTTTGTAAGCAAGGTAAACATTCAAGAAACAGAACCCACTGGCAATCGCTTTTCACAGCAGCCCCCCCCCCCTGCCTTTCAAATTTGGCTTTCTTGTTGAGTGGATCCATTATGACTGCTAGGGGGAAAAAAAGCGGAGAAGAGCAAACAGAAGATTCATTCTTTGGCGAGGTATTCCCAGGTGTTGTCCTGTAGACACCCAGAGCTTCTGGGTCTCTGAGAAGACATTTACACAGGAACAACAACAGGTACACTTCCTGTGTGAGATTACAGAGTCCACCAGGTCCAGATTTGACCAGAACCACATTCTTATGTAAATAAAAATTCTGGCTAAACACTTCTCTCAAAATACTTCAACAAACCTAACTTCTGACTCGTTGATAGTCTTTGTTGTCTGATTTTGACTCTTAGTTCTTAGTTTTCAACTCAGAAACGTTTTTTTTTTTAGCCGTTAGTGCTGATCCACACCACTATTTGCTATGTCCTCTCAGTCTATTCCAATATGAAATGTTAAATTTTATTTGTTTTTATTCCTAATGCTTTATTTGGCCACTGCCAAGTGTCGCTGCGTCGCTAATGTTTCTTTATGTTGAGCCAATAAAAGCATATTCTGTACCAACTTGAAACACTGAAAAATAGGCGCTATTATTTTGGCGTAAATAAGCACCTCCCAGGATCTTGAGCATCTAAAATTGGAAAATGTGTGCTTACATGCGTAAATATGGTTTTGTATTTTTGCAAATGGTACAATTTATATATAAACACTAAAACAACAGACTGGTAATTTGAAAACAATGTTTTCCAAATACTGCACAATTTTTTATTATAAAAGACACACTTAGGACATCATAACTGGCGAACAAGAGCTTTACGACAATGATAAAACGTAACAAACATATTTTGTAACAAAACAGGCCAGACTGTACAAGATTGTCCATACAGAGATAACTAATTACGACTGCCGCGCTATCTGTACTTTATTCTTTCCAACAGTACATATAAATATTAAACATTTGATATATGCTACATAGTTTACACCGAAGCTAAGGGAAGATGACACTGTGGCTTAAAACATCAAGATAATGCCCAATTCGAGGCAACATGACGTTGCTTAAAAATAAGTTAACCATTTGAAAAATCATGGTTTTCTGCATTTGGGTACACTTTTTTTTTTTTTTAATAAAAGGGGCAATGAGTTTAAAAGCGTAAGAAGCAGATGTCTGAGCTAAGTGCATTCCTGTATTCCCGCAGTCCTTTCAGCATTGACCCATCACAGTAAACACCGACTTCACTCGCACAGACAACACACAATACGTCTGAGCTTCCGCCTAAGTTTGCCTTTGAAACTGTAAAAATAAAATCCGAGGCATGAGCAGTCAAAGGCATTTACACAGTCTTCATTATAGTGGTCAAGCTTATGAAAGTACAGCGCCCTCGCTGGCACGCAAGGAGCAAAACGTCCACAGGGGGAACTATGGGATTGTGGTACCTCAGATTATTCAGAGCAAACCCTGAAAACAAAAGTATAGCGTTCTTTAAAAGCACAAAAAAGCCTCGCTAGTAATTACCAAAAAGTCATCGTATCCTTAGTACAAGTACAATTTGTGTTCCAAACATTCTTTTTATACCTAAAGATCAAATATGTGTCGGTTCAGTCGGCTGAAGTTCTAGTTTTCACAAGGCTAATCTGAAACAAACCAGAACATACCTGCAGATTAGGCAAAAATCCGCCTCATGCATCTAATCAGTCGTAAAAGGATTCAAGGTTATAACTCAATAAATCATAACTGATTCGCCAGCTATCTGCAAACAATTTTGTTATGCATGCAAAGGAACATTTCGCTGAGATTTGGCGCTAATCAAAAAATGCCTTTTGGCCCCATCCACGAGATTCGTCGGCGGCCTGCTGAAGAAACCATGTGAAATATTGTGGCTGAAATGCAGCGTGGAGACATCCAATACATTCAATCCAGCCCATTTGTTCATTGCCTTTCCAGCCGCCGTTCATAACGTCTGTGCTTCGAAGAGTCCGAAATCAGGGATTGGTTAGACAAACCAAACCAGTAAAATCAGTGGGGCCGCTGTGGTGGAGTGTGTGGTGAGAACAGCCGCTAACACTGGTAGTGGATGTGTTGGTGCTGGTGAATTTTCCCGTCGACGTGTGAATGCGTGTGTGTGTGAATGTCTGAGTAGATCTTTGGGTAGACCTTGGGTGCATTCTGGGCGTGAAGAAGTTGCTGCTGCTGAGCCAAATACTCCTCATAAGACACTGAAGCGGCGCAGTCCTTATCGCTGCCCGGAAGAGCCCGGTCCCTGGGCGGCTGGTGGTGTCCGTTGGGTAAGGTTGGCGCGGAGATGATGGCTCCGGACGAACAGTGTTTTCTAGACTGGCAGAACCAAAGCAGGACGGTTCCCAGAATGAAAACCACTCCCGCGGGGATGCCGATGATGACGGGCCAGGGCAGGCTGGGAGGAAGCACCGACGGGATCGGAGAGAACGGAGGCTTTGGGTCTAGATGAAAACAGTGTCAAACACAATTTTAGCAATTAATTTGGGATGTATTGTTATATTTATACAAACATTTAAATAGTGTAGACACCGTATACAGTATACTCTGTATATCATTCCTGTATTTCTGTTGATACTGTAATACTGACATCCCTCTATTGTACATTCTGTAAATTATTCAGTCCCAGTTTTTGAGAATCTGCTTTCGCTAAACTGCTTTTCGTATGTGCTTGCTCACTCATCTTTGGTCTTTGTCTTGTCATAACCGCAGCCACTTATTTAACACCAACAATCCAGACGATAAATTGAATAAAAAACAACACTTCCCTTACATATTTACACGTGCGCTTTGAGACAGTTAGAACTGTGAAAAGTGCCCTACAAATAATCATTATTATTATTATTATTATTAAACTAAAATATATAGAAAAAAAAAATCATAAAATACTAATTCAGATTCAATTTTTTTATGTATCTGGACTCGCCGCTACTGCACTTCTGATCAAACCTAAACTGTATAAAACGTACTTGTGTAATAACAAATCTAATCTCATCTAATATTTTTTAATTATAGCAAATTGCGTTTTGAAAATACACTTTCCCAACTGTATCAATTCTCCTCAAAGTCAGTTACAAACCAACTCAATCTTATAACAAACAATGTTGTTATAATTAACTATGAAAGGTCCTAATTGAAAAAAAAAAGAAAACGCGTCCTAACCAGGCAGGACAGACAGGAAGGCGCTGCGGAAGCTGTAGCCCATGGTGTTGGCACCCAGGCAGATGTACATGCCCGCGTCTTCCTCCTTCGCTCTGGTGATGAGCAGCTTGTTCAAATAAGAGCCGTCGGGTCGAGACCACACTTCACCCGTGGGTAGGACGACGAAGCGATGGTCGCCGACTTCAATGGTGGAGTTGTACTTGCTCTCGGCTCCGGGTTCGACTCTCTTCAGCCACTGAATAACAGGCTTGACGTCGCTGCGCACTTTGCATTGAAACGACGTGGTTCCTCCGTAGTCCACGGTTGTGTTTACTGGATGAGTGCCAGTCAGGATGGGTTTGGAATTTGTTCGTTCTGTCAAAGAAAGAAGATTTTATTAACTACAGCAATGCGGCTTTCATATTTCATTGAAATCTTCCATTGAAAAACAAAAGCAAATTTTCAAACGCTGCTCATATTCTGCTTCAAAGCAGAATCCAGTACACCGTGTGCTCATGTTTTTTTTTTGTTAAATTAACATCCCCTAAACCTAAATTTAAGACGTCGGCACCGTGTTGCAGGTATTTCAACACATTCAAGCTGACAATAAACAATGTGAAGCTGGTGAGGAATGATTGTGAAGACGGTTGTGTCCAACACCAAACACGAGATGCCAGACAGATGTTGAGTCTCTTTGAACAGTCTGCCAGCAGTGAGAGAAATGATGTTTAGATGTTGTAAAAGCGGCTGCCGCGTGTTTGTTGGAGCTTTTACGCGCGTCTAAGCCATGTGAGGGAATCAGGATCTTCATCTGGTTCCAAGAAACACATCAAAAGCACATGACTCACGGATGACTTCCACTTTATAGGTTGCGTTGATCTCTCCGGCGCGGTTGGACACGTGACAGGTGTATTTGCCGCTGTGCTCAGGTGTAAGGTTCTTCAGGCTGAGGGTCCACTTCTTCTTCCGCCCTTCACCCACCTCCTCCGGCGTCAGCGGCCTGTTGTCCTTCAGCCAGACGATGTCGGGTCTGGGGTTGCCATTGGCCGTGCACTTCAGCCTGACTGAGCTGCCCACCGGCCGGGCTATAACACGCTTTCTCATTTTGGCCGGTTGCGTGAAACGTGGCCGAACTGTGAATAAAAAAAACAAGTTATAAAGGGAAAGTTTTGGAGACACGTATCTGGTGGAACCTTTGTCATTCATGGCTTGATGTCATTCAGGCAAACCTTCAAGATTTGCTCATTATGAACCACTCAACAACAACTAATTAGAATTCCCTCTTCGTTCTGATTGGTTGTTGACCAACGCTGTCATAGCTCAAGGTCATTAGGTTGAACTGAATCCATCTTTCCACCCAGGGTTCCTACGGTTTTTGAAAGGTCAAACTCAAGCCCTTTCATGGTCCATGTTCAAGCTATTTCAGCACTATACAGTGGTAAAATTTATTTTTAAAGATATTCCTAAATGCAACCAAAATGAAACTTCACAATGAGTATCCCATTTAAAGAGATATTATGCGAAAAAAAAAACAAAACAAAGTTATTCTTTGTACTAGAAATTGGAAGAGTCACTGTCTAGTCGACTGTCAATATTTGTTTATATACGGCCAATATAAAACAAATGAACAAAATGAATAAAAATGATTTGATCACTTTACTGTTTAAGTTAAAGATCAGTCAGATAAAACAAATCCTTCTAAATCAGTCAGATAGTTGTTAGTTGTGAAATAAGTAGAATTACTTTTTCAAGCATTTCATTTGAAATTTAAGCATTTTCAAGGATTTCAAGCACTCGTAGGAACCCTGTCCACGTCCTCGCTACAAGGAAACTCAAGGAAAATTAACAACTTCCTGTCAACGGGACACTTCCTGTCATTACCATGGTGAAACCGCTCAACTTACCCAAAAATCGATAAAAGTTAAACCATTACATATCGGGAAAACATCAGATCAATCTAATCATTTGCGCAACATTAATGTGAAAACAAGACGTAAAAGAAGCTGAGCGAGTGTTTGCGTGGCCAGTTTGGCGGAGCGGAGCACCACACCATGAAGGCAATCAAACAAAGCAAACAGTCCCAGTGCAGGTTTCCTGTATTGCAGTTCCCTGCTGACAGTTACCCCTCACTCCAGTCTCTGAACAAACAGCCTTAAAAGCAAATACAATAGTGAAGCGAGCATCCCACCAGAAGCCTTAATAACACAGTGTGAGGCTGCTCTGCTCTCACATCTGATGGCAGCCGTCGGAGGGGAATGGAATGCTTCCCTCCTTACACTTCACATAAATAGCCGCTCTCTGGCCTGTCAAATGCAATTACCCGAGCAAACACTGGGCTCCAGGGACAAAAGTGTGCGACTTGAGGGAACAGTGGGCCACAGGAAGTTGAGTAGCGTGGGGACAGAAGCAGACCACAGGGTTGCATGTCTGCGTCTGGGAAGATTTGGCCACACGAGTACTGGCTGAGAGACAGAGGTCTGACGGGGAAAACCGCATGGACCACAAGCATCCGACTGGGTCTTTATTACGAGCTGACATGTTTTGCGCTTTTAAAAATGACAGTCAAGAATCAAGAGATTTCCATCTTAAACATGACAAGTCATAATCCAAATCTTTCCGATTTCACAAACCGAAAGTCACAGTGGATTTGTTTTTATAGTTTGGTTGTTTCCTTTTGGGAGTGATATACGTAGATTATTCCAAGATTACAGGGAGATCAATGTAGACAAAAAATAATAATCTAAGATAAAATTAATATCTCCGCGGACGCGTGCTAGTGAGAAGCAGGGTATATTATATATGAATATTTCGTTCCGTTACTTTACGCAGAACAATTTTTCGTTTTTACGTGGTGCAATTATTGTTTTTTTGCTTGCATTCGTTAAATACTGTGACATTTTATAGTATGTGGTAGCATAATTTTTCATTTTTCACGTAGTGCATAAAACAATAAAACACTTACTGTTTTATTGCTTGACATTTGTTGTACCGTATGTATCTAAAATACAGTTCAAATTTTTAGTAGAGTCCAGACTGCTTATTCTTTTGTTTTTTTTTTATGTCGTGCACTTACAGTTTTATTACTAGACATCTGTTCCTGTGATTTTTGTACCGAGATGTTTGTTAACATTACTTTAATAAAGAATACTATGTGAAAAAAAGTGTTTTAAAAGTCTGAATAAGTGTTAAATAAATACATAAATGTTGTGCCTCTACTTCGTGGATTTTCACCTATCACGGTCGGGCTTGGAACGTATCTACCGCCATAAACGAGGGATTACTGTACTTAAAACTTTTCAAGTAGTCTTATGTTTTACTTCAGTATTAATTTAAAATATTCAAAAATAACAAATTAGTTGTTTTTTTTTGTTACAAATGTATTTTCATGCTATATATATATATAAAAATAAATAAATA
>CM051503.1:9133795-9152769 GCA_028031935.1 Paedocypris micromegethes
TATATATATATAAATATATAAAACTGCATCAGACTTTGCCAAGTTTCAAAGACAGATACTTTTTTATTTTTATATCAACAAATTTTATACTTTTATCTTAAAACAATGTGAAACTAGAAGTTACAATTCTGGAAAATCTGCTCATGAAAAATGTTGGCAGCCTGGCACATATTTTCAGTTTCTTTCTGGGCAGCAATTATAAATATCAGGCATGAGGGAAGATCAAAGTGTCTGAGTGAAGTGCAGCACCTTACCCAGCTTGCCCGTCAGGTCAGTGGAGTGCTCGCTTTCACCAGCTGCTCTGGCACCTTCTATCCCCGCGCCCGAGTCATCTAAAGACAGCAAAAGCAGGAATGTAGTAGATCCATTTCAAACTAGCCGCTCGCTGCTTGTGCGCACCAGTGATCGCCACTGTGAACTCTAACACTACTCGGAGTCTTTGTGTTTATTACGAAACGATATAAATTCTCTTGGTCATCTGACTTCAGGTCAGACGTAATCCAGCGGGTTCAGTCATTTCGATACATGTGCTGAATTTCAATGGCTGAGATTCAGAAGAATGTTAGAAGCAGTTCAAACAAACAGGAAAGCACCTTTTCAATATGGAAACATTTTCTTTCTCATTTTTGTCATAAAACGGTGAAGACTTACTCACACGAAGAGAGAAAATCACATCTTGAAATCTGTGGCCCTTCTGCTCTAGTTACCACCTCGGCTCATCCGTTCCCCACATGACTGGTGTTTTCAGGCCTGTCGGCTTTCTGAAGGAGCCGGCGGAGAGGTTTGATCAGGGAATGTACACAGTTTAACACTCCGGCAGGAGAGGTTTCAATCCGGCCAAAGGAAAACAGGACTAACGGCTTAATTAACTCCACTGAGCCCCTGAAGAACAGTCCGTCCACACTGCTCCTTTGTTCAGGTCAGGCTTTTGCTTATTGAAACGATTATGCATTCATTTTAATTGGCACAATAAAAGCTATTCGACTTAGCATCTCATCTTAATTCAATTCATAAACGTGTCTTGCAGCATGTATACCCATCTGAAAGCTCATAAAAACACACACTGATCGAGACATGTGTGAAGGTGACGGATGAAAACTCTTGAAGCTTGAGGATGAGGGCTGTCAAGTTACTAAACAAACCAAAAGCCTATTTCCTTTTTCACAGAGGTACAGCCGTGCTGCAGAAAACCGCATTTCACACGCCGCCTTAGCTTTTTTTTTTACTTTAATATGACTGAGATGTTTGCATAAGCCTCGAGTGTGTGTGCTTTATGCCCGCAGTGGAGATGGCAGCAACAACTGGGTCTTTTTTTCATAGGAAAATGTAGTGCGGGGTCCGGCGCCGCTGGGGTTTTTCCTTTTGAGATTGTGGCATTCCACTTGTAACGCTCATTTGTTGAGGTCTTGGGTTAGTGAGTTGCACTCTTTTGCTCTCTGCGAAATACAACATATTGGCAATGCAACTGGCAGTTTCTGTGGATTTTGGCTCTGGTACCTGGTCACTGAATAAGCCAGAACCCTCCAATTTGGCTCTGTCATGTCTGTCAGGGGTAGAAAATAAAATTAAAGAGAAAAAAAAAAATTGCTGTCTAAGATTTATAGTGCTTATGTTTTGTGTTTGACGAGAAGGAATGGCTGGCTTGTTTTTCTGGAAGCAAAAAGCAAACCACCATCGCTCAAAGCAAAACAGCATTTTTGAACACAACATGCTAATTTAGCTGTCACTTGGTTTGTCTTGTGTGAAGTTGCTAATGAAACCAGAGACGGGTTGGAGACAATTCCGATGAGCGAAACTTTGACAAGACAATACAGGGCTTTAGCGTTCACCTCCGCTTTGATTTACGGAATTCCAGCGCTGGCTTATGGAAACCATTACCAACTCCACTGCTACACGGCTCAACATTAACAGCCAGCCTTAAACTGTGAAAATTTATGAACCGTGGTCGCAGCAGAGACGTTACTACATTACTGACTACAGACTAACCTGAGAATGAATAACACGGTGAAGTTGACAGATTAACTGCCTGTCCAGCATATTTATGTTAGATTGCACCAATGTATCTTTTGGCCACAGCAGGACAAGTTTCTAGGTTGTGTTGCCTCAGCCGAGTTGGTTCAATCATACCGCAGAATAATTGTCGTAACATAAGCTGAAAGTCACTGTGTTCAATTGATACAACATTAAAAGAATTTTGAATTCAAATGGTCCTTTCATATAATTTGTAAGTGTGTGAATATATTTTTTCCACATTTTACACTGGAGTTTCATCTAAAAAAAAAACAAAACAAAACAAAAAAAACAATCATTATGCATTTTTCACAGAGATAACAATGAATTTGAAATGATGTCCATGTCATACCAGTAGCATCCATAATTTTGTCTTCTGCTCCTTCACAATTCCACCTGGTTGAATGTCAATAGAGTCGTTTGTGTGTTTTATCTGGTCGTGATAGTAAAACCCTTTGCAAATTGAGTTGTAACTTAATAAAAAAATAATTGATACATTATATCTACATGGAAAAGGTCAGATGGTTGCAGAACAAGCAACTCCTTTTTGGCCAGCTCCGTCAAAGTGTTATTTTTATTTAACTGGCGGATTTAGCCATTCTCAAAAGCGGCTCGAATTATAACAGCATCTGGAGGGCTGTGAGAAGGCACAAAGGCCTATTGAGATTCTGTTCCTTGCTCCGCCGGTGACCTGTTCCATAACATCAACTTCCCATTGACTCTGAATCAGTGCGATCACCTACAGTCTCTTCTGCTTTGGCACAATCCGTAACAATCCCGTGACTGTATCCGTCTTTCGACAGAGGAGCATCGTGTGGATTTAAAGAGGCCTTCTTACTTGAAGCTAAGGACTGACCCTGCATTAAGTGTTTCCGTTTCTCTTTTAAGGATTACCGGAGCAGAAAGAAAAGTGAAGACATCGGTTGAGCCTTACCCGCAGGCTTTTTATGAATATCAGCTGAATCCACAAAACAAAGCCAAAGGAGGAAAAAAAACATGGCTTGTGTGACACAATCATCACCTTAGGGTGTCATCTAGCAGGGATTAAAACACTTAAAGAAGAAGGGGAAAAACATTTAATTAATTTAAGCAACGGTTTAAGCACTGACGTAGTACAAAATTGCCTGTCATCTATAAAATACCTTTACAAATGACACAAAATGAAAAGCAATTACTACAAAAATTTGCCCGAGTTTAAATAAAGAGAATATTGAAAGAGTAATGGCAAATGATAACAACATGATTACAAAAACACTGAAACATAACACGAAAGACATACCAAAAGCTGCGGTTTATTTTATCTCTGCAAACTAAATGAGACGTCACATCTGTCAAGCAATCCAGGCAAATGAGAGATTTTGGGAACCAAGATCTGAAATAACAAATCCGCGACACTTTCCACATTACAGGGTCTGGACCCCCAAATACAGACCCATTTGTGTGATTACTTTACAAACGCAGAAGCACACTGAAGTCTCCATTTCAATGCCTGGTCATACGTCCAAATATACATCTTTGTTCACTTAAAAAGTGCGCACAGCTCTAGGCTGGCTTGTAACAACACAGGTTTGATGGCATAGAATCGCTGGGCTCAACAATAATTGCGACCACCTGCAGTCGAATGAAAACCTGCTTTACCTCCAGTACTGTGTGATCATTGAAAGCACTCTTTGTTGAGCAATAAAAAAATAAATTGCATTACTTTTTAAAAGTTTACATAGAAATTGTTCAAAATTCCCATCATGTTGCTCTGGTCAGATTGATGGAACATCCCCACATTTGTGCAATAAATGTGTGATCTATTAAATAATATACCTACAATACAATAAACTTAGCTTGAAAAAGCGATTTCCATCCAGCTATGCGCTCTTAAATATTTGAAAAACTGATTTGAAAAATGGTCAGAATCCTACATATGTGAATATAATATGGGGTTCCACAAGTCTCTGTGCTTGGCCCATCTTTGTTCTCATTCGAGTTCTAGTGGAAGGAGTTTTGAACATTACAAAAAAAAAACATTGGATTGACTTTTGTCGTCATACTACTGATAGAAAACTTCAACCTCCCAGAAAACTTCCCAGTATTCCAAGTTAAGCCCTGCTCTAGAGCGTTTTGAGATGATTTAAGAATAAACCACTCTAGATTATATAAGAATTAGACTCAACCACTTTAACCTAGATTGAAAACACATTTTTTCAGTCTAGCATACACAAACAAAAATCAACTTATTTCAGCCAAACATGTTGTTATTCTAAATCAAAATGTCACAGCAAGTTTAAGGTCTTAGTCTACAGCATTACTGCAGTAAGTGCCTTTCTCTCTGAAGTGCTTCAAATTCTTATCTTTGGTCAATACAAAGAATGCCCCGGTCAAAGAAGACCAGCTCTCAGAATCCCATGAGATGACCACCTGTTAAAGTGACTAACCAGTAAAACTCACCAACACACAAAAAACTAGACCAGACTATCATTTAATTTTAAAGCTAAAAGCAACAGGCACCAGTGCAGCAGGTTTTTTCCCATGTTTCCTTTTCCCTTTCCATCTAGACAGTTTGGATTTTCCTGGCCACTGTCACATTTGGTTGGCACATATCGTACTGTACATAATCTTATTGCTATAATGTGTCTGTGTGCATGTTCAGTGTGCAGGTAAAACTTTGAAAGGCACTTTAGAAAAACTCAAAACTTGACCTTTAAAGTGTGGATACGGTGCTTGGAATTCATGCTGGATTTGGCTTTAAGGAGTATCGCAATTCATTTTTCGGCCTGAAACAGCGTTCAATTGGAACAGCAAAAGCACATATGCATTTTTAATGGGTGAAGCGCTGTGCCAAACTAAACAACAGACAAGTAGTTCCAAGTTTAGTATTAGTCGTAATAAAGAGTTTGGGAAAATCTTATGCCTCGTCTATTAACAGAGACTTAGATCATCTACATGTTTCCAAATCAGCGACATCAACATTAATTAAAACAATATTGGGAAGTATTAAAGACTACCGGACATGTGTGGTCTTCAGCCACATTTCTCTTTCACTTTTTGCCAACCTCAGCATGCGGCAACAGTTGGGTGGCACATTCTGTTCATGGTTCCGCTCAGCGTCTGCTTTAGATCATGTTCACACTTCATTTATACTCTGTAAAATATGAAGGCAGAAGCATCACAAACTTTTGATCCACACGGCCCGACTGCTGAACCAAAGCTATGTGAGATCTTTACGATGCAGCCAGTAGGAAAATTACCTACGACTGCCACATGGCTTCACTGGAGGGTATTTAGAGAAGGATGTCTTCGTGCTGTCGCTTACAGAAGAAGCGTCAAGATGCAGGAAAGCTAGTGTGACCTGCTGAGAGACACTACATCTCAAGTCGAATGCTGTGGCGTAGGTACACAAATCTAACAAAGCAACTAGAGGAACAATAGAATAGAACTCTACAGTCGAACACATTCATTAAGCGTCCCATTGAAATGACATGGTCAGTCTGGCATCTAGTCTCTTCAGAGCCAGCTTGAGAGCCTCTTAATGGCTTCTCCCCATGCTGTGCTTTCAAAAGGAAAGCAACTGTGTTGAAGACATTCACGTTGAGGTTGAGGATTCACGGATTGTTTCCAAGAGGTTGGCACTGGATCCCACGGCCCACTGTCCAGTGTCAGCGTCCCAGCTGCCCGCGTGTAACTCTAGCAAACATCAAGGAGATGACAGAGCTTTACCGAATTAACACATCTCACACATTGATCATGCGGCCCTGCCTTTGAAAACGACCCTTGGTCTTCTGCACTTGGAACTGGGTCTTGGTTTGGCCCAAACATTCTAAAATAAAAAAAAAGCACCTTAAATGACCAAGAGATAGGTTTTATTCGCTTCCTTTACATTAGCATCTTTGGACGACTTTTGTGTATCAGCAGCAGTGCTCCACGATTCTGGATAAAATGAGAATCAATCTTTTTATTTTTTTTTCACGATTCAAGATCACGATTTTGGATATTTGTTTTTTATTTCAAATATTTAACCCACAAAATCACCTTGTCAAACAGCAGTGTAATAACACATATTACTCTTTGCTAAAGTTAAGTAAATCAAAAGAAAAGTTACTTGTGTTTTTTAAAATGTTAAAGAAAAAGTAAAGAAAATAAATAAATAAATCGCTATTAAACGTAAAAATAAATAAAACATGTACAGTTGAGGACACAATTGTTAGCTGTTTAAAAGCACTTTTGAAATTCTTTTCAAACAATGATTATTTTGTAGAGGGGGCTAGACTCACTGACAGACTGACTTTACCGTTGAGTTTCCTCACTCATTCTCCCCATGTATTTTATGTCAAAATCACACGTGGCCGTGCGTCCGCCGTCAAAGCCCCCTGAGACAGCGCAGCATTTCCCTTACCATTAAAAAAGGCCACGCCCCAAAATACGACAGAAGTAATGCAAGATTATCTTTCCTTATAATATTTAAATGATTGCGAACAGCAGATTTCCTCCCTGATCCGCACGCATTGCGTGAGCGCACACACAAGTTCGTTGGAGATCAAAAAGTTTGGCAGAATCTTATAAATGCCAGATTAAGATCGTGAGGGGGATTAATTAACGATTGATCATGCAGCTCTAATCAGCAGTCAAACACCTGATGCTTTTCCAGAGAATCAAACACACCACCACACACTTGACCATACAGGATAACCACTTAGAAACATGCAGATATTTTTAAGACACAAGAAACTGGTTAGAGAATTGTGGCTTTTTGAAGAAAAAAAAAATCATTAGTAGAAATGCATACGGTGTAAAAAAAAAAAAAAAACAAGTGTAAAATACTGCTTCACATAGGCAAAATGCCTGAAATAGTGTTCTTTGATGTAGCCTGCTTAAACATATTTTCAGCATTAGACTGCAGCAACACCTTCTCACCTTTGAGGCTGTCAGGGTGATATGATGGATAAAGATATGGTGCCAAAACTGCCGAGCTTCTCGCTATCAACAACACATGGCCACAGCCTTTCTTCTATCCATCTTCACTCGCTCTTTGCTGCCTACAGACTTGTACTACGTGTTTGTGAGCACTCACACTTAAACCTTTAAGCCACATCAAAGAAGATCATGGGGGAAAGGGGAACTGTCGACAGCAGTGGCTTCATTCCATGAATGTTAAATTTAACAACACATGTCTCTTTTTGTGAACACATTTAAGAAATGTTTTATATAAACCGTTAGTCTGTTAGGCTTGGATCAAAAACATCTTCCCACCCGTTTTTAATTTATTTCATAAATTATTTTACCAGTTCAAATAATATATGAATACCTATATTAAATATTAGCGTTTAAACAAAAACAGAGTGGAAAAATGATACTAGCTTTTGTCTTGTTAAAACATTTGTATAAAATCAAGACGTTTTTATGGGAAAGCCAAAAAAGGAGACATTCACACAAATGGGTTATTTTATACACAGGCAATTATTGGCACATGTAGGCACAAATATTATACTGGATATGTATTTATATGAATATGCATAAATATAATGTTAATACTAAGACAAGGAATTTTAAGAGTTTTCCAGCATCATAAAAATATATTTTTAGTACAAGACTTGAAAAACACACAATGTGAGCAACGTAAATTTCTCTCCTCTTACACTTGTGTCGCAATGCAACTGGAAAACGGAGATAACAAAGGAGTGAAAAACCACAAAAAGAAAACCAAGTTCTACATCGTGATCAAAGTAAAAACGCCATTTCTAAAGGCGTGCACACACACAGCTTGCAAAATAATAGAAAAAAAAGTAATGCCCTGTAATGGCAAATAGGCCCAAAGACAACAAAAGATGGCAAAGACTTCAAAGGACTTGTTGACTGAAGCAATGTCCACTAGTAAAAACACATCGAAACTAATTGGTGCATCTCTTCGCTCTGACCACACTCTCGACTCGTTTCATTTCTAACAGGTTGCGCTGTTTTTGAGGCGAGGCCCGGATTTCTGTGGACGGACGTACAAAAGCTTGCAGGCGGTTGAATAAAGCCCTTGTCTAATGAGAAGGGATTCTTCCACTACACTAGCTCCCAACCACAGAGGAAAGAAAAAGCCATTATGGTTCTTTAAAAGAGTGGAAACTCTGGATAGGTGTGCAGACATCAGGCTCAAAAGAAGCTAGGTACCTCCCTCTGTGACAGACTTTTAGTTCCTTCTATGGGAACAATAGAGGAACAAGCTTAATCCTTGCCAGCTCATAATGAGCTATAAGCTTTCTGTTCACAGTAAAATGTCCTCCTTTACTTCGGTGCTAATCAGGGACAAATGCCTCGCTTCTTTTCAGGTTTCTCAAATCTCACTCCTCGACTGCCACTTTATTCTCTTGTCCTAGGATTTCAAGTATCCTAGTTTAAAAGATGGTATGGGGTTTGAGATGCGTGAGAATGGAAAGGTTGTGGCTACATGTAAAGAAGCTTTATGCTTAAATGCCCCATTCACAACTACAGTACATTTGAGTATAGATTATTACTACAAAACATATACAAGTATGTGTGTGTATTCATGTAGTGTAAAATTGGAAAAAAAAGTTCTTGAACAAACAAAAAAAAACTGCCATATCTACCATACTTTTCCAGATTTATTTTTTAAATAATATTCTTTATTTTAATAATGATGAATACTTATTGCAATGTTCAACCCAGTTCAGTCATTCTTTTTCCAACACTAAGATGTCTTGACATTATGTGGCTCTGGGAAAGGAAAGAATTAAACACTATTGACACTATAAAAGGACAAGCACCAAGCCACTGCAGGAAGGGAAGAAGAAAGCTTGTGCTCTCCGGCCTCATCACACCATTCGCCAGAGAGGTGCGAGGGAAATCTTTTACAGCAAAATAACACATAATCGGATTAGAAAGTTTTAACAGTTCTCGTAGCCAACCAACAGACTATGTTTCAGAATGTTCGGAAAACTCCAGGGCCATTTCCTCACCGAGTGATGTAGAAAGAGTACAAATTCTGTTCCAAGCATCCTGAAAGATACAATTAAACCATTTGGACCCAAAACATTTAAAAGGCTCCTGCACATGACCAATTCTTTGATGAAATTCCTCATCTAGATATTCCCCAGTCTCTGCTTTTCAACTGCCATTTGCGTTCAGTCTCTCTTTGTTAAATGAGTCACACATCTGGCTTACCCATCTAAGAAGCTTGTCTCTCAAACTCTCAATCCTGCAGATCGGAATGCAACTTCTTTTTCTGGTGTGTCTTTTATACAGAAGGTGGAAGTGATGCAGAACTGCGGCGCAGGCTCTTGGAGGCCCTGTAACCCTTGCCGCTCTTTTCAGGACGCTCAAAAACAAGAGAGTGTGAAACGTAATCCCAGGCCTGGCGCATTCATCCGGAATGGCTGCTTCAAAGTTTTGTTTGTGTTATTCCGTTTCCGGATCTTTGAGTGACTTTCTCGGACTGCTCCTTTGAAACCGAAGATCTCTCCCACCTGTAATGGGACGACCATGTTTTCGAATTGCATCTTGGATTCCTAGCTGCTATTTTTTGAAATGCTACAAACAATGTGTGTTTGTGCGTAGCCATGGAGATACTGGTTCAACTGCCTATTAAGAAATCTGGTTTAGGTATCAAATGAAAATTGCACATCCTCCGAAGCCCAAATACTGTGACAATGCAAACACGCACAACGTACACTTTTAAAAGCAAAAAAGTGAGAGATCAATTCATCTGAATTTGCTGGATGCTTTTAAAAGGTCACTTTAGATCATGTTTAGTTGTAAAAAACACCATCACCTAAACCACAATTGATCTGATAGCTGACTGGTAGATTGACTGCATATCTTCACTGTAAATGCAGACGTGAAACTTATGGTTTCTTAGATTTCCACGTTCTTGAATGGAAACAAAAAAAAACAAGGCATTGTGACCATGTGGCCTTTTCAGGATTGTCGCTGTACGGCCACATACACCAGAGCGAAGAAAACAAAGACGTTTGTGGCACTTAGAAACCACGATATCCGGTGTAAAGGTCAGCGCATGCAAATGCTTTCAGCAAATTCTAGTCTTCTGATTGGCCTTTAGCAAAGCACAGAGGCGGATTGGATTACAAGTCAGAAACCCTAATGTCACTCACTGACACAACGTTGAGTGAACCTTGGCTTTTCTCCAATGTTTTCGCGAATTCTCCTCATTTTTAGTTTCCCTTTGATTCATCACTGACATTAGATGTTTTAAATCTTAAGGCGGCTTGAGAGAATGTGTGGCTCAACTCTGCTTGCATTTATTGACAGCTGCAACTTAGACCTTAGAGAGGCCAGTCTTTGTAGTGGAGAGGTCACATGACCACAAAGTCTCAGAGCACAAGACAAATCTGCAGCTTATTCAATAGTCCAGGGAACATGTGGAAGTCAAGCACGGATAAATCACATGTTCACTGCATCTCATTTCTTGGAAAAAGTCTGAAAATAGGATGCCATTTATACTGTACACATGTATGTTCTTACTGTCTTACGGTCTGTCAGTCAAAAGTAGTTGAGCGTAATGCCGTACGGAACTTTTGGTGAATGGCGTCGTCCTCTACTTCGCAGAGTCACAGTTGAAGTTGGATATACAGTTACTTTGGGCCTTCACATATGGCTTTTATCAGGCATGAATTCCAGTTAAAGGTGCGATGAGTGGTAATTGTTGTGTCCTCACACAAAATGAGCTTTTTAGCAAGATGCTGTGGAATTCTTGCCTAACTGTGCCACTGTGGAATGACCTGCCATTACACCATCGACAGGTAAACTCACTTCCTGTTGTTAAATCACATTTGTTTCACTCGGCCTGAGACATTGGATTTATATACTTTTAAAGTTAAGCTTTTTCTGTGCTTTAATTTTTTTTAACCTTTTTTGTAGATGCTCTTCTGTATTGTATTGTGTTTGTGTACAGAAATTTTGCTGACTTGTTTAAAGAGCTTTTTATAAATAGTTGCAATCATGCAATGTTGAAAATATTACTGTGAAAATATTAAATAAACAAGCAGCACTACAACATTTAAGACTTGCAGCTTCGGGGTGGGATGGCTTAGTTTTAATTAAACTTCTAAAATTGAAACCTAGCCAGTGTCACTGACTTTCATTTAAAAAGTGTTGGTTCAGATGGTGTCTATAATTCTATCAGAAGTGTTTTCTTTTAATTCACCTCCAGACACACTCAGACGCAATCAGCCCCAGGGTCACGGGGAACAATTATAACAGCGAGACTGGTGTTTCGCACGTGTATGCAGCGTGCACGCGCACATACACACACACACACACACACACCATTGCAAGTAAAGTTTGATAGGGCTTAAAAAAAGTCAAGGAGGAGAACTCTGCTTATGGATTGGTAGATATCTCAAGCTTCAGTTTTACTGGACTATGATCATTCCCATATGTTGGCTGAAAAACAACTACTAGGGCCGAGCAAACTCCACAAATCACAATAAATCACTAGACACTTACCAGCTGCTTCCTACATGTCTCAATTCTACAATTGTGACTCCACTGTCATCACACATAAATAGAAAACCTAATCGGAATCATTCGGCGTGGGTTTATTCAGACATGCGGGCAACACACACCAACCAACAGCGTGCAGTAACACAAAATCTGCTTTTTCAATCAGACTGTTGGTGTTCCCTCTATCGCAACAGACTTCCTCTAGATGATCTCAACGCTACTCCTCATTAACTCTTCCAGTGAAGCATCTGGTGTCAACAAAGTCAATATAAATGGAGTGAAGAAAACAGAAAAGTACATGTAGACTTCCAGCAAGTGAAAAAAACCCAAACAAAACATGCCCAGCAGGCAGGAAACAAGGTTGCTTAAAGAATGGCTCATGATAGATGGAAGGTAACTTCTTTGCCATCTGGTTTGAGGAAGGGTAAAGCCACTAATGAGCCCTATCAACATAAGCCTTCTGTCATCACTGGAAAATTAGATCATACAAGGCAAAAACGGCGAAAAGGTTTCACCCCCAAAGATTGCATCAGTAATGTCCCAAAGCCCCCCACAAAAAAAGAAATATCCAGTTTTAATTGTTGAAGCATAAATCCCCTCACACTTTTTAAAAGCTCTGTGCGACTGAAGGGTCGGAAGGAGGAACAACTTGCAAACAGTTAAGTCACTTTAGCAGCTGCTAAAAATGGAGCAGCAGGAGCCACATCTGTCAGAAAACATGGAGGGAGGCTAAAGGGAATATGATGCAGTAACTACAGTGTTTACAGTTGGGCTCCGTTTAACAATCACACTTCACTGGTTGGGTTAAATGCAGAGCACAATTTCGATATGATTCCTGGTGGCCATTTTGACAATCTCACTCATTTTAATTCACTTAAAAAAAAAATTCTAAAGCACCACTTAATGAAAATCTGTACTTTTCGACAGAAGTTGTGTACAATCCAATCTTTAATGATTTGAGTCTCAAAGTGGTTCCAGAAACACATCTTGGTTTATGGGCCAAAACAGAGGTTTGAAAAACTGTGAATTAAATGCCACAGGAAACACGGGAACCAAAAAGGAAACAATGAAATGTTGAAATGCAAATCTGGATCAAATCAGGAAAACATTGTTTAACAAACATTTTGCAATCCAATTTGAGCAACAATAGTACATTATTAATGGTATGAAAGTTATAAATGAGGACATGTTTCTAAGAGAACACAAACAGCTGAGAAATGCACCACTAGGTCTTCAAAACTGGGAAAACTGGTGATGTAGTACCAATCAAGTACTAAATGAGTTTGCAACAACAACACACTAAACTTCCAACAGCAAGTCGCAAGATATCCTAAAGGTGGATGTGCAAGAGGGATTATGAAAGAAGACCAAGTTCAAGGCCTCTGAATAAACAGCATGGCGTTTGCGGTGCATCAAAGCTTCACTGGCACATCTCGGACGACCCAACACAGTGCTGCAGCTGCTCATCTGAGGTCATCTTGGCAGCTGCCCTTAACACTTTCCTAATCCACCCGAAGATGAGGGGCACACTGCAGAGGAACATCTCATCCATACTAATTTATATGAAAATAATTAACCTGCAATTGTTTCTTTTTTAATCACTTCATCTAGCTAACAATCGTACTTATTATATGATTTATATAACGACTCACACACACAAAATAATAGATTGCTCCTTCTAAACAAAATCTCAGCCATAATTGTCATGACCAAGCAGCCTCTTCTGCAAGAACAGATGAAAAAAAAAATCATTATTCTATTAATCTTTTCATTTACAAATAATTATAGATATATGCATATAGATAAAACATTTGTATGTTTGCCCAGTTCGCCGTATAAAGAGCAAGAAAAAAAACAATATATAATTGGTACTCTTGAACTATCAGTACTTTGAATAAAATTGTAATTACTTTAAAAGCCCAATCCTACATGTCTTGTTTTGTCTGCAAACACTAAAATGATCATTTCCATTATCATTTCCATCATTGCAGTCACAAAACCAAACAAGAAAATCAGTTTTCACCAAGTCATTGGTACAAATAACCAGAACACACACACACACACACACACACACACACACACACACACACACACACACACCATTTGGCACAAGGCAAGTTGAGACAGAGATTCTCTATTGATGGATGACTAATGGTCAGTATACACAGAACCCTCCATTCACAGTGGAGGACGCTCTCCATTCCTGTAATCGAGCTCTATTGTCTTACATTACACAGGGCTCACCCAACAGGCAAATAAAAGGATCATTAACCCTAACCAGCTAATATAAACTCACCCTCAAATAAGACACTACCAGGGCCTCCATTAAAACCTGGCACTGCTGGAGATTAGTTTATAGCCTAAATTACTTTACTGGTTTAAATGTTCATCCTTAAT
The DNA here is from genome assembly GCA_028031935.1 of Paedocypris micromegethes. Taxonomy (NCBI): domain Eukaryota; kingdom Metazoa; phylum Chordata; class Actinopteri; order Cypriniformes; genus Paedocypris; species Paedocypris micromegethes. The sequence continues at coordinate 9,147,656 of CM051503.1, forward strand.
TTACAGTGATAACAAAAACTAGGCTGAGCAGATTGATTTATTATTTCACAAAACCATCATTAATATTTTGATGCAAAAATAGATGGAATGATACAAAAAGTGCAAAACAAATGCCCTCAAAAAGTTCATTCGTCTGGGTCCATCATGAGACTGACCCGGATCCCCTCCGGTTTCTGTAAGCAGCTGGATTACCAAGTGGCCAAATTGACGGCTGATTAATTTGGTAAGCGGCCAATGTCCTCATTCTGTACTCTACTCGCACACCAGACGGAAGCAAAAAGAGAATTCACAACATTATTATATTATTAACAAGAGTGTTGATGTAGTCATTGTCAACTTATATACCATCTATAAAGTGGTTGAAATTGGAATGTTGAAGTTTTGTTAAGCATATTTTTCCTCAATTGTCGTAGTGTTTTATTGGTGTTGAAAGAGCTTATGAACACAGAATATTACATGTCTATATTTTGAATTCTCAGCAGTAATTCAGAGCTTTATAGTTGGGGAAAATCTGTAACAGTATCAGTAACAGAAAAAAACCATTTTGTGTTTACACAAATAATACTTATACACATATTTACATATTTATACACACATATACATATACATACTGTATATAAAAACTGTGTACGCATTGTGTACGCTAAATATAAATTCACTTAAAGTCCATTTTTCGACAAATTCCTGGAATAAAAATGTTTGTATATCTAACTTTGAAGCAAACGTTTCAAAACTGGCTTACCAATGACAATGAGCGTGTAGTTGATGTTGACGCTGCCGAAACCGTTGGTGGCTTTGCAGATGAAAATCCCAGCATCCTCTGGTTCTACATCTTTAATGCGGAGAGCTTGCTGAAGGACTCGAAAGCGCATCCAACCACTGTGGATGTTCCGGCCATCTTTGGTCCACATGATGAGGGGAGGCGGATCACCCTCAACAGGACACTGCAGCTTCATGGTGCGGCCGATCCTCACCGTCTGGCGATGGACAATCTTCTCAGACACGCGTGGCGGACCTGCAGAGACCCATCATACATGATCATACAAACCAACCAATGTGAAAATATTAAACTCAATCACAAAATACTAAACAGGCTCAGACTCAATTAACCATGTTTACATCTATCTCAACCAAAAGCTAAAGTGGATTACGCCACTCGAAAGCAGATACTTCAGCACCCCCCCCCCCTTTAAAATAAATCCTTTCCTCAACTGAGCCTTTCTTACAACTGTCTGGTCTAAAATAAATAAGTGTGTTTTCAACGTATTCATCTAAAACATTTGTTTTTAAAAAGATTAGACCAAGCGTTAAAGATTCCTGGCTTGGGTCAGCAGAGCGAGGCTTCCCCGGCCCACGCAGAGCTTTGCTTACTCCTGTTAAAAGACTGTATGCAGGAAATTGATAGTGTCACTATTTATGTCTGTGGGGATATTGTAACCACAGTCCCCCGTCAGCCAGCCACGTCTCACCGATGTGCTTTTCTGCTCGACTGCAATGGCAAGGAATGCGTTTGCGCTTCTCAGTTGGTGTCCTCTCTGAGGTTAGGAAGGTCAGAGTCTTCAAATACTGTCCGCTTAAGGCCAACGTGAGTCATTCTTAATTGCTGTTTACATAAGGCTAATGCCAGATTGGATCCATTTAGCTGCCACAAAAACCAGGCTTAGAAAGATCCAGTGCTGAAAAAATTAAGCAGATTTCCACATGCATGAGGGATGTTACAGATCCAGTAATTGCAGCCATCATGGGGATAAATGAAAAGGAAGAGTTTTTAATTCTTTGGCAGACCTTTGTCCAGCATTTAATCATTTCCAAAACAGTCCCAAATTCAATCTTATGGAAAAGATCAGCACATCCTCGTAAGCCCCTGCAAAAAAAATCTGAAAAAGCACGTTCCAACGACCAAAGTGCCTTTAAAAGTTAAATTTCCAGGAACGCAATCAAATTCTAAAAACTACACGTGTAAAAAATGAATCCCATCTGCGATTAAGACTGAAAGAAGAAAACGAGAAAAGGCCAAAGCTATACGAAGCAAACCGAAAGAAAAATATCTTAAAAACAAAAAAAAAATTAAATGTCTGTAAAAAATTCTCAGAACAAGTCAATTGCTCCTCACCTCAACAAAAATGCTCTGCCATGTCAAAATAATTGCGCTATGGTATATCAAACATTTTTTTCTCCATAAAGTGCGTGAACATCTTTTGGTAGCTTGTCAAAGACATAAATCATCTACAAGGAAAAATGCAGGAAGGAAAAAGCAGTTTGGACATTTCCCAACTAGAGTTAGAGAACAACGGAACAAGTATGAACAAAAAAAACAAATGAAGTTTGAAGCCAAATCAAAGTGGACATTCAGTGAAAAATGTGTTTCACGCATGGTTTCATACTACACCGTGGAAAACGTGGTGCGCAGTGGGAGTGTTAGGAAGTCAGGGCAACAGGTAGAGAGGCAGATGAACTCCAGCGCAGCACCGAGCTTCATCGGCAAAAGTGGCTAGCTGAGATCGTGATGGATTAGGGCTTAAAGTGTGAAAAATAAATTAGTCACAGACAGCATCTCGCCAGAGTCCTGTTCTCCAGCTCTGTTTCGAATGGCTTTCTCATAAGGAGCAAAAACTTCCTGGTGAGTCGTTTCACAGATTGAAATCTCATTCTCCATTTGGAAGATTTACGGCTCTCCGGCTCAGGGCCTTCTGTTTGTGGGTTTGTCCCAAGGCATCTCTCCCAGAGCCCGGAGGCTGACGGCACAGTGCATTGAAAAGATCTGAGGTGCACAGGAGAAAAGAAAAGCCTCAAACTTTCACATGCAGTGCATGGTTTGGCTTGAAACTCTTGTCCCTTTGGCTTAAAAACGACATTGATTGATGCACAGGCTCCCATACAGCCTGCCAAAGCCAAAGCGTCAAAGACGGGGTCAAGAAAGCGTTTCTGTGTGCCCTAGAAAAGCCATAAAACACAAAAGACAAGACAACGTAATCGTTTTTATTGTGCCTGAATACATAAACCTGCCCCTATCCGCCCCGAGGACTTGTGTAAATATTGCTTGTGTATGTGCGCGAGTGAATAAGCTCACTGAATAAGGGGAACGCTAGGTCAAACTCTTTAAAGAACAATCGGTTTTCTTCATTCGGCATAAACACATTCCCATCGGCTGCAGCACTACGACTCTCACTTCACTCTGCAGTCTTCCGTGTCCCTCTTTCCCTTTTACGGCTTGCGGGCTAAAGGTAGCCCAGCATGAGCGCCCGGAATGTCCACTAATGACAGAGAAGAAAAAAAAAAAAAAATCAGCAAGAGGCCAACGTAAGTAGCATTCCATCAAATGGCGTCTTAACTCAAGCTCTTTGCCAATGAGGCTCTCCAGGGCCCAAAGAGCAGGACCCGTGATTGGTGTAACGAAAGCTTTCCCTTAAGAACCAATGTTTCGCCTTGAGGCAGATAGAAAGTTCCCTTTGGTGCAAAAGTAGACTGAGCATAATATTTTTGTTGGACTTGAGTGGGCAGAGCAGGACGTGCTCGGGGGGCATTAGAGCACGTGTGAGAGTTTAATTTCTCCACCTTCACCAATGCCAGCGCCTTCACCTTCAGGAAGTAGTCAGTGATAGCGATAACCCTCACCCGGCCTAAACCTCCTGTGTCTTTCAGGGTTTATGGCCAAGCACATTCGATTATTCCAAGAAAAGTATTTTGAATGTTCCCAAAACTAACAGCTCGGCAGTATGAAAAATGCACTGTGCTGGGTTAACAACACAATCTCAGCACCAACACAAAAAAACTCATTGTTTTCCCAAGTATAAAAATAAATGAACACAAATAAATAACTGAATTACATAAATGAGTGTAAAAACAAATTACACAACAGTAATGTTTGTATCAGCTTCAACTTTGTCTGCAGTAAAGAAAGACATAAAATTCAAAAAAGTCTGAATAACACACTTGGATACTTTATTCGTGACCTCTTTAAACTTTTTTACTTTAGCAAAGAAAAGAAAGAAAATCAATCTGTTTCGGATGTAATGACAGACCCACTAAAGTTTTGCCAGATTGAGAGAGGGTCTCCAGTGGGAGAACTGGAATGAGGGGTTTGTGGGATATCACATGTTGCCACCAAAAGTATCTCAAAGTCAACACAGACAAAAAGGCGACAGCAAAGTCGTTTTACATTTAGGAAAGCTACTAAATAGCATCACACCTAATGTTCTATTATATAAAAGAATATTTTTCCAGAGAGCCTTAAAAGTATACAGTACACATAGACATACAATGCAAACCAAACATAATAAGCAACCGCTAAATGTGAAACAAACAACTCCATTGTTGAAAACAAGCAACTGAGAAGATAAAGTTTTATCGTAAAAAGATAAAACCTGAACGCAATTGTGGTTATAAACAAAGATGCATAATCTTATTTAGCCTCATGTTAAGATTACGATTTAACCAGGATATGGTGTTTGAAGGAACAAGATTAAATTCCATTCAGAAAATGATTCTTAATTGCCATATTGTCTTTGTAAAGAAGGAATATTATCAAAAAACACACATCCTGCATGTAAAACGGACTCTTACTACAAGCCAATCAGTGATTGCAACATTTCTTTTTTTTCGCCTTTTAGAAACAAAACCATGGATTAAAAAAATGAAAGGAGATGCATTTTTAGTTTTTAAAACGTGACCGATTTAATTCTACTTTTTTGATTATTTTCAAAAGCTGGTAAAATTTAATTTGTATTTAAATTGCATTGCAATCTAAATATCATAAGAGCCAGACAATTACAAGAACCCATTAGAAAGACTACAGTCTGATCACACTGCTTCAAATGAGTCAAAACAAAGGAAAAAAAATAGGCCAATTTCAATTTAATTACATCTCCATCAACTGAGACAACCACTCCATGCATCTGGCTGCCATGCTGCGAGTGGCAGAGCATCGCACACACTGGAGAAGCCATTGAGTAAGTGGTTAGTGTAAGGAAACGAGTGGTTTGGATGGCTCTACCAATCTGCCACTGCTTCAGGGGAGAGACACGTTACTGGGAATCTCGGGAGCAGATGCCAATAGGGTGTAGTGTCTTTTTTTTTCGCCTTTTAGACACAAAACCTGGCTTTTTTTTTTTTTT
>CM051503.1:9152781-9253534 GCA_028031935.1 Paedocypris micromegethes
TTTTTTTTTTTTTTAACTGGCCGTTTAACTTTTTATATTACAGAAAGTCGAAGACTACAATCAATCAAAGCCAATTTATTTAGCCAAAGAAACACACCACTGGAAGAAAACGTACCATTATTATTCCAAGTCTGTATTTGTAAACATATATATATATATATATATATATATATATATATATATATATATATATATATATATAATATATATATATATAATATATATATATATATATATATATAACAATATATAACAAACTCTCAAAAAAAAAAAAACGAAAAAAAAAAACAGCTTTTCAAACAAATGTTTGTTCTGCGTCTTACACAAGAATTTTTAGTTTTTAAAACGCTAATAAACATGACAAAATAATATATCCAGCAATAACAACATTCAATTTTATACATTTTGGTTAATTTCCTAAGGAATTGAACTCTTTAACTCACAGAGTAAATTATTGATAATTCAATTTTTAGTCATTATCAAATTCAATGTAGTCATTAAAATACAGAACATGGGTGGCGCGAGCACACACACACACACCGGGTCAATAACAATTAGAATGATGCTTGTCATTGCTGTCAGTTTAAGATAAATGCTGTACTCCTGCTAAACAATAATAGTATCAAAATCTTAAAACAGTATGGCACACTCTGTGGTTTTCAACGCACAGGTTACGTTTATAAGCAACGCAGATCATCTGAAACCCGGCAATAAAGCAGTGCGTTTCATCCACCACCTTCCCATCAGTCTCATTTTGTGCCTGGGGTGACAAGAGAAAGTGATGTCAACACTCCTTTTTACACAAACGTACTCCATTCAGACAGGTAAAGAGCAGCCATTTCCCCTGCTGTCAATAGGTCAATTGCTACCAATTGCGAGAGCATGACAATTACCACGGCCCTGAGGCGATGGGCTGGTCTCTTTACATCACTGCACCGCTCCATTATTTATGAGCAGCACTCTGGTTAAATCAAGCACTGTAACAGACTTCACACAAGTTATAAAAGTGAGAATATCCTACAAAAAGAAAAAATGCTAAATCATGGATTAAAAAAATAAAAGGAGTTAGTTTTTAAAACGTGACCGATTTTATTCTACTTTTTTGATTCTTTTCAAAAGCTGGTAAAATTTAATTTGTCTTAAAATTGCATTGTAATCTAAATATCATAAGAGCCAGACAATTACAAGAACCCATTAGAAAGACTACAGTCTGATCATACTGCTTCAAATCAGTCAAAACAAAGGAAAAAAAAAAGATCCAAATTGTAATTTAATTACATCTCCAACTATAAAAATAAAATCTGAGACAACCCCTCCACGCATCTGGCTGCCATGCTGCGAGTGGCAGAGCATCGCACACACTGGAGAAGCCATTGAGTAAGTGGTTAGTGTAATGACGGCTTGCGACAGGAAACGAGTGGTTTGGATGGCTCTACCATTCTGCCACTGCTCCAGGGGACAGACACGTTACTGGGAGTTTCGGGAGCAGATGCCAATAGGGTGTAGGGTGCCAAGCGGATAATGTTGTCATGTCGACCAGTCAGCAGATTCCATCATATCTTCTCTGTTCTCTCTGCTGTTCTGAAGGTGGAGGTTTGGCACTGGAAGCACGACATGAGATTTCTTCTTTTTCCCACAATTTCAGGAATCAAACTTAGCTGGCACTGGCAGATTCCACAACTTTCCCAGTAAATTGAAGGGACAACCTTGGCTTTGTTCGACGTGTCTACTGACCGAGCAACAGTACAGTTATACTTTTCATTGTTTTCTATAATAATTGGAATTAATTTCTCTTGTTTTAGCATCCTGCACAGAATAAAAAACGAACTCACTTTACATGGTTTTAAATGCCTTCAAAAACGATGGATTTATTTAGAGTTTATTGCCATATCAGATTCAGTGGCTAGTTCATGACTTGTGCTAACTTCAAAAGAACCTACTTTAGAACCACAAACGTTAACTTCAAAAGGACATGTAGGACGAAGTAGTATGCATCTGAAAATTGAAAGTGACATTTCTGAAAAAGGTTCATAAATAACACAAAATAGGATGTTTTTTTTCTTTCTGTTTTTTAAACAAAAGGCACTTAAAGGTTTTGTAAAATGTACAATTAAACTTTTCACTTCCTCCAATAACGTGATTTAACTTTGTCTCACCTTGAATGCAAGGAATGAGAATCTTTACATAATTTACATAACAGCAAGTGACACGCAACAGTGTCCTGGGCCAAACTTTTAAAGCCTACAGACTCTTTGAAGGGCAAAGCATAATGTTTGTTCAGTGTATGAAAGGAACTCCAGACCAGACCTCAATGTGACTTCCTCCAGAAACATTTCAAGCTGTCAGTTGTGAGCGGTGTAAAACTTCATCTCACCTTGTATAATCACTGCAGGTTCACTGGAAACAAAGCCTGGTCTGTCCTGCTAAATTAACCCAGATCATGTTCATTTTAAACAGCACCTGTCTTTTCACTGCAAACGAAGAAAAATAAAGTGCAATAAAAGGCCTGGAAATCAGAGTGTTGAAAAGAAATAAAAAAAAAAAAAGGAAATAAAAGTTTTCTGGATGGCATTCCAGATGTACTGGACGTGGAAACAGAGTGAAAAAACACAGAATTCCCAGGTTTGCGACCTCAATTGGGAGGCCTAAAGAAAAAGCAGGCGTCCTTATGGAAAGCCGGAAGAAAAGAAAAAAAAAGAAATTTGTTAAAGGACACAACTTCAAGATACACGCGGCTGCTGCGGGGGCTACGCGTTTCACAAGGGAGAGATAAAAATGACCTCCACGGGGGGCTGCAGTGGCCGTGTGGACTCCACGCAAAGGGCGAGGATAGCCTCACAGAGTTTGATGCCAAAAACGTGTCTGTGAACAAAAGAAACGCAGCTTTGCTTTGGGTCACACATGCAAGCGTGTGCGATTTGGCCGGGCCGAGTGGTCTAATTCCATTTCTCCGCTTACGCATACACGGAATGTGGGGCATGAGCATATGATATGTCCGCCCCGCTCTCCCTCCCCATAGACAACAAAGAAGAAAACAGAGCTATAAATGGTTGCTCATCACCTGCGAGTCTGCACAGTGCTGCGTGGCATCTGCACTTTGTGTCTTTCCACTAGACAACTGCTGGCTTTTTGCAGATTGAACCGTTCAAATCCTAATAATAACAACTGTCAGACAATCCTTGCAACTGGATAATGAATACATGAATGTTGGTGGGGGAAAAAAAACTGTTTAATAACGTCAATTCAAAGAACGATTTGGGGACATTTAAGGCAGTTTTGATCAAAGTTTACAAGACAATTAGGGGAAGAAAACATTTGTGCATCGCAGAGACAACTGGATAAAGCTTGCAGAGAGGAATCTTAACAAGGAGGGCTACAGCGACGGGTGGCCGGTATCTCTGGGGCTAATATTTAACCGCGGCGGCCTCCAGCTGCCTGATAAACGTTGGGACGAGACTGTCTGATCACACTTCTGCTCTTTATCAGTATTTGGGGCACTAACCCCACTCCAGCACCTGCACTCGCTCACTGTGTATTCAGCTTTACACACACGGTAATAAAACTTAACTGAGACAAAATTATTTAATATCCAAGAAAAAAGGTCCTTATTCAGTTGCTCTGAAAGTGATATTGGGTTTTTAATTATTGAAAATGTAAATAATGTTCAGGGTTAAACCTTTGTTTAATTACAAGTCATGTCCGTCAGTGAATATTGGGGGAAAACTCATTTTTATACAATTTTTACAAACTCTCTATGCTTGTTAATTCAATATGAAGTTTTTGTCACATTTAGCGCTCCGTGTCAGAATCAACATTATTATATTTCAAGATCAGTTAATCTTCTCATTAAATTATATTATTATTAAACATGTATATTATAAAATGTATAAATCTACAAACTTCATATCAACAAATCTAATAAAATCTACAGATCAGATCAAAACAATTATTTAAAAATGTCCAACTACGACAGAAAAACAAAACAAAATCCAGACCATAAAAAACAAAAACAAAAATGCTGAGACAGCAAACGAAAACTTCATCATGCCATCCACAAAACCTCCACAGAACCATAAAAGAACAGCCTTCAAAAATAGCCCCCCATTCCCACACAGCTATCGATATCTTCCTTTTTCACTGAAAGACCGGTATTCCTGCCCTCTGCCGGAGTCTCGAGCCTCTCCCTGGAGTCTGTCCGCACCCCGCACCTCCTGCCTCCCACATTCCACGCCGCGTCTCAGCCATGACTAACTTAATTTGTTCTGTGCAGGTCTCCATCTGAAAAACTTCTCAATCCACTGCAGCCACCAGACCAGGCCAGAAAAACGTGAAATTGACTCGTTAAAAATAAAATGAATATTGTGACAGTGGTGGAATATAAAGTGCACACTGGGTGTTTTATTGCATTTGTTAGAAGCAGTGAGATGCTCAAGAGGAAGGGGGTTGCAGGACATTCCTCTTAAAGCTCCTACACTCAAATGGCAGCTGGGAGTTGAGTAGCACCGAGCTGATGCTCCGGCCATGTACAGCATGTGTTCCTAGGACTATAAAATCTGTTCATAGAAGATCTTTGTATCCTTTTCCAGATTATATTTTACTCTGAAAGCCACCATCTTTTCAGGGTTGCTGGTTTTATTCCACAAAACGCTGCTTTTTTTTGCTTTCCAAATCTGCGTCAGGTTGTCCTTGCAAACCACTTAATTCGGTATCCATTGTGGCGCCACCAGAGAAGAATACCCTGACCCGAAAAGCACAGCCAGATCCGACAAAGTGTCCATTGACAAAATGGAACTCTCATGTGGCCGGCAATCCTGGAATATCGTCTCAAATGAATCCGTCGTCATGGCACTTCTACCCGTCAGTGCGCACTGAATTTTGGCCTTGCAGGGCACCGATCTGTCATCTGCCTTGCGCTTATTTTCTTTTCTGTGGCGTCACATGAGGGTCTTCCACTGACAGTTCCGCCCCATGAACAACCTTTGTCTCCATTTCCGCTCCTGCTCAAAATAAAATGATCTGGCCCAAGAGAGCCAGCTGTGAATCAGCTATTAGACAAATATTTTTAGCAACTGAGCTAAGTCGACAAACAGCGCGAACTGCGAAAAAAACCTGAAATGCATTCACAAGGATTTATCTCGGAGAAGCTTTTACACATCTTTTAAAGCAGAACAAAAATTGTGTACAATGCAGTGCTTTAAAGGTTAAAATTAAACACACAATACTTTAAAAATAAACACAAATAACAAAATAAGTTCATAACATTGTTACCGAATACTGTATTGCTAGGACCAATTGTTGCAGAGTTTGGCTACTGATTTCATGGTTTATATTTTGAACCAAAAAAAAAAAAAAAAAAAAAAAAACAGCTAACACATAAAAAAAATTAAATTGGCCATTTTACGGGACGCATACTTTTGAACTCTCTCTTTTTTTTTTTTTTTTTTTTTTTTTTTTAAATTACATTAGATTTAAGACTTTGGAGCAAAAAAACACCGACACCTGTTACAAAAGAGTCCCTTATATTCCTTTATAGGTAACTTTATCAGACTTGATCAGACTGAAAGACATTTCACAGCCAGCAGCCGATAAAGACTTCTCACAGATGTTGACGGCTTCATTTTATACAACATGTACAGTAACTCACTCAAGTAGCAAATATTCAAAAAAAAAAAAAAAATTCTATGAAAAAAAAAAAATAAAAACTTTCATGAAAACTACAAAGAAACTGAGCTTAAAACTCTTTTGATACCGACTGTTGATCCAAACACATACTAAAGAATTCTAAACATATATTACGAGTAAAGATTACTGGAAGAAATGAAAAACGCCAGCTTGCTAAAACAACGTCCCAAAAAAGCGCTTTAAATAAGACAAAGGCGACCAACAGTGGAGATGGTTGTTTTTGCCAGTGTGGTTAATATTCTAAAACACTCTATGAAGTGAAAAGCCACTGTGAAAATATTTCAGCTCATGCTTTTGCTTATAATTCACAAAAGCTGCAGTCACTCCCACAACTCTCACACACTTCACACATTCCAACTGCTGCGAGGATTTCCACCATGACAGCTGCCTATGCTTTCACCAATACAGCAGATACAAACACACGGGCATTTACACCATTAAAAACCAACAGAAACCATTAAATATTTAATTAGTTCAGATCAGCCATTTCATAGCTCCTGCTGGGATTTGTGGTTTAAGTTCTATTTATAAAAATAATCTCAAATTTCAGTACCGTTCGAATTTTCAGCTTTTTTTCCCCTCTAAAGCTGAGAGGACGAATACTTTTTTGTGCTTCTGTGTGACAACGGTTAGGAAATCTCTTTGCATTCCCCCAGTCACTTAACGTCAGTCATCTCAGTGGATGTTGTTTAGACACGGAAAACCTTTCACCTTGAACAGAGTTTGCCAGCAGGGGAGGCATGTCATGATGGTAAGGGACAAAGCACTAGCATGGTAGTATCAGGGTCAAAGGTTACATTCCTAATTGCCTTGAAAACAAATTGCAAAGGGAAGAAAAAAAAAAAAAACCTGACAGGAAAATCTGGAAGAGTGACATTTGCTATCAAACCATATTAAAATATAAAGCCTTTGGGCACTGGCTATATAAAATCCTAATATTCTAATTATTTGAACATGCAATCCAAAAATGTTAAATAAAGCTAAAGTTTGTATTAAAAACCCATAGAATAACATCATTAAACTAAAACAAATGCCCAAAGAGTCCACAAAGCAAACCATTATTTGATCCCTATTAATTTTAAGACCATTTGTGTGGATCAGTGTTGCGTAATTAAAAAACATCTTTAATGTTTTAACTTCAGCATTTGAAATGTAATTTTATTTAATAATTGATGTTTTGTTCATAATATCACAAGAGTGTTCATTTAGTAAATGATTCTATTAGCACTTGCTCACAAAGACCAAACCAGGGCCTAATACAGAACAAAGTTTGGGATCCACACGCCCAATTATAATTCTCACAATATAATTAAAATAAAAAAATCTATTATATCTATAGCTATTAAACCATAAAAAATGTTATGCATTTTTTTACATTTACGCATTGTGTTAAAATATTATATTATAATATATTAGAAAATCTATTTTGCTATAGGATTTCTTTTAGGAATCACGGGCGGCACGGTGGCGCTGGTTAGCGCTGCTGCCTCACAGCAAGATGGTTCCGTTTGACACTCGAGGTGTGAGTTCGAGGCCGGTCGGGGTCGTTCTGTGTGGAGTTTGCATGTTCTCCCCGTGCTTGCGTGGGTTTCCTCCGGGTTCTCCGGTTTCCTCCCACAGTCCAAAAAACATGCGCTTCAGGCTAATTGGAATTGGAAAATTGACCACATAGGTATGAGTGAGTGTGTGAATGTGTTTGTCTGTGTGTCCCGCTCTGCGAATGGTTGGCCACCAATCCAGAGTGTATACCCCGCCTCCGGCCCTAAGACTCTGAGATAGGCGCCAGCTCCCCGCGACTCTGTAAAGGATGAAGCGGTAGAAGATGACTGACTGACTGATTTCTTTTATTTTCAGGAGCACTACAGTCCTACACTACTCAAACCCTGCAAAAGATGCACGTTGGAAAGCAACACGCAATGCACTTCCACATACAGCAACTTTAAAGGATGGCTGACGTGCCATTCTCCAAAGCCTTTGCGAAGCAGGATTACGAGACGGCATCTGAAGGGCACAGCGGCGCAGCTTTCTAAAAGGTATTTTAAATCCAGGGAAGGTCAGGAAGATCAGAGGACGATGCCCGACACGCTTAAGAGCCCCGCCCTCTTCCTTACACAGAACGGTTCCCGGGAAGGTGATGCATTTGCGTGTGAAGAGACAGCGTGACGATAAGAGATCCATCAATCACGCACATGGCTTTTTGTTTGTGGCTGGCGTGGACTTCTGTTGCACGGGGAGCATCAGAGCGCAGTCTGACACATGACATATACACAGCTGCTGGTGAGGTACAGGCCTCAACACAAACTGACACGCCAAATCCCAAAGAAAACAAGAGGAGCTGTCTCCAGTCTGAGAATTGCTTTTCAACATCTCATTTGTAATGCGACCAAAAGAACAGCTGGGAAAATGGAGGCGGGAGACGACTCAGACGGCGAAGAGGAGTGATGAGCCAAGAAGTATGAAGACTGGAACCTCGAGAAAAGTGACGAACGAGCCGGGACAGAAGAAATGTTATTGTAAGACCTCTGGTGCGGGGGTCAGGCATGTGACCCAACCTGGTCCTATAAACTGACCTTTGACCTTATCTGCAAAACACAGACCACCGGCCCACAACAATGAGCTATTCAGCCAAAAGCCACAACTAGGAAGCGAGTAAAACGTGTAACATCCATTCCCAGAAGCTATTGACGTGTTATTTGCCGAGACTTCAAGAACATTCCCAGGCCAGATTTACTGCTTTGGGACACATCGTGTGTAAGGTTGCGCTTCTGAAGAGAATGTAAAAACGACAAACGCATGACGCGTGGTTGCGTTTGCTTTATGACCGAGTTTTGAATTCTGGTGATGAATTGTCTGAAAACGGAATGTTTCTGGAAAGCTCAAGCTCCTTGTCACACATTTAGCTAAATGTTTGTACAACCCCCAACTCAAATTGGGCTGGTTTTCCTCTTTTCACACTCCCATCATTACGAACACCTCCCCCAACGAGTAACAGGATCCCACACCAGCATCCAGGCACCATGAGGCGCCAAGGCCAGCAGAGGAACTCCCCAACCTGCACTGCGCTTTGCTCAAGTCTCGCCATATGCCGTATCCTGTGATCAGAGGCACTTGGGCCTGTTTGGGAGAACAAATCAGCATCCCAAATTGTGATAAACGTGGACCAAATAGCCATAAACTAGTGTAGATTGAATAAGAAATAATATACTACACACTGGAGAGAAGAACAAGGGCCTTTACGTAGTGCTTTTTCCATCTCTTTAAAAAAAAAAAAAAAATCACCCCTCACACTTTACTGCAAATGGAAGGAGGTGAAACAAAAATGGCCACTGTGTAAACACCATTTGACTTCACAATAACTACTTTATTGGGCACACTTAACAGCCATTACTTGCGTCTCTCAATGGAAATGAGATTTACAGCTCGCAGGCAGCAGTTCTCCTTGAGGTCATCTATCCATGCTTGCACAAGATTTACACCGTGAATGCTTGAAACACTTCCTGCCAAACAGAGGAAGTTCATGGATGGAGGGGTAGAATTAAGCTACGTACAGCCGTGCAGCTTTTAAGCCGGTTAAAGAGAATGAAATGGAACAGGGTGTAGTTAATAAACTTCCTGGACAAACAAAGCATTAAAAAAAAAAAAAAAAAAAAAAAAAAAAAAAACAGCAGGAAGAAACACCAAGAGGAGCAACGCATTTGTCATCGCAGTCTGTGAAGGAATGTTTAAATCGGAGTCTTTGGGTTGTTTTCCACCCAAATGTGTTGATTTAAAGTCTATCAGATCAGAGTTAAGCGTATTTACTTTGCAAGCAGACCATCTAACTGTTTGCTCCATTGCTATTTCAGATCCACACATCTCGCTAAGTATCAACATGTGCTGCAAGGGTGGTCTACATCAGCGCAAACAAATCACACTGTGCCTGCAAACACTCCGCAACACGAGGCCATATGTTCTCGCCACATTTTGCCCTGTTCTGAGCATCCGCTTGCTTTCAAAACGGAAAAACACAAGCAACAGATTCAAGGCATTGGGTTTCCCCTGAAACACGTTTTTAATGCGTTTTCAATTTTGATTACATTACAGTCAAAGACGCAATTGTCTCGACCAGAAGTCTTAATTCAAACGTTAATACAAACACAGAAACGGGAAGCTGGAACCAACACGGCTTGAGGGAGTTAAAGATAGTCTTCTGCACAATGATTTCCATTCAGACGCAAAGGACAGTGCGTAATATTAATGGCACACTTCAACGTTTTTCCTGTGGACAAATTGCTGGAATTCCACATGGGATTGTTAAAATGTAATTCTGGCAGTGCAAGCGAGCAGGCTAAAAGCGACACTCGGAGCTGCATTTAACTGGCAAAACAAGGATCCAATGAGCGGAATCAGAATTTAACTCTTCTACGATGCTTCGATGCCAAGAATCGTAAACATTACACAAGCGGCACAATTCAACGGCTTCTTTTACAGCGCTACAAAACACACACTTCCGTTAACAATGGAAAATATTTGTCATCTGACGTGATGAACTCCCTCTTACCAAGGACAAAGGAACCCACTCCACAAGTCAGGCATCATCACTTCAAAATTCTTTTTTTTTCATACCCATAGCAATGCGAAAGCATGCAATACGTTCTAAATGCATATAAAGCACGGTATTATTTACTATATTTATACAGTAAATAAATTTACTATATTTATATAGTAAATAAATGAGAACATATTATAATCTGATTTTATTCACCAAGTTTGTACAGAACAAGGTGGGCATCGGACTCTGTCTTACTGTTATTGTAAGAAAAGCGTATGTATAAGTATTTAAACTTTCACTAATATCATGTTTTAACAATGTTAAATCAAATCAAAATATCAACATACTTCAGCATTTTTTTAACAACCTTACATTGTACTGCCTTAAAAACTTAACATGTACTGTTACTGTACAATTTTAAAAATAACCTTATTTAATCATCCACTAAATCTTGTCCACTCACTACAAAAATGTGCACACTCTTATTCTCCAGTTATTAAAATGCCTTTTTCTACTCAGCTACAGATTTTTGTCTCTCAATAACGAGTCATATTAAAAAAATAATTGACAACATATGGATTTATCAACCTTACATGACATAAAAGCAAGGCTAAATACTACAGCAGAAATTACATGGGATTCTATTTCAGACTTTAAAGAAGCAGGAAGGGGGAAAATGTAATAATATACCATGTAAACATTAAAATGTACATCAAGTGTGTAGTTTACAATGTATAGAATGAAAAGGAATAAAATACTGAAGTCAAGTTCAGTAATTAATATACACTAGTTGCTTTTTTTATTTCCAGTGTCGGGAATTTTTCCAAGGTGGTTAACACTGACATCTCCCTAAGAAGAGAAAACTATAGGGGTGTGCAAGCGCAGCAAGTTAAAAAAAACGGATTTGCCAAAGAGCAGATCTGAAAACATAGAGGACCAAATAGGTAATACATCCATCACTCAGGCCCCATCTGACAAAACACATTTCTGTCCCTTCCACTGCAACAACCGCAACAGATCAAACACACCCGCAGGTTTGCACAGCAGATACGATCAAGGCGGCAAATTGTCTGTGCTTACTTGCAAATACAAATCTTCCTGGCTTGGGAGGCACACCTTGAGCATTGCACTGCAAACAAACATAATTGGCTCATCTAATCGCATTGCTTTCTGCACTGCTGTTTACTTTTGCCTAAGCTTCTCCATGAAGGCCAGGGCTATGTGACTGTGAATGCCACATTGTTCAAGGGCCCCTAACAGATGCAATCAGGACAGACGTTGCTCACCCCGCTCACTCACTCACACTCTCTCTCTCTCTCTCTCTCTCTCTCTCCCAAACACACACGCCAGCTCCGGTGGCAGGCTGTTGAGTCTGAGGTGTATGCTAACACAGAAGGGAGACTCCATCACGCTTCACATGCGGCCCTGATGGAGTGGAGTCAGTGAGCTGTACTATCTGCCCATCAGTGGCCCCGGCCCCCATTCAGCCCATACTGAATGGAAATGATGGGTAGAAAGGATGGCTGGAGAAAAGCTAACGTGAAACTGCTTCGCCAAACATTACAAGTGGGAGAGTCTAATGCCTAGTCCTAAATTCAAGTAAAGAAAACATTATTAAGGTAGAGCGTCATTGACACTCAGGGCTGCAAACAGGAGAAGCATTTAAGGCCGAATCTGATCACTTTTAAACGATAGAATATCAATTAAATACTAAATGAAACTTTATCTTTTTTAATTTTCAAAAGAAAAAAAAAAAGAAAAAAGATAAGAAAAAAAGAAAAGTAATAGAGGAAGAAAGAAATATGAAGGAATAAAATGGGAAAACAAAGAAATGGAGAAAGAAAGAAATGGGGAAAGAAAGAAACGGAAAGAGGGATGGAAAGAAAGAAAGAAAGAAAGAAAGAAAGAAAAGAAAGAAAAGAAAGTAAAGAAAGAAAGAAAGAAAGAAAGAAAGAAAGAAAGAAAGAAAGAAAGAAAAGAAAGAAAGAAAGAGAGTGGAGCAAAATGAATCAAACATTGCAAGCTGATTAATACATTGTTTCTGGTTAATACAAAATTTGCTTTATAAGCAGGTTATTCATTTAAAAATCCAATTCTGAATTCATCCAACTTATTGTAATCGCTTAAAACCTGACAAGTTTCTAACCTTTCACATAACTGGGAAAACTGACAAGCACACATGACATTCATGTGACTATCCAGTTACTGAAGACCGATTTAAACACAAATAGAAAAATAGCATAAAAGTAAGCAGCAGCAAGAGCAGAAGAAACTCTTCACATTGGTCATTACTAAACCACATCAAACACCAACAGGTAAACGCTGAAGTTTTCTCTCAAACATTTTAAACACGCATGTCAAACAAATGCACTCACCTCTACCGCAAGCTGCCATCAACACAACGTCAAATATGAGAAAAACAATCCAAAAGATTTCCATCTCTTCTTTAAAACAGACTCTCTGGCTCTTCAATCTAAAAAGAAATCAAGCGATTAGTGACGCTAACACTTAAATAACCAAAACAGTAACTTAGTGAACTCCGCTTCCTTTTCTTAAATCAGTGGTGGACCGACATCAACAACTTAAGGTCTTTATACAGAAGTTTGCGTAAAGTGGTTTTAAATCCAATTTTTGTTTCCGTTCACATGCCTGTCCTACCAAAACATAAAAGCGGCAACGTACGACGTGTGTAAACTACTACATTTTACAAATGCACGTGAGCACAACTTTGAATAAACCGTGTGTAAAACGTGACCACTACCAAAAATGCCGTACTTACCAGGGTTAGAGTCGATGTAAAAATGTGCTGTTTACATCTGACGGACGAAACATCATGCGTAAAACCTACTATACTGTCCAGAGAGTTTATGCTTTCAAAACTCTAACGACGAACGCCATTCCAGAAATCCACACGCACACGCGAATCACCGCAGCCTCACGATCCAAACTGCTTAATTACCACGGGCAGCTGTATTCCCTCTGACGTCACGCATTTTCGCGCGACAGATTTTTAATTCACGCGCTGGTCGACGTAAACTTCAGTAGGTGACAGTGACTGCGCGCTGTTTGCCCAAGTGCTTCAAACCGCGTCCACTTTATCCTCGCGGTCTTTAAATAACAAAACACGGCCGCGATTTATAGACAGGACTTGAATTTTGCGCCAAAGAGCGTTAAGGAAATACCGTTAACTAAATATTTCGCTGTCCAAACACATTCATCAACAGGCGCGCGCGCGCACACGCATTGACGAGCGCGAGACGGTCCAGCCCACGAGAAACTTTTGACCAATCCCAATGAGCCGCCGTACTCCTAATAATAGTTGTAATAATAACAACATCAAGAACATTATTCGCGTTTCGTCTTTTAAGTAAAAGGAGTGATTTTTTTTAAAAATACAAGAATAAAAAATGTTATTTTTTAATGTTGATTGTTTTTTTTTTTAATACAGCGAATGTTTTGCTTTACCCCATACGTTGTATATCTGCGTAAAATACTAGATTAGACTAGATTAGAATGCAATAATACAAATAGAACATAGCTATCATATAATTTTAGTTTAACACAGGGTGTGCTAAATTAAAGTTAACCAGTTTAAGGTAATACTTAGATGGCAACCAACATACAATAGCATGTTTTAAATATAGTCTTACAGAAGTAGACGATTTTGTACCCACGGACACGTTTGTAGGCTGATATTCGTACGTGGAATGTCGATAAAGTTATTAATCTTCATTAATAATCTTCTATATTGTCTTCATATTGTGTTTAAGTCATACTTATTAATTTGCAAACGATCAAGAATTAAGTTCGGCAAGAGATAAAAAAAATTGTGTGCATTTGATAAAATGAAAAATAAGTCAGGCATTTATTTCCATAAACTTTCTTTATGCTTGAGCAAAACCCATCACAAACTAACAAGTATGTATTTAGAAAAAGAAAAAAAACACATCAAACAAGTAAACACTGTCACCTAGTGGTAACAACTGGCACGAACTTTAACACATGGACCGAAATCAAGCTGTTTATTGAAATAAATTGCACGTTGTTTTACATTTCTTTTGCTTATTTACACAAATGGATATAGTAAACTTTTCAGCAGCACAGTAAATTTTCCAAAGCGACTTGGCCAGCAGTAGCAATGTAAAAGATGCTTTTACAGTCTTTATCACATTTATTAGTTGTTCAAATCATACAAAACAAAATTGCAGAGAATATGTATGCTAATTTGTTGGGCAATAACAATAAATGAAGACAACATGGAAAATGCAAACAAGTTGTTTTATAATAGGAAATGAACACATCAATTAAACCACAACTTGCTTAAAAACATTCAAACTTTATTCACAAACATTGAAGAGAAAACCATGGGAAAACATGAAAAAAGATTTCTTTATTATTTTTTGTAATGATTTCTTATTGAACGCTGCTACCAAACACCACCAAAAAAAAAAAAAAAAAAAACAATCATAAATTAGAAATACTGTATTGAGTCATGATCTGAAACCTATTGCATTTACTTCTTCTGATCACCAGATAACCAAATGTCTAATTCAGTGTGTAATACTTTATTCTGAACTCTGTGTCCTTTTATTGCTAACAGAATAACATCCTTCTCTTGCCATTTTTATTTTTAACACTCAGAACGTGAAAGGTTGTCAAACATTTTATAGAACTTTGAAGAACTTTGTTGAAGCAAGACTGAGAGGATTGAGCATCCGTCAGATATAAATGGGGTGATACTGTTTCAGCGTGAGTTTTTTTCTACACGTGGGGCAGCTGTGAATCTGACTGAGCGAGTCTCGGATGCACTGACTGCAGAAAAGGTGGCCGCACTTGGTGGATACCATAAGCCGACCGCTGTCAATAATCTAAAAAGAATTAAGATCCATTTGTAAAAATAAATCAATGCTACAAATATTCAAACTTAAAAACACAAAATTCATTTTAAAACATTGACGTACAATTTTTTGTTTGGAGACAACAGAAATGACATCATAATAAATTAGCTAATATTTCGATGTGCTATTCATAATTGATATAATTTGCTCTCTTATCTCTGTGCGTGTGTGTGTCTGTGTGTGTGTGAAATGTTTGCGGTTTATAGTGTTCAAAAACAAATACTTTAAATCTGCATGAATGGCCATGAATGACTCACTTCTGAATAACCGTCCATGCAGACAGGGCAGCTGACCGCTCCAGGTGTGGATCTTAACACAGCAAAACAGAAGAAAAACATAAAAATAAAATCAATCAAGGCATTTATAGTGCAAAAAGAATACATTATATATATATATATATATATATATATATGTGCGTGTGTGTGCTGTCAAACAATTAAACTTTTTTAACTAGTTAATCGCACTTCCCTGACCAAATTAATCGCGATTAATGGCGATTAAAATACTAAAGTTTGGAATAATGGATAATCAGGTAATATGTACATTAATGTAAACTCAACACTAAATATACACTTGTAGTGACTGATCATAATTCACTGAAGTCTATATGTGTTCTTTGGTTAATGTAAAGGAAAGATCCGTTATGTTTGTTTTACCCCTTTAAAAAATGATGACGTTACGGTCGCGCTGGTTCTGGGAGACCGGAAGTTTTTCGTTTATTCTGTTTTGTGGTTTGCTAATAAACAGATACGCATTTACGTACTCCGACGACTTTGTCGATTTATTGGCAATTCCCACACACTAGTTTAAATACTGAAATATAATTTAGTATCATTTTTGTTCAATTTTTTTTCAAGTTTTTTTTAACCCTCTGAGGTCGAGTCACTCTATTCAAGATAAAACACACAAAAAAAGTCAATTTTGGACTTACATGTAAGTGTTATACAGGTACCCATTTTTCTTAATAAAAACAGGACATTGTGTTTTTTGTAAAAATAAATAAATGATAATAATTAAACTAAAACTTGAAGCACGTTTTGCCTTTTTGTCAGCTGAAAACAAAATAACTTAATAAATACTCATCACTCTAACATGAAACATATGTCTTAAAATGTACATAAAGAAATTACATAAAGCTTAGAATGTCTGTTTTTAAATATAAGTGTAAGTAAATACAGTATTGTCTTTATCTAATCCCTATGAATCTACAGTGGCGGCATGTTGAACAGAGATTTGAATCTGACGAACAAGTTACGTATTTGCAGTTGAAACTCTAAATAAGGTTGAGTCTCAGTTTTAACAAGTCCATTCAAGAACATTCAAAACACAGGCAAGTGTCTGTCATTAAACACTTTCACCTGCTGCTATTTAGGCGCATAGTAATCCCCCTGAGCATCTGATCATAATGAGCCACCAAACCGAAGGTGAAAAAACTGCAACTGTGATTAATGGCGTAAAAAAAATTAACTCGATTAAGCACTTAAAATTATTTGCGTGCGTTAACTAGTTAACTTTGACAGCCCTATATACACATACACACAGTGGGATGCGAAAGTTTGGGCAACGTGGTAAAATTTCATGATTTTTCTGTATAAATTGTTAGTTGTCACAATAAAAATTGTATATACCATGTTGGAGACACACACAGCGATATTTGAGAAGTGAAACAAAGGTTATAAGATTTACAAAAAAAATATGCAATGATTGTTTTAACTAAATAAGGCAAGTGCATAAACGACGACAGGTTAGTTCAATCACAGTCAACTCACAGACCAGGACCAAAGACCTACAACATCATTTTTCTGCATTGCTCAACAATTGGGTGCATTTTGCACAAGGAGATGCTGTTTGCGTGAGTGATGCGGAGGAAGGCTTTTCTCCTGCCTGAGCACAAGCAGTCTCATGAAGTATGCTAAAGCACATTTGGACAAGCCAACTTCAGTTTGGAATAAGGTGCTGTGGACCGATGAAACTAAAATTGAGTTATTTTGGTGTAGATAACTCAACAGCAATAACACAGCATTCCAAGAAAAATGCCTGATACCTGCAGTAAAATAAGGTGGTGGTTTCCTCATTCTGTGAGGCTGTGTGGCCAGTGCAGGGACTGGGAATCTTGTGAAAGTTGAGGGGACGCGTGCATTCCACTGAACATCAGCCGATTCTGTCCGACAGTGTCCAGGATACAGTGACAATGCTGAAGCTGCGCCGGGGCTGGATCTTACAACAAGACAACAACCCTAACCACTGCTCAAAATCTACTAAGGCCTTCTTGCAAAAAAACAGGTACAAGTTTCTGGAATGGCCATCGAGTCCCCAGACCTGAATATAATTCTTTGGAGTGTGCTAAAGATAGCTGTTCATGCTCGGAAGCCATCAAACTTGCGATGTTTTGCAACGAAAAATGGTACAAAAGACCTTCAGCCATTTCCCAGACTCTCAGGAAGCGTTTAGAGGCTGTTATTTCTGCAAAAGGTGGATCTACTAAATATTGAGATCATTTCTTTTTTGCCCAAATGTATGCATCTGCCTAATTTGGGTTAAACATTATTGCACACTTTCCGTAAATCTTATAACTTTTGTTTCACTTTTCAAATATCACTGTGTGTCTCCTACATGATATATTTATCTGAAAATGTTTATTGTAACAACTAACAATGTATACAGACAAATTGTGAACATTTTTAACGCTGCCCAAACTTTCACACCCCACTGTGTATACTGTATAAATATATAGACTTTAAATAAAGCAGTTCATCAATTTATCCTTTATGAAGCCGAATGAGAATGAGAGATGTTCAGTGCAGACCTTGTCTGGGAGTTTGCCTTTAGAGAGGAGAGAACATCTGGACGGAGTCTGCCACTGGATCCCTCTTCTTCATCACTGCTCAAGACGTAACTGGCCGTGTTTGTTCCACTCCTGCTTTGGGCTCCTGCCAAACACACACAGAGACACACACACAACCAGTTAAAACTTATTTATAGATCTTCCAAATACTAATTAACAGCATCAAAATAGAACAGTAAGTTTAATGTCTGTACTTAATGAGTGCATACATGTGGAAAACTTATGAGCCAAATGTGAATACAGAAGTTCAATGTTTTTTTTCAATTTCCAATTATTATTCAAGCACATCATTTAAAAAAACAAACACAGTATACTGCATAGACTTTTTATTGTGTGCATGTAGATATGCGTGTTTGTGTGTAAATATTATTTATACAGTTTGAACTTCATCATGAAGGTACGCATTTATCTTACCGTCTTCGACATCCTTTTTCCCGCCACAAGACGATGACAAAAAAACAGTAAGAGGAAAAAAAACAGATTTAATATTAAATCAGTTCATCAAGTACAAATACAATAACAACCCTTTCAGTTACAGGTAGTTAATTCATTGTCTGGTAATGAATTTCCATGTAAAGTGTGAAGATCTCACCACCACGGAGTCATTGTTGGTGAGATCAACGACCGACTGTTCAGCAACGTCGTACGTCAAATCAACAACATCTTCACCTGTGAGAAGGAAAGTGAGAAAGTTAGAAAAGTAAATATTGCTACACACACAAAAATGTGTAACCTGGAAAAACAAAATCTGCAAACACAATAACCAATACAACAACCATAAATGGCCAGATTATATTTGGGTTCTATCCAAAATTTTTAATATTGAAACCATTCCAATACTTATCTCTAATTTGGAATCATGCGTGTAAAGAAGGGGTTTCTGGTCATAGAAACATGATTAGCCAGAGAAAACTGCCTTTTATTAACGAAGCAGAGAGGAGCACAAGTGGAAAGCAGAAGGAAAGCAGGTAACTAACTAAACATTAAACAATCGATTTATATTTGTAAAGTTGTCACTGAGATTCTGTGGAGATTATTTGTTTTACAACACTCATTAAGTTAATGATATGAAATAATATATATACATGTATAATATATTACATTCATATCCATCCATCCATCCATCTATCTATCTGTCTGTCTATCTACCTATCTAATCATAAGGAAAAGCTAAAACAGTGGGAAACAAAGTCCTTCTTACACGTGTGCGCACAAACAAAAAAAAAACCAACCAAACAAACAAACTTTTTACGATTGTAAACTCACTGTTTTCAATGGTGCTATCAAGTATATCAATGGTCTCCATCACTGTAGGTGACATCTGGGATCGTGTTCTTTTTCTGGTGCCACGTCTGGAACATGAAGTGGAGGCTGTGCGTCTTTTTCTCGACTGTAAGCAGTGTGTTAACGTGTTATAGTGTATCACTCGCTCTGTGTAACAAGCCGCGAGATTAAGCATAATTAGTAAAGATTTAGCAAGCCGTTTCCGATACTCACAGCGCTCATGCCAGAAGCCAAAAGTCGCTAACGTCAATAAATCCTGCTGAAAACAAATCACTTGCGTTACACGGATAACAGAATGTTCCTCGTCTGAAATCAAACAATCGCTGAGAAAATTATATACAGCTGACGATTTAAAAAATAAATAGCTTGAATGCGTGAGGTATAGACCAACCTTAAGGTTTAAATAACCGAAAACGCATTTCATTTACATAACATTCAACCACTACAAAACATATGTTAAGGAATGTCACTTACTTGTGTAGAAAAAAAATAAACATAACAAAATTAGCCGGTTAAAATTATGTGTAACATTACTAAACAGAATACGCTAAAGCGCTGTTTTGCCTAACGTTGTTATAGAACGAGACATATAATAAACTATGTCGGCACTGCATATAAATTTGCTAACTAGCTAACGCGCTGGTCTGTATTCTTGCCTGACTGATGCCGTGATTGCCCTGATGTCCGGAAATAAGGATTACTGAAGATATTATTTCAAAATGTCTTAAGAAAAACCAAAGTATGACTCTTCTCATCAAATCATAACAAGCGCTAAAGGTTTTACGTAACTGTCACTAACCAAGTGCCTTGGCAACTTGTACGTCAACACTTTACAACAGCCATGTTTCCGTTACAAGCGCAAAGAAAACGAAGAAGCAATTTAAAGTCACAGCGCCACCGATCGGCCTGGAAAATAACCGCACGAAAAAAAAAGAATCTCATTTCAGAAGTAGAAGTACAAGTAGAGTAAAGAACTGTATTGACAGGTTCCGTAAAAGTGTCTTGTTGTAATTGGTGCATCACGACATGCATTTAATTGCACAGACAGAACCGACATAAAGTGACAGTGCATCAGATTCAGAATCAAGTAAGGAATAAAAGAATCAAGATGCGAATGACAACAAGGAATTGAGTGTGGTCTGACTCCGTCTTTTTCCCTCTTTTTGCATGTATTTACATACATATATAAATAATAAAGTAAAAAAGTAAAAATAGTGACATGGAAGGAATGAAATATAAATAGCATTCTTGCAGCAGTTACTGCACGTGGGTTAGATTGTGTGTCAGGTGTTCTGAAAATTCCTCCTACAGCTCAGAAGTTCCTACACTGACGTCACTGCTCAGCTGTTTCTAGCAAGCTCGCCGCGCAAGCGCGTTAAAACACGTCAAAACTGAATGCTAATATAAATAAGTACAATATATTGTAACACGCGCGTTAGAACATACGTCACTGCTCCAGCACAGCACTCACAGCAGCGCCACAATACGTCACTGCTCAGCTGTTTCTAGCTTGGAAGTTGCGCATGCGCGCTAATGAAACGTCACTTCTCAGCTGCTCTTACCCTTCGCGGTGCGCGATAAATGCACTAAATGAACATAGACACTTATGACAACACACACGATATTGTACTTATTTATATTAGTATTCAGTTTTGACGTGAACAGCTGAACAGTGACATAAGTGTAGGAACTTCTGAGCTGTAGGAGGAATTTTCAGAACACCGGCAGAGTTCAGCTCAAACACGGCCTGGGGGAAGAAGCTAACTCTGTGAGGGGGGCGGGGGTTAAAAAGTCTGTGGGCGGGGTGTGTGGGGTCAGCGGTGATGCTGACGGCTCTTTTCTTGAGTCTGTCCCAGTAGTGGTGCTCAATCGATGGAAGCTCAGTCCCAATGATCCTCTCTGCTGTCCGGACCACCTGCCTGGACTGGATGATGGCCGTGTAGAAAGTGAATTCGAAATTTATATAACTAAGGAAATAAATGTACTTACGGTACATGGAGATTGTCATTTGTATTTGACCATTGCGATTTTGGCAAATCGCCTTTATCCACGTTTGTCCATCTAACCATAATTAAAGAAAATGCAGCTCTTTAAACGCATGTCTGTCGATTGGTCCCCTACAAACACAAAACCTCAAATTTAATTAATTTTCTTCTTTAATTCATTAACTATAAACCTTTTGATGTATAGAAAACGTATAATAAAAAAAAAAAGATATTGAAAACAACTAAATGGCCATTACAAAAATCGTGTGTGTCATGC
Organism: Paedocypris micromegethes; assembly: GCA_028031935.1. Taxonomy (NCBI): domain Eukaryota; kingdom Metazoa; phylum Chordata; class Actinopteri; order Cypriniformes; genus Paedocypris; species Paedocypris micromegethes. The sequence goes on from CM051503.1 coordinate 9,174,284, forward strand.
ACAGAAAAACAAACAATTACTAATTTTGATTCTTTATTGCAAGAATTCAAAATGAAACCATTATGCCAAACTATGATCAAATTCTCATTTAACTTTACAGTGAAACAATGCACCATTCTCTCATTTCCACTCAATCCCAATTACGTTAGTTGCAAACAAAACACATAAAAAAGCACACATGTCTGGATGCCCAATCCATGTAGAGAAAATTAGAGAAAAATAGAGAGGATTTTTGAAAATACCATTCAGACTTCACAGATTTACCACTCTCAGCCGTTAGGACACATGTAATCCTGACCGTTCAATTTAACATAACATTTCATAAAGAGAGAATAAGATCCTACAACACAAGCCACATCTACATCCCAAATCTGCATCCCTGAAACTGAGAAGCAAATCAAATGATTCAAGCATTTTAAAAACCCAGCTCACAAACCATCACATCCTTGCAGTGCACAAAAACATTACAGTACAATTCTACACCAGTGCAAAGAAGTCCTGTTTGAAGTCATTTAAAGACGTCTATGTTAAGAAAACATCACAATCGCCCTTAAGGAGGAAGAATCATTTCTTATTTCCGGCAAAAATGACAAAACATCTGATCGAAGACACTGGTCCAACAGAAAACATAAACTTGCATGTCCCATCGACTTCAGCATTTACCAACAATTACTCTATCTTTCACGTTTAGTGATACAGATGCCCCTGAAGAGATCAAGTTGATCCATATGTGTGTTGCCCGTCACAGGAAGTGTGTTGTGGCCGATCATCGAGTCTGGACCAACAGAGAAGCTGTTTGCAGTGCAGACCTTCATTATACCACAATCCCCAATCCCACAGACAAGATACACCATCCTGGAAACCTGCAAGGATGAGGAGAGAGTGATTTCAATTCTATGCAGAGTCCTTGCTTCTCCTAACCTGTCATTAAAAAAGTAAAACGCACAAGAAAAAATGTCCTTGATAAATGTGTGACAGTGGGAAATATGCTGATGTCATCAATCAGGTTCTACTCACTCGTCTCAGGGGAAAAATTACAAGAGCGCTACGGTGAGGGAAAATTCATCTTGTCGACCTGATTCATCTTAAGGTGGTTATCCAAAATCTGAAAGAGCTCCTGAATGTTGGGAACATATCCTGACTGCAACTTGGACCAAATTGGCACATCTAAAAAAAATTAAAAATTGGTAATGTTTCTGTAACATATTTACTTAATCCATTATTTTATATGGATATATCATGATTACCATTCAGTGAAATCTCAAAAGCTCCTGTAGAGAGGAAGTGCGTCTCTAACATGTTGCTCAGGAAAAAAGCCATGAGGCAGGAGAAAATCTGGAAAACAAAACGTAAAAACTTTGTACACACAAAAATTTGGACCCTTATTATCTGTAGCACAGACAGTCAAGTCACAGTCACGGCATTATTAATATTCACACATTTGCCCAGTTACTTTACAGTGATTTTAGCAGATGCTTTTATCCAAAGCGACATACATGTCATTATTGATGACATACATGTCAATATTTACAAATCAGCAACCTGGGAATCGAACACATGACCTTAGTTCGGTTGGCTTGGTTCCAAGAGCTAGTCACAGAGTTTTGGTTTGAAATCTTGAATTCAAATCTTCGCCAAAAATGTAGCCATTTATGATGCAATCCTTTTTCTTTATGCATTTAACTTGCCATAAAATCATAGGATTGAAATGAATTAAAACGTAAGCATTTCATCAGTTTAATCAAAATTATTTGGGATGGATTATTTAAAATATTCTATATTTCTGATAATCCTTATTGTTGTTATAAATATAATTATATTGTTAATATAATTATATTGTTGTTATTGTTATAAATGTACTTTATGTGCAAAAAAAATGATATTGACTCATAAGACACAAATGGTATTCTTACAACATGATATACATATTCATATTCAAGTGTCATCTCCTCTAATGACAAAGAAACTAGCCTGAGGTGTCTGATGGTCTTTGTAAGGTAAGTGTTTTGAAATAATTTCTTCGGTTCACAGAGCTCTCAGTGTGTCCTAATTTTTTAAATAATTTAAAAGTATGCATTCCTTTAACAATTTGTTTCATTCAAATTGTCAGTCTGCTGTTCGGTTTGTATGAGATGCTGCCATGTGATTTGCTGAGTAGAAATACGTACCTTACAAAGACCGGTGAATATGTTGTATTGTTTAATGTATAAACCTAAACTATATTTAAACATCTGCGCTGCATACATTTTAAGTGACAATGGAAAAAAAATACTACGCAGCATCAACCCAGCCGGTGTATTTGTAAATATCTAAGGAACAGTTCTAAGGAGCACAGTTTTGCTTTACATTCACCTGTGTGTTTACAGTGTTTACATGTATCCAACCGCAATCACTGTGCAGGTCAGAAGTATTCAAAGAATTACCTTATTCTCCTGCGCCCAAAACCACACTCTTGGCGTGTCCATCCCAGACATTTGGAAAGGGTTTTGTCCAGTCACAATCAAGACAATGACAAGCAGTTTGAAGTAAGAGATGAAATTTCCAATGTATCTGCATCGGAAGCCACAAATCAGTATTTGATCTAAATTGTTGTTGATTTTATTCGACATATAGATTTTAGAAAAACGGACTCACTTGTTGATGGGTTTGGGAGGGAAATTCTCCCCCTCGATTCGGATGTCCGGGTACAGCTGGCTGATGGACCGGGAGTACTCCTGGAACACCTTACTGTACCCTCAGGAGATACTGAACACACACAAATGACAGTCGTGCTTAGAAAACATCACACACACTACATAACAGACATGCCCTTATTTCACTTCATCGACATTCCAAACATTCCAACCATTTTCATGACTGGCTCATGATTCGTTACATACAAAACAGGTTGTTTGAAAAAAAAAGTCCACATGCCAATCAGACGACAAGTGCTGGTCTATCAAAAAGATCAATGACGGCGACGTCATGGTTAATTAAGATATGGGTATGCATTTTGACTGGACCAGTTTAACAGCAGATGATGGTTGGGTTCATTTGCATGTCAACAAAATATTACTATTTCATTATTACACATTATACAATTGTCAAATTATTTGCATTCGAAAGCATTCTTATAAATCCAGACTAGTGCACTAGCTAGTTTACATGTAGGTTAAGCAGGATTAATATGTAATGCGGATTGCAACACGTCTGTTTAATCTAAGACAATATTTAAAGTAGTAAAAAAACATGTCAATGCTTTTTAGCTTCTTTCTTGATTTAGGATGCCAAAAATCAGAGGATTTAAATTAGCAGTCATCATAATTGTGACAGCATGTTGACCAAAAATTACACTCTAGCCAGAACATTCTAATAAACAAATCAGTGCTTATGAGATTTCTCACCAGAACTGGAACTTGAGGACAGGACCCGTGTAAATGGAGTGTTTGTTCTGTCTCTGAGTGTGTATTTCTGGTGCGGGGTTATCTTGTTGAGTCATGCTGGTGCGACCCACGTAAATATCCTTTACTGTAACCACAGTAAACAACAGCAGGGCCGTTAATATGCCAGTCTGGCTGTACTCCGCCATCTCCAACCCGGTCCAGACCAACAGAACCGAACCAGTCCTGCTGCTGTCGATGCCGAAGCACTGACCACACCAACTGCACCTACCGCCTAGGATCCAACATGGCGAAGGGCTATCACATTTCAAAATAAAAGTCTTACTCGCTGAGTCATTGTGAAAAATTGGAGCATACTGACATCTAGTGGCGAGACACAACGACTTCACCTATGAGAGACTTATTTTCTTCATTGGTGCAAGAATTTAAAAACGTGAATAAATTATGAATAAATAATTTTGGAATTGATTGAATGCATTAATACGCATTTGACACTTTAATTAAAAGTTTTCCAAAATATGCGTCAATGTGTTTTAATAATTACCGTACCTGCTAATTACAAGTTCAAATAATTTTATTAGTTAAAAAAACTAAACAAATAGACAAAAATAAAAAAATAAATAAACAACAGGCAGCCAAACATAACTTAAGGCTTGGTTTAGTAAGGCTAAAACTGTTCAAATTGTCTCAGAAAAGAGGCAATGTACATTCAGCTTCCAGAACTACCATTACACAAAAGACTTTGTAATGCCCTGACACCAGACTGGCACCAGTGAGTCGAGTACTACATTGCTGCTTTGAGACAGACTGCAACTGTTTGGTTACAAATTAACCAAACCTGAACTTTCTCAAATTACAGGTCAGTTTACACAAACAGTAGTTTAAAAAAATTGACAACAGTAGAAAAAAAAATTGAAACAAACACAAATAAATTAAACTTTTTAAAGACTTTTTACTGGATGGCAGATAAAAAAAAAAATGTTAAATTTGCATTTACAGATGGGGAATTGCATAGCTGGGAGAATCGTATAGAAATTACTGACCTCTCAAGGATATTAAAAATGATAGTATAATACTGTATTTTTAAAATGACGATCCACTCAGCAACACACTTGACTAACCCGAGAGAACAGAGAACTGGGACTTTTCGCTTGCATTTGTCTTTAGAAAATGCTTCAGCTGTGTATCACATATTTTGCCATAGTCTCCTCAGGATTCAATATTTTCTACAAAACTAGTACTTTATTAAAAATGTTAACTTATTATACTCCCTGTCTGCCAAAATATCAACCAATCATTGACCAGAGATGTTTCGGATATTTTTTCTGATAATGCATCATTTTTTTTTAATTATTATGAAACAATCTGACCAGTGAATCAACCCATCACCATCCACTACATTTGAACACATTCATCCCCAAACAGTAAATTACAACACAATTATAGACTTAGATTATTTTTTCATTCTTAATAAAAATGAATAAATCAAAGGCAGTACATGAATAATGAGGCGTAAGTTCTTGTTGTAATTATAGTGATGTTCAAGTAACAATAATGATTATAATAAGAGAGAAAAACAAGACGATGACAAAAAAAATCATTGGGTATTTGACCACAAATGTCATTAGCTGCAGGCACATCGTTTCATTGAACATGATCAGTAGAAATAGTTTCACAGATTGGGGTCTTCAACATGGACAGTTACTCTTAGGATCTCCTTGATCAGTCAGTCTCACTCTACCATCTTCTCGCTCCACGCCTCTGTAGAGAAGCGACTTTTGAGCTTTCAGACGACAGGCCAGGCACATGAAAATGGAGTCCACGTTCTGGGTCTCCTTGGGGTCTTTGGCTGAGGTTTCGAAGAGCAGCATGTTGTGGGAATCAGCAAATTTGAGGGCAGTGTTGGAAGGGACCTGAATCTGGTCAAGCAGGTCGCATTTGTTGCCCACCAGGACTCGGGGCACAGATAGCGACACTCCGTGCCCGTTGCACTCTTGAATCCAAGTCTTTAGGTTCTGGAATGAGGCCATTTTAGTAACATCGTACACAAACACTACAGCATGGACGTTTCTGTAGTAGTGTTCCACCATGCTTTTCCGAAAACGTTCTTGCCCTGCAGTGTCCCATACTTGTACCTGTTAGAGAAAAGGCATCACAGACAACTTCAATTGACAAAATGAATACGTACTTGAAAACAGAATCTTACAATTGTTTTACAACTGTACAGGTTAAATTGAATATACTCATTAGGTTCAGCCAAACCACCTCAAAATATAATTCTTTATAAAATGTATGTTTATAACTACAAAAAATTTCAAAAACAGTTTCTAATCAAATTGTATCAATACAAACATTTGATAAAAAAATATACTACGTAAGTATATACACAATTATGGTTGCGTAGTAAAATGTAACATTTTGAAATTAGCTAATTTTATTAATGTTATTGTCCGATTCATTTATGTTTTAAATTACAACAAATATACCAATCATTTATGCAGCTATATCGTTATATAAACGAATCGCGTGATTCTAGCGCTCACACTTCTACTAAAACCAGTCGTTTAGCTAACGATTTAACCTGGGTGGGTAAACGAAACCAGCGATCAGGTTTAATTGGACCAAGAGCAGGTGTTTAATTCGAGTTCGAGTTTAACGTTCCGTTGTGAGATTTAAATTGCAAAATCTCGAGGAGACAGCCACTGATTCATCGCGGAGTGACAAAGAGTCACATTTGTGATTTCGCAAAAAACGTAAACACTGAGCTTCCTCATGGTTCTGCCCACACACACACACACACACACACACACACACACACACACACACACACACACATAACCGAAACCATCACACAACACAATCGCGCTACAACAAGACATCGGCCTTCGCCACACGACAAACCTAAACAATAATTCAACCTTTATTTTCTCTCCCTCGATTTCCACAGCTTTCTCTCGGAAATCCACACCGATGGTGGCTTCAGTCTTACAGGGGAAGGATCCACCGGTGAAGCGGAAGGTTAGGCAGGTCTTGCCCACATTCGAGTCCCCGATGACAATGATTTTAAAAATCCGCGTCTGCACACTGTGATCCAGGGACGTGCTCAGATCGAGAGAAGACGTGAGGGTGGCATGGCGTGAGTTGGAAACTCCCTGTCCGTTTTCCGCAAATGCACTTGCCATGACGACGTGATGACGGCCGAGACTGGTGTTCACTGGTCCGGCGTGATGATGGTCGTGGTTGTGGTGGTGGTGATGATGGGGGGAAGGGACGCGTTCCACTCCCTTGCAGTCAGATACACTTTACTGACAAGTGTATGCCAACAATCGATGTTTGCTTTTTTTACGCAACCCGATACATTTATATATATATAGGATAGAACATTGTGGAAAAAATATCTATCTATCTATCTATCTATCTATCTATCTATCTATCTATCTATCTATCTATCTATCTATCTATCTATCTATCTATCTATCTATCTATCTATCTATCTATCTACCTAGAGTATATATAATATAAGTATTTCTAAATATAACTGTACTGCTATATAACTAACTCCATACATGGCCACATTTGACTTAGATCTGATAAATACTGCACTAAGAATACATGCAAGTTGGAAAAAAAAGGAAACACCCATCGACCCATTTTCTTTTTAATTTTATGTAAGAAACGTATGTGACAAATATTTGATAGTAATCTTTTGAATACAGTCATTCATACAAAATCATATTTTCATAAATAAAATCTGTACTATAAAATTTAGTTATAAACTAAATCCAAGTCTAATGTTAAATGATTTGATGGGAAATTCACTATGGCTAAGCCTAAAGCAACATGACAGCGACACTGTTCAGATTACTTGAAGGTATGTGGCTTTAAAATCTGTCCCCAAAGCATTCCTGGCATTACATTTATAAATCCCTGAGTTCATAAGATGTGGGTCCGGTATAACTAAATGACCCTCCTCTGTCATGTGAACGCCACCTTGTGGTGAAAAGCGATTGTTGGACACGAGTGTGGTGCGTCCAGGAAGAGTCCAAGAAATCTCTGGTTTTGGTACGCCGGCAGCGACACAGTTCAGAATCACCGAAGATCCCTTGTGAATTTTGGTGGCTGAAGGGGGGAAATGTGTGATTTGAGGCGGAAACACAATAATGCTCACTGGGTAGGAGAGTGTAGATGATCCAAATGTGTTTGATGCTTTACATGTGTATGTTCCCCTATCAAATTTGCCAGTTTCTTTCACTTGAAGTGTTCCATTTGAGAAATATGCTATTCTTCCAAGAACTCGGGGTGTGTTCAGTGTCATGCCGTTTGGTAGAGTCCAGGTTATTGCTGCCTGAGGCCAGCCATCCACACTGCACGGCATAGTCAGGGTATGTCCAAACGAGATCTTCAATGGAGCTCCTCTTCCTCTGATCTGAGGCTTCTGTCCAGTTTCTAAGGAATATCGCTTTTCTGCTTGTCCAGCTACATTTTTGGCCAAACACCGATATACTCCTTTGTCACTAATACCAGGCTGAATAATGTGTAAAGTCCCATTTCCCAGGAAGTGAATGAAACGCTGAAGCCGCATACCTGTATTCAGTGCTGTGCCATTGGGTAACACCCAAAGAAACTCAGGATTTGGCTTTCCTGTAGCACTACACTCCAAAAAGATATCCTCCCCATCTGGTTTGAGAGAAAAAACCTGGACGTTTGGCAACAAAAAGCTAGGCTTTTCCGCAAGCGATGTCACTTGCAGATCAATGGCTAGACTTGCTTCTCCCATGTAATTCTTAGCTGTGCACAGAAAGCGGCCTTCATCGGCCTTTCGGATGCCCCTTATCTCAAGACTGCCATTGATGTGGACTTGAAACCTACCGCCGGAATATGATGTGGGCAGAGAAATCCCATTAGGTGTAATCCAGTAAACATTAGGCTCAGGAATTCCTTGTGTTTTGCAGTCGAGCAGTATGGTCGTGTACTGTACAACCAAAGTCTTTCTTTCTGATCGTCCACTTTGGCCATTGATTTGTGGCTCTTTCACTTCAATCAGAAGCTTTACGTTTTTAATGTTATCACCAGCTGGATTTCTTGTAACACATGCGTACGTTCCCTGATCAGCTAGGGTCAGTTTGTTAATGATTAAAGTCCCATCGTTTTGAATCTGGTATTTAACTGAAGATGAAGTAATAATTTCGTTCCGTGGCGAGATCCAGATGACCGTATGCGTAGGTATGCTTGTGGCATCACACTTCATGTAGGCTGACTGGCCAAAAGGTGCACTTATAGTTAACTGATCGTTGAGATGCATTTGGGGTGAGTTAGACGTAACTTGAACGCTAACTTTCATTGCATCCTCTCCTAGAGTGTTTTTAGCATAGCATGTATAATTGCCCTCATCCTTCTTTTCCATTTGCTGCATCAAAAGAGTTCCATTCCCAAATATTACGTAGCGCCGATTACGGGTTCCACTGTCATCTGACTGCAGAGCATTGTTGATCATGGTGCCATCTGGGAGACTCCATGACACCTCAGGGTCTGGAAGACCAGAAGCTACACAGTCCACTAGGATGTTGTCACCATTAGCCACTCTTTTATATTGAGCTCCAGTGTTCTCTATCTTTGGTGGCCTCGTGAGAACCTCCACTTGGAACAGCTCCATGTCCTCACCATTTGGTCTTTGGTACAAGCACAGATAATTGCCTCTATCTTTCTCGGTGAGCCTTAGGATTCTCAGGGTGCCATTGGGGAAAGCTGTGATGGGTCTTTGTCGGCTGAAAAAATAAAATGGAAATGGTTTACACTCCTTTATGAGAACTGAAGTTTCATATAAAAACAACACAGATAATTCAGTTATTGCAATTCTGACACGCACATTCTGCCACCATGAACTGGTTTTGAGGTGCTGATGAAGCCAGATTGAACTGCTGATAAAGCCTTTTAATATTGAGAATTTGCTCTGTTCAGTTACATCAGTAACCAATGGCCCACGGGGCAGATTTGACTTGTGAACGTGTCAGATTTTTTTCATTTTATGAATGTAGGCTAAATTTGTAATAACTTTTAATCTGAGACAATCTTCAGATATCGTTGAAGGAAAAGTTTGGAGAAAAACTGTCACAGTTATCATTCCAAATTTGCAAATAAAATTGCCAAAAGTGCAAGTATACGAAAAAAAAAAACCCAGGATTAACCTGGGTTACGTTCCCACATTACAGTTCATCATCTTTATTATGTGCTGAGAACAAATGTAAACATTGAGTAACTGGATTCTGAAAACATTTATGCATTTCTGTTCACACGTTTTGGAACTACAATAAATTCAAGTCTTTTCCTATGTGTTGTGGCCTGCGAAGTTCACAAGAAAGTCACATTTTTAAGTAGAGTTATAAGATGCAGCAAATTGTACATTTAATTTTACAGAAAATCTCCCCGGGTTGACACTGTTGCTTTATAACCTAAAGGTAGTTTTTATTTGCATTCACATAAAATGGCAGTAATGTACCTGTAGTGAGGCTCAAGCATGACTTTCGATGGAAGTCTCCAGACTGTTCCTCTGTTGGAGCCTATGGACTCTGGACAATGGAGGAAAACTGTAGATCCATATGTTGCTTTGACACTATGTTGTTGGTACAATCCTTTCCAAGGGCCTGGAGGCTCTTGTCTGACATCCATCTGCACAGTTCTTCTAGCGATGCCAGCTGTGTTGGAAGCGGAACATTCATACCGTCCTGAGTCGGTTGGAGTGATGTTCTTTATGTAAATTGTTCCATTTGGGAAAACAAACAACCTTTTGCTGATAAACTGTGTAGGTTTCATTTCTGAACCATCAGGAAGAACCCACTTAATGAGGGGTAAAGGCTCTCCATTAGCAGTGCAATGAACAAATACACTTCTTCCAACATTGACAACTTTGCTCTCATGTGATATCTCAGCAATTATTGGGAGTAGAGCAGCAACATGAACATTGTATGTTAGTGTATCAGCCCCTACGGCATTGCTGGCAATGCACTTATAATAACCTTTAAAAGAAAGCTGTGCTGAATGAATACTCAATGTTCCATTTGGTAAAAGGGAGACTCTGTGGTCAATGGTAGCGACATCACGCACAAACGTCCTATCTGGAAGAATCCATGAGATCTGAGCTTCAGGTTTGCCTTTGGCAACACAGTCCAAGCTGGCAGAGTTTCCTAAATGTACCGAGACATCTCTGGGTCCTACAGTTAGGATTTTTGGAGGCTGAGTCTGCACTACGAGCGTAACCACCCTGCGGTCAGAACCATACTTGTTTTGGGCAATGCAGAGATATTGGCCTCTGTCTTGCAACTGCGTGTTCCTGATCACGAACGTGCCGTTTGAAAACACCTCAAAGCGTTGTCCATGTTTGGTGTTGCTCTGCATTGTAGCACCTGTTGAAAAACAACAAAGCTTGATAAACGATAGCACCTGCGACTTAATAGTATTTTAATAAAATTGCAATGCAAAACATGGATTTTCACTCATTTAAATGACATTGACAAAAATAATTCGTTTTTTTACATAGCAAAAATACTGGCATGTTTTGCTAACATGAATTTACATATTAAGGATGTCAATACCAAAACAGGGCGGCACGGTGGCACAGTGTTTAGCGTTGAAGTGTGAGTTTTAGATCGGCCAGCCAGGCCTTTCTGTTTGCATGCTTTCCCCAGGCTTGCGTGGGTTTCCTCCGGATGCTCCGGTTTCCTCACAAAAACATGCATTTCAGGCGAATTGATGTTGGAAAATTGACCATATAGGTATGAGTGAGTGTGTGAAAGCTTGTGTCTGTGTGTGTCCCGCTCTGCGAATGGTTGGCCACCAATCCAGAGTAAAAGCCCTGTAAAGCACATGTGTCAAACTCAAGGCCCGGGGGCCAGATGTGGCCCACCATGTCATTTTATATGGCCCGCGAGAGCCTAACAGTTTTGAGTGTCTAAAAATAAATACCAAAAATGTAATAAGGAGCGTGCATCGACCAAAACTGCATTTCCCACAATGCCGTTCGACTGCGGTAGCCGCAGTGTTTTCACAGTTTTGTGTTATTTTTCTTTATTCACTTGGACAGTTTGATCCTTCATTATTGGAGTTATATGTGTTTTCATAAGCCGACAAAATTGAAAAGGACATATCTTAGAGCAACAAGCAAATATAGACTTTCTACGCAACTGCAATTGTGACTTGAATAAGTTATAAAAAAATAATGAGTTATTTAACATTAAGGAGTAGTTACATTTATTTTATATTTACATTTGATTAGATTTAGTTACATTTATAAGTTACATACGGCCCTTTGAGGACAGCCATTATGCTGATGTGGCACTGAAAATGAGTTTGACACCCCTGCAAAGGACTGTGCGGCAGAAGATGAAGGAATGAATGAATAACAAAAATAGAATTATTGGCCTGAACCAAATATAAACATGGTCTACAACCCCAACTGCTGATTATAATAATTACAAAGACTTAATCGACTCAGATCATTATATTATGTTTTATTTAGCCACAACGCTCTTATTATGGTCACTGAAGTGGAATATTGCATCTGTTTAAATGCAGCAATTTTTCTCGATCCAACAGATGTCATAGGTGTCAGTGTTGTACTAACAGATCAAATTTCCCGTCACTGATTACAGCATTGCATTTAATGAATTTGTCGTTCTTTTCTAGTCTGTCGATATTACCAGCCTCTTTTGTCAAATATGAAGTGTCATTTTACAATATTAGACTGATATAGCTCCCTTCCAATCTAGATTAGACCAAAAATAGTAATTCATATTTAAATCAGTGATAAATAATGTCAGCTTTTATAAATATGAAAACATTACAAGAATCAATATTTGAAATAAAGAACTTTCACCTGTGGAAATTTTGGTCCATGAAATCACAGGTTTGGGGTCCCCAGATGTGCTACAGGATAAGAGGACGTCTGTCTCTGCCAGAGCAGAAACTGTAACCAGATCCGTGGTTGTAATTCTTGGTTTAACTCCCCTGCCCATTAGGTTTGGAAATGGAATTCCAGTGCTCAGTGGCTGCACTTCTAAATGACCCTGGTTCCATGTGCTTCCATAGGATGCAGTCGTTGAGTGAGGAGTGTTTGAATGCACTGGAGAAGATGGGACAGCGACAGTCTTATAGTGTGGCTGAGGTGTTGGATGGTATGTCCTGGCCTTTGAAGTATTAACCTTGCCTTGCATGGCAAGTCGGTAAGCTTCAAGTTGTGACTGTCTGTATCTTTGTCTTAGCTTGTTGAATAGCACGTGATCTCGAACGTGAGAGGAAGAACCAATATTTGGTGCCATGGTTTTCAGAAAATACGTAGCTGTGGGTTTCGCAGTTTCTGCAGTGATTTCAGGTCGATTGGTGACCCCAACACCCCTGTTTCCTGTTTGCAGGAAATACCAAGTTCTGTCTTGGGAGGATTGTCTTGAATTAGCTGTAGGCCAGGCAGGAATGCCATGTTTGTTCATCCTGAAGGGAGACTGAGTGTAGGCACGGTGAGTAGTTGAGAACTGCTTTTTTGGAACATAATTTGGAATCAGCCAAGGGGCATCAAGGACGCCAGGTTGTTGCAAGTTAAAATTGTAGACTCTTGGCACATCTACATTAGTTAGGGTTGGTTTCTCTGTTGCAAGTGGTATTTTGGCAGTTGGATGAATTATAACCACAGTTTGAACATTTGATCTATTTGCTAAAGACTTGTCGTCATTTGTTTGACTGTTGGTTTTTAAAGTGCTCTTTCTGTTATCAAGCCCAAATTTATCTATCAATTTTGGGGCAACTGTAGCAAGAAATTCAGGTATTTTAAGCGGTGGTGTAATTGCATGTGGAATGGACGTGTGAGGTTTTATCTTCCACTCAAAATGCTGAAGATTGTCTTTTACTAATGTTAGGTTTGGTACTTTAAGGGGATTCTCTGCCAAGTGATGTGCAGTTAAAACTCCAGGTGTTGTGACATGGCTCACCACTTCTGGAATCATTGTTTGCATTGATGTCTGTTTCAATTTGTCTACTGAAGTTGAATCTTGAGTGGGAGTTGGTCTTTGGGAGTTGGGCAAATTTTGATTGAAATTTGAGTTTGGGCGCACACGACGTAATGGAGGCCTACGTTGTCTGAATGTAAATTTCCGTCTTTGGTTCCAAAAGGAACTCAAAGTTTGCTTGTCTTCCTTTTCTGGTTGTGTTTCATTGGGTACTGTTGTTGAGTTTGGATGTTCCAATGTGCGACTTGAAAGTTTAGGATTTCTGTTTTCACTTCTGGGTTTGCTCACTTTAACATATTCTGTTGGAAAAATCGTTGCTAGAGTCACCATTTCATAAAAACTGGTCTCTTCATTGGTTGTGGTAGGTGTTTGTGGGACTTTAACGTTAGCTTTTTCATGAATCGGCGTAAAAGGAACTGGAGTAACTTCTTTCCATGACTGGTTCAGTTTTTTCACACTTGTCTTAGTCTTCTTACCCTTCTCATTTTGTAGAAAAACATTTTTGTCATTGTGCCTTCTCGGAATGAGCTGATCAGTTGGACGCTTAATTTCTTTATATCCTGATCCTTCATCATCCTCGGTCTGAAAGAGTGGTATTTCTGTCTTGGATAATGTGACAACACTTTTCTCCTTATCCTGTTCAGTAGTTACAACAACAAGATGAGACAACATGTCAACCCCGTAAAGGTTAGCTGCCAAACAACTATATTCTCCAGCATCATCTAGTGTTACTTTTTTGATTATTAATGTGTTGTTTTTGGAAATGTATACCCTTCCATACTTGCCAGGTGCCTGGAGTATCTGACCACTTGGTAAATACCATTTGGTTGTAACCGGGTGAAGAGAAGTTGTGTTACAGTAAAGTGTAAATGATTCTCCATTTTCTACAGATATCTTTTTTCCATTTAAATCACTCGGGCTTAGGAGTTTCACTCTAACTGCAAGTCTGTAAGAGGCAATATCCACATGAGTGTTAGTCTTCACAAAGCAATGATAAAGCCCAGAATCTGATATGCTTGCATTCTTAACAACGAGTTTGTTCATTTCTAACTTCACTTTATCAGAATCTGTTTCATCTACAGTTGTCAAGTCTGGAAGCATCCAACCCAAAGTTTGATGACCAGAACTGTGTACATCACAGTCCAGATTTACCTCAGAATGCTCTAAAACTGATTGAATTCTATTAGGATTTCCTCTTTGGATCCAAGCCCAAGAGGAGACCATGTCCTCCTCATCACCCCTTCCACTGATGACCTTTGATATTGAAGTGGAGAAGTTCAGCACAAGTTTTTTAGTTGTAGTTTTGCGCCTGTTTAGCTGTAGAGTAACCCTTGGTTGTAAAAGCCAGGCTGGTTCAGACATTAAATGTCCTTTGAGCTCTGTAAAATATGGTGAATCTTCATTTGTGGCTTGAGCGTATTGGAAAGTTGCCTTGGAGTAATTCCCAATGGCAATGCCCCTATCCAAAATGGCCGGGCTCTCATAGTAGTAAGCAATTAACCTCCACATGTGTTGTAGAGCATCTCTGTCAATCTCACATTCCAGTAAAGTCCGTACAGTCACATTTACAACAATCTTATCGGATTTTCTCACTGGCTCCCAATTCAAGGAAGTGTCTTCAGTGGGGCGAGTTACATCGCAAGCTACATTAGCTCGATTTCCATGACTGTCAGACAGAATGAAAGTCAGATGGCCAAGCGGAGTCTCCAAATCCTTCAGGTGAGGGGTATCTGGTTCCTGATCCTCCCAGATGCTGCTTTCTCCAATTTTTAATGGAGACTGGATGGACGGCCTATCACAGTTGAACTGGTTAGTTGAAAGCTGAAAGATTTGGCTGTTGTTCAAAGTCGGTGGTGAGGCACATGCAGCACAACTCCCAATGTCTGATTCACGGTCTTTTTTGCACTTTATGACTCCTAGAAAAAGAAGGATGCAAACGTAAAAAAAACACGTACACATGTACACATTTTGTAATGATTGCATTATCAAAATAGCTGAAAGTATGTGTGAGTATAATGCCAATTTTTTTATACCTATTAAATACTAGATAGAGATGTTCCGATTCAATTTAGTATAAAGAATATTTCTAGAATCAGGATCCCAGGGTGAATTTAAGTCAGTTAATATAACGAGGGTCATTAAAACATAAAAATAGACTTTTACCCTGATGATTTTTCTCCCACTCCAAGAGCCAGTGCAGCTGACAGTCACAAGTCCAAGGGTTTCCATGCAGAGAGAGCACTTCCAACTTTTCTAAGTGCTGCAGAGTTCCAGGCAGCAGGTATTCAATTTTATTGTCAGCCAAGTGCAGATGCCTCAGGCCCGAACTCCAAAATGTGCCCAGGACAGAGACAGTAATGAATGTATGTGGGTGAAGATCCTGAAGTAAGTTTCCTTCCAGTTGCAACAGCTTTAATGATGTAAGTCCATTGAATGCAAAGGGCTCAATGAAGTCAATGAGATTGTGATCTAAATGAAGACGTACAAGGTTTGTCAAGCCATCAAACATGCTGGGGTCAATTTTTGTGAGTTTGTTGTAGCTCATCTTGAGTATCTGTACAAAAAAGCAAAACATTTATAGGTATCCCAATTTATATTTCATTAACATTTACGTAACTTGAACACATAGTGCTCATAGAATATTCAATCACAGTAACCAAGACCTAATATTCATAAAAATGTACCTGAAGGGAACGGAGTTGGTAAAAGGATCCAGAGGAGACAGACGAGATCTCATTTCCATGGAGCATTAGCATTTCCAGTTGCCGTAGGTTTTGAAAATCTGAAGACATAACTGTGGTAATGCTGTTATAGCTTTAAAATCAACAAAAGAAAGTTATGAAGTGAAAGTAGCTTAACTCAAAATGTTCTAATGCAAATCAAAATAACTCAAAAATTAAATTAAGTTAATTGATTGAAAAAATAATATGCTTGATTTCTTTTTTAAGTTATATGTAATGAAAGAACAGATGTGTACCCCAGATTTAGCCTCTCAGTGTTGTCAGGTAGATTTTGTGGTGTAGACGGGAAGTGACGAAAAGTGCAATGCACTTCTTTTGGGCTGGGACAGCTACAGGACCTTGGACAGGCGTGGAGACATGGAGGGATGACGAGCAGCAGACACAATGCTGCTAATATCAGGGTTCCAGCTACAGGTGCCATGTCCCTCTCATGCCATCATCTTACAGGGTAAATGTGAAAAGTGTAAAAGCAACAATTTAAGATAGATGAGGTTCTAGCATTCTGCTAAATAGAAAAACATGTCACATTATATATAGTAAAGTGTGAGTAAAAGTGAGTTTGTAAATATTGACACTCGAGACCATATTGAAACCATTTTAGACTCTCCTTTAAGTTGTAGAACCTACCAGACTAGGATTTGAACCAACAAAGCATAGGTGGCAGATCCCACTCCCTACCACTATGCCACAACTTGTATGTCGGGAGAAACCGGATACCCAGAGAAAACACACGCAAGCATGGTGAGAACATGCAAAAATCACTCAAAACGACCCGACCAAGCTTGTACTTACACCTGGAGTCTTAAACGGTAATAGTGAGAAGGTGATGCTTACTAATCTAACATACTAATGCAGTATTTACTATATGTCAAGATAACAGTATTGTGACTTTTCTTTTGAAAAGTCTTTGTCCTCCACACAAAGCTCACCTCAGACAAAATAAAAGGCTGCATCGTCCTACGGAAAACAATTTAGTGTTTGAGCCACATTTTAATTACAGGAGTTCTTTATAGGATAGAGACAAGTGTTGCGTGTCCTAAATACAAGACCATTTAGATAACAAGGCTCCTGTTTAGCATTTTTATTACTTTACTGCTAGCGGAAGCTGCTCAAATCTGCAGTGAAGTGCAGAGCTGCCTAAAACGTGAGTCTCCCCACATGATTTATTCATGTGACAGATGTCAGATAATAAACCATCATGGTCGTTTTAAGTAGTTTCTGTCCTGGTGCGTTCCTGTTTATTTCACGATTGAAGTTCAGACTGAACACTCACATGGGCCTGGCAACCTAGCAACTCCTGTTTAGTATGTCTGTCACAAACCTTACTTTTATAGAAATTATCCTTGCCTTATCTAGTGTTTTACAAGTACAGTATTGTCTTATAAACTTTATGTCCAGAGGTCTGTATCCTGCTCCAACTACTTTAGACTTCTGAGGATAGTATTCATTCTGAAACCTTAGTGTGTTTTAAAACTTTTGGTTGTACATTAAGTGTCCTAGTTATATTAGAATCAACTTAATCGTCTCGAATATTACAGTAAACTGGTATTGTAAAAAAAAAAAAAATTACATAATTCAAATAATCTAACATATTGGATTGAAATTGGGTTCTAAATTATCCCACTCAAGCTGTAGTTCTAGAATAAACCAAACTTCACTGAACACGCAAAGTTTTCCGTTTTTCCCCGCCTAGGGAGCCAAATGCCAACTATTCAGTGTTGTGATATATATTGAGAAATAGGCTCTGAAGACAGTTTCTTAAAAAACAAAGAAAAGTATTTCATGTTTTTGTAAAGTCAGATGCCGAGGCCGACCTCAGAGCAAAATGGTCTTACCTTAAGATTCCAGTAGAGAAATGTTACAATAGACAATGTTTGTAACTTGCTGGTGAAAGTCTTGCTACATAGTTTATCCTCGTACTTGACAATTCGGTTGTTGGGAGCTCGAAATGATGGAGGCTTATCTGAAGAAAAGCAGCAGCAAACTACATCTGGAGAAGTGCTTAACTTCCACTTCCACTCCTCCTCTGAACTGGCCTGTACAGGGGGAGGGAATGCTGGCAGACTTGGCCTCTATCTACCCCCTCACTTTCTTCATTACCTGGGTTTCAGATCTGTGCCTATAGCAGTTATCTGACGCTTCACTCTCTTCCACCTCCCCTTTTCTCTTCTTAGATACTCTATTTTGCCCACATGTACACGACTGTCTGCAAATGCACACACGCCCACACACACACACACACACACACACACACACACACACGCACACACACTTTGCCCACTTTGTTTCACACAAGGTCATGTTTCAAGCATTCATACTGTTTACAGTTCCAGATTTTGTTCCATCGCAGTGTAGACTTGTATTCAATAGCCTCTAAAAAGGCCCCAAGAACTTCTTTCCTACTGATTGTAATGGACAAATCCATTGCAGATGTTTTATCACAACTCGGAGTTGTCACTATTTAGCCATAAGAGTAACACAACTGAAAAACGAATAATTTCAAAGTTTATATACTTTACATATTTATATTAGACGTACTATAAAAGCATTACTGTTGATGTGGTGTTCATATGCTTTGCGATAATCTGGGACTTTGGAAAAGCTGCATTGAAACAATGTCACATAGAAACAACTTGATAATGTAATATATCCTACCACATTGGTCTATCTGTGAAACGGTGCCAGGCCAAAACCCAACTGGGGTGAAACCTTAGAGTCGGCCTCTGTAAAGAAAGTTACATCAAGTTACACGTTTCACCACAATAGTTTCATGTCGCCACACATGATCCTGCGTCTGCATATCAAATCTTTTTACCACACATTTTAAAGTCATTTAAAGACTGAAAAAGGAAAGAACATCAGCTCCAGGGTCACATTCCACATCCCAAACTGCTTTTATAATCCTAGGTTGCTAAAAGTCCATATTAGCTATAAAATACACATTACAATCCTGAATCTCTGAGGATCTTGTGGATGATCTTCTTACAAACTGACTCCCTCCGAGACACAAAAAGTTTGCTTTGAAAAAAATGTCTAATAGAGAAACTTCTTGTGGTTTTCCTAACACTGTGCACCTTATGAAGACATCTTAACGCTCGGAATATGACTGTCTGTCCACTGAGGTGAGATTCACCACGTCTACGATCCTTTCGCATGTGGATCTTTCATTCTTCTTCCTTTTCACAATCTCCTCTGTCCTCCAGCAGCGAGAGGAAATGCAAGCTTTTCATCATTCCAAACCTGTCTCTCAGCCACAGCTGGCAAATGGATTTCCCTGCCACTTTCAAGCAGCATCTGAAATGGAACATGGCTTCCGTGGCTTTCGCAGATTGTCTTTTCTGAAACCAAATACAGATGAGGTTAAGAACAACTTTAGATTGCTAAATCCTAATCAAACTGTAACATAAATATGATTTTTTTTTGCTGGCTTAGGTAGCAGAAGCTGATGGGCCTGAAGAAGCTTGGCCTTGCTGTAAAGTTTGAAGTGCACTTTGTAAATTAGTATATAAAAAAACATTTTCAAGAGTTACATAACATTATGGTGATAAATGTGTGATGCCTTTTAATTTAAATAAAAACAGCTTGAAGCGGCCTTTGTGGGCTTTGCATAATATCTCATTATGTGGCAGAACAGAGCAAAGAGCACTGAAAAAATCTCAGCTTAAGACTGCTGCCTGAAAACATGTTATTCAGAGAGTTTTCTTTTTAACAGTTTAAACAGTTTAACAGAAATGCTGTTAAACTCTCTAGTGCAGTTATGATTCTCTTTTTCATAAACATATTTTTTTTATAATACGAAGAAATAATAAGCCTTTAATATTTTGTTTAACAGATATTGATGACTTGACCAACACAATGTAGAATGTGGCCGCTGGCAATCTGAGCCGCATCATCGCTGGAACTCTATTTCCCATAAGCTTCAGTGTTCCGTATCCTAATCTGCTGTGATGCATTCTGAGGTCTGTTCTTGTTTACCTTTATGGTTCTTGGTTTGTTTGCCATTTCCTTCCTTTCATCCTAACGTCCTTCCTCCCTCCCTGCTTTATCTACTAAACTCTAAGCTTCAGAAACATGGTACACTGTAAGTTTTGTTTTGCTTGTTGTTCATGACATGAGTCATAAAGTTGTTGTGCACATCCAATAATGTAAATTGACTCTAGGGAAGAGACTAAAATCCCACGTGTAAGTATTTTAGATTTGCTCACAAAATGCTTTTTATATTACTACAATTTATGATTAGTTTCTTGCTATAGACCACATGTGTCAAACTCAAGACCATGTCATTGTCATTCCATGTGGCCCGCAAGAGCTTAAAAGTTTTGAATGTCTAAAAATAAATACTAAAAAATAAATTAAGAGCATGCGTTGACCAAAATTAACATTTCCCACAATGCCTTTCGACTATGGTAGCCGAAGCAGTGTTTCCACAGTTTTATGTTGTTTTTATTCACTTGGACAGTTTGATTCTTCATTAATGGAGTTGTGTGTTTTCATAAGTGGACTACATTTAAAACTGCTGGGATTGACTCCAAGTCCCCATGACCCAGAAATTGGAAAAGCATAAAATGGTTTCAGATGTGCAAGTGTTAACACGCAGTTAGTTCTTTTATAAACTCACGAGTCTGGCATGTTCATCCCCATGCAAACATGTTGTCACAACACTAATAACAAGTTGGGCTACAAAAAAATTTGATTCCATTTATAAATCAGATATTACCAAACAAGTCATGGAGTAATAACAGACGGTGAGAGGTAAAAGCTGGAGATGTTTTTGTGATTTCAGTGTAGGCGGGTGAAGTGGGCAGCAGGCGGAGAGCTAAGCTGCCTCTGGCTGCCATCAAACACAGCTGCCTTCCTGGAAAAACTCAGATTTCACCAGCAATATTTCCTCATTAACTATAGCAGTGCAGGATACCCATGAGTGCTGAACTAGCACGATGTCCTAACAAACCTGAGAGGCATGCCTCAACTGATCATAAAGTGGATATATATTATTTCCCAGCGGAAGCCGACTGGATCGGCGGTGAAGACTTTCTAATGTGCTGGATAAAGTTCACTTTATGAACTCTGTTATTATTACTGTGGTTAGTGGTCTTGTACGCTGTTGTGGAACCAATCAGTTAGATGGAGCCGTCACTTTGGAAAAGCTAAAATCAATAATCCTGAATTAATAGCGCAATGGTTCTGTAGAAAAGTGGCCAGATTAGCTGTGTTCATTTTCATTGTAACAGCAAATATATTTGGTTTCAGGCCGTTTTAAGGGCGTTAGTTCTGTGAGCCTTGGAGAACAGGTCAATTAAAATCTAAAGTTTTACGTGTTTAAAAACTCTCTCATTGTTTAAATCATATGGGTGTAACTGGCATATACTGCAAAACATATACACCAAAATGAAAACCATAGTTTTATTGACTCACAAGACGTTTACAGTTTTGTCCTGGTCAGGCGATTCCACGTGAAGATTGCATGGTCCCCTTGTATTTGTATGGATTTTTTTCAACTGATAACTTTATCAAAGTAAATTTAATAGGTTTGGGACACCACAAATTGCCAATAGATGTGAGAATGCATCAGTGTTTGTATGGTTGGCTGTATGGCTGGGCTATTTTGATGGTGGGAATTGCCACAGATCCCCATGGCCTGGAAAGAAAGCTAAATCAGTGGCAAGTAAATAGATCCAACATTGACCGAGACATATAACACTAAGACAGAACTTTTCGGTTATTTTTTTTTAAGTAAACTAATCTTGCCATGCCATTTTAATTAATAATCTGCTTTAAAATGTTTATTCATGTGAACAGTTTTTAAAAAAACCCCTCATAAGAATGCTATTATACTTATAACGCTAAAAACGTGTTATTATATAAGCAATTTAGAAATAATAAAACATTTTAAACTTCAAACCACAACCAACCGTCACACTTGGAAAGTCTGGCTTTCCAAATCAAAACAAAGCAAAGAGCTTTTGGCTGTAAATACAGCATTTTAAATGATTAACCTTATTTCAAACAACATTGGGAAAATCCAAATCATTTACTTTTTACAAGACTTTTAGCTGCAATCAACAAAAACACCATTAAACGTTCTGTAATAAAATAAACTCATTATTTCTTAGGCCATCTGTATTACACGTTTTTACAGTGCTTTAAACATAACGATTCAGAATGGTTTTATTGATTATTTTCGTCTAACAGTCTAATAAAACCCAACAAATAAATTTGGGTGGATTTTCGAAAGACTATAATTTGCAAAGTAAGCACAAACAGACTAAAGTGGACCGTGTGAAAACATGGTCAGCTAAACTGAAACCCACAGCAATTCGTTACAACCAACGCGAATAGACAAACACTAGACAACCATGAAAACACTATAGTCTCTATAAATAATTTGAGTATATAAAAATGTTAAAACATAGCTTTAAATGTAATTATTGACAATACTGTATAACAAATCAAGCCTCTTCTTTTGAAGAATGATCATATGGCTTTTAGGAACCGGCTAATTAACTCACACTTCTAAAAGAATTAGAACACAATTCCATATTATAGATGGCATTATTAGGAGAGAGTTGTGAGCAATAACTGATAATTCAAAATCAGTTAATCAAGAACCATCCATTACACAGATACCAGACACTCATTAATTTCCATATGTCCTATGCATCATCAATTCCGTCTTCTCTCAAGTGTGTGGCAAGTTCATTTACGACCTGCAGAAGTGTGGAAGGGAAAGTTCTCCAAGGGGTTAATGGAAGCTGAAAGTGTTATTTACAGCTGTTCAAACAAAAGAAAAAGAGAATTAATGGCAATGTTGTTAGCATTTCCATGTGATCATTCAATAGCACATCTGGAGCGGAAGCAGTTTTTGTGCTAAAAGTTAGTTTGCACAAGACGCACAGAAGTTTTGATTCAGTTAGCTGTTTTATTTTTAATTTGTTCGTAGCCTACTATAATGAATAGTATTCTTTATAAGAAGACAATTTCAAATCAGCAATACCTAGTGCACTTCTGGATTAGAAGACTGAGGAAACTGATTGGTAAACTCACAATTTTGAGTTTGGCCGTGTAAATTGGCCAAGGAGAATATTGCACACTTAGGATAAAACTACATTACTTAATGTGCATTATTTAATGTTATGTTTACCATTTTTCGATTAAAGTTCATGTGTGTGTTGAGTCTTGCAGTCGTGTGTGTTAAGGGCTCCCTCTTGAAAGTGACACTCAAATTCTGTCTGTTTATATTGTTATTCATGTGAATATTAAAAATTATTTTCTCCAAGAGCAACACAATACCACTCCAATGAAATGCAATTCCAGGGTCTCACAATAATGGATGTCATTGATATTGAAATAATGTCATTTGCGGCAACATGTTCTGGTTGGTATTGACGATGGTTTGATTCTGCTTCTTAACAACTGAGGAAATGGAAAACTGCACAACAAAGACCAGATGCTGGTGCTTTTTCCATTGCCAATGGAAAATAGCCAAGACAACAACTCATGGCTAGAACAGTCAAGGCATTTTTGTCTGTCTAAGAAATTGGGTTGATATGATCATTTGATATTATCATTGGTTCTCATTGGTTCTCATTGATATTATCATTGGTTCTAATAGTGACCAATAATAGATTTGCGTGCAAACTTTTAATCAAATAAAAAAAAAAATCCATCCAGTGAACTTGCACAAACACAAACCCGGAGCAGTGGAGCTTAAGCGAATCAGCAACGCTGGGATAGCAGGTCCAACTCTTGACTGCTCGACCGAAACTGCCACACAGTTCTGTATGCAAACAACCATCCACTTTTAATATATCTGCATGGAATATTCCATATTATTGTGCTGATCTTCAAGTATTATGTATATATTTTTTTTTTCAGAAGAATCTTACAATTTTCTATGTTTGAAATCAATGATCCAATGCTTCCATAGTATTACCGAACACAACTGTGAAAAACAATTTGAGTTATTTATAAACAATCGTAATTACATTTTATAAATGCAAAACAAGCATCAACAAAAAAACATTTTTTAGATATTTAAAAATCTTGAGATATATATAAATCTCAAGATAGCTAAAAATCTCAAGCATGTTAAATACCGTAATCATAATTATTATAAATTACAATATGCTTTTAAAAGGCAATTTTAGTCTTAATAGTTTATAATGGAGCCAAACATGAAAGCATCAACCTCTGGCAAGCTAAGCTAAAGGTAAATGGTCTTCTTCACGCCAAGACCTTCAAATCCAGAAGAATGAAAAGCCTCTTGTTCCCTCGAGACTGAATGTGTGCCAACAGGTGTTGCTCTGCCACACAGCACTTCATCACTTCCAGATGAAAACTGTGAAAATATTTGGCAACCGAACACGTTTAATAACTCCCAGCTGTATTAGAAGGCCAAGACCTTTTGTATTACAGCTTTCTGAAATCAAAGCCTTGATTGTACAGCATTTAGAGATGCTTCGTGTGGAGCACAAAGAAAAAAACACACCATAATTGCTTCCATAGGAATTTAAACAGGCAATCGAGGTGGGACAAGTTCTGGATCATCTCCAGAAAGGTGACGGCAAGGTTACTGGTGTCCAAATGATTAAGCATCTTTATCTTTCTTTTAATTTAAGAACTTAGACATCCCATCTGCTTTTATAAGCATGTAGGATTAAGCGGCAAAATACTGTATGTGAAGATTCCCATGACAGCGTTCATAGGATGAATACAAATCGGATGCTTTAGGTAGGGATTTAATAGTGGCTGTCTGGGGACTTTAATTAAACATGGATGTTTTGAAAGTAGCATGGCTAACAATACTTTCTTCCCAGATAATAAGCAAATGTTTTAAAACAATGTTTTATGTTTTATGTCAAACCGGATGTTTTTTTTTTTTACAGCCATAGGTCTATCATATCTTTTCACACAATTCAGTGATTTAGTGAAAACTTTTTTTTAATACAAATGTGATATAATTATATATTATCATTTTAAATTGAATTTTAAAATGTTTATTCTGTGTATTCCAGTTGTTCTCAGTGAATAGTTTATTTGATTTGATATCTCGTGGTCTGATATCTTCACGAAAAGCTTTGAGACTGAAAAATACAGAAGATCAAATTTTCTGTGAAGTTTACAACATTGTACCAGTAAACTTGTAGCTGAAAAAAAAACTTTTTAGCAGAAAATAAAGACATTACGTCCATTGAAGATTGAAACGTCAATGTATTTACAACTCCAGCTCCTATAATTGGCACAGTACATATTGTCTAAAGAAATGCTAAGTATAGCTAGTAATTGATAGTTGGATCTATATAATGTTCATTTAAAAGAGCACAACAGGTTTAATACTCAAACTCCAGCTTCATTAGACCCTGAAGATTGATCTCAGTGGCGTTGGAATCCATGTAATCACCTCATTCCTATATCTGCTGTCGACAGACAAAACCAATGATGGTAAAACATCTAACACAGGTCCCTCTCAGGAACGCTGATTCCCCTAGCCAAGCTGGCATTTCGCAGTGGTCAGTCGATGCCTTGTTTTGGCCTCTGTCCAGATGGATAAAGGTGCAGAACAGAAAGGATAGTGGTTGAATAAGTGCGAAGTGTGGAGAGAACATAACAGCAGGAATTTGGCTTCAGTCCCATGCGAACATGCTACACTAAGACCTTGTTCAGCTAGCTGGAGGGCTTTCTGAAGATTCCAGCTCATTTTATCTCAAACTATTTGTTTAGCGAAACATGAGAAAAGCGGTTAAATAACATTCATAATCTTTTAGCTCTACAAAGTGGCTTTTAATGTAGACTGTTCCACATTTTCCTCCCCCAGCCAACACTTACATTTCCTTCGTAAGAAGATTTCAAAATAGACATTTATAGAAATGAGGCCAAAATCTAGCGAATCATCTTCATCATGATCGTTTTTTAATATTTCTCTTAAAAAAGGATATTTACGTACTTCTGATTTATTACTTTGTGAAATGTGCATTATTCTCTGTAATGTTATTGCAAACCGGTGCAGCCTTTCCAAATGAGGAAAAACACTTAAAAAAATAAAGATGGCCAATGTAAAAATCAGATACTCTCTTGTGTGTTATCTGTCCTGTCCAGATGCTCACTCAGTTGGTGTGTTATTAGCCACAAATCTCTCTGGTCCTGCTGAACATCTCCAAACCACTGCACTGCTGCATCTGTCTGTCAGAATGTCTGCTCACAGGATGGTCCAAGGAGAGTTAATGTGGAAACCATCTGAAGAGAAGCACTGATGTGCAGAAACTGCCTCTATACTGATTAAACTGACATGGAAGATGTTTGCCATCCCTCATATTAGATGTATAACTTGGCGCCTCGAAAGCTAGTCACATAGTCCTCCAAGGATGTGTAAATGCTGAAGACTAATTTCTTTTTTTTTTCTGTAATTTACAACCAAATTGAATACTTTAACCCAAAACTTTTACAGATATAGCAACCTTTTCTTTACCAACCAGCCAACCAACCTATCTACCTACCTACCTACCTACCTACCTACCTACCTACCTACCTACCTACCTACCTATCTATCTATCTATCTATCTATCTATCTATCTATCTATCTATCTATCTATCTATCTATCTATCTATCTATCTATCTATCTATCTATCTATCAAGCACATGAAACACAAATACAAAACATGCACAAATCAAAATAATTCCTCAACAAAACAACAAAAACCAAAAAAGCAGGCCTCACTTTGTGGGACTTGTTCTTTTAAAAGCCTATAGTAAACACTTATTATGAAAAAAAAATAAAAAACAAGTCATTGCTTTAAAAAAGTGGCTGTGACTTTTCCTTTCTCTTTCCACCATCCATTCATCCATTCATTCATTCATCCATCTATCCACCTATCCCTCTTGTTGTCTGTCTGTCCAACATAAAACCAGACACTCAAAACACAGAGTAGGTGTCAAATTTCTTGAATCTGTGTGATAGGTTACGTGGATTTAATCAAGCGTTAAGATGATGCGCTTGCTCATGTTTATTCAGGGTTTAATTAGACGATGATAGTGAGAGGCTCATATTATTAACCTTTGGGAACGGAGAACATACGGACACCCGGGGCTAGATGAGCACAACCCGCACTTGTGCATGTGGCAAAAGGCTGACCACGTCATCTGGACATAATAAAAACAGCAGTCCACGCATTCCGCCTCCTGTTTCTCTCAGCACCTATTACAGTTACCTGATGTTCCATGTAATAAATCATGGTGAATGAAACGTAACTCTCACACATGTACTGCTAAATTAAAGAACCTTGTTATTTTGAACCAAACAGTTCTCAAGATGAAAAATTCATTTCGCACTCCAAGCAACTTGTATTCCGTTTGCAGACACACTAGCCGGAGCAGTCGACTTGAAGGGGTCATGAATGGGAGTGTGATATGTAAAAATAATGCTGTTCTGGTCAGAGATGTTTTACATCTTACCATAGCTCATGTCAAGGCGCGTCGCTCACACAAATGCGTGAAGACAGCTGCTTAGCTGTACATAACTTTGCCCTCGGCAAGAACGTGCAAGCAATGTGAGATGTATGTTTCTATAAATATGGAATAGAGCTATGAGGCTTTAAGTCACTCAGAACACTTCAGAAGTCTTCAAGAGAAAAAACCAGTACACAAGTCTCAAATTCAGTGAAACGCGCATGTAGATGAGCGTAGTGGACCACAGACAATATGTAATGCAGAGGATGCTCAAACTCAAGCACCCGAGAAGCTTCGAGATGGAGGTGATGCTGAAAATAATTACAGCTTAGAGGCAAGCCAGCACAATGCTGCGTACATTCCTGTGCAAGAAGAGCAAGCGAGTCTGTGCAGGCAGATCTGATCCAGCCATACTTATGAGCCAGTATACCTGAAAGCGTTATCCTGTAGCTCGAGGGGAAGCTCAACAACTAAAAAAATAATAGCTGTCAAGCACTATATGCAACATTTATTTGACAGTATATTAGCCTCTATCTTGTGTCTTGCAAGGTTATATTGGTAGATACATAGATAGATGGATAGATGCAAGGATTGACATATGGACAGAGATAGATAGATAGATAGATAGATGGATGGATGGATGGATGGATGGATGGATGGATGGATGGATGGATGGTTAGATAGATCTCTTATTCCAGGAGGAAATTCTCAAAATTAATACTGCATATAGAAAAAAAATTATTATATCTGGGGGAACAAAAGTTAAGTTTTTTTCTTGTTTCTAATTTCAACAGCAACAACTACAAAGTGCTACAAATAGTACAGATTTAAATTATCTTAATTACACCAATGAACATAATTGTAAACTTTTATTTGAGCTTTGATTTTTGTCAAATACATTATTTTTTATTATTAATACATATTAACATTATATTTAAATTTCATATTTTTCTCAAACATTTCCTGTTCAATGCTTAACAGAGCAAGAGAATCTTCTTACTTTTGTTTTTCTATGTTGTTTTTTTCTAGTTTTATTTCTTAAAGTTGCTCCTTCTAAATGTTCATTACCAAACTTCACTTTGTTTTATAACTATAACATCTGGTTAGTTTTTAAACAAACCTCTAGTCACTTATCAATTTAACCTAATGTGCCCAATTAACCGGAATAATCTAGTTAAGCACTGTGCTGCAAACAACTATTGCAATACAATGCTCTGTCGTCATGGTAAAGACAACAAAAATTAGTTTGGTCTTGAGAAAAAATAATGATACAAGAAGAACACAAGCATAGAACTATAGTGAGAAGCAATATTATGATGTTAAAGAATCAACACAGTGGAGAACAAGACCTTCAAAGAAAAAAGAAAAAAGAAGATAGTTTGAGATTCCAAAGACCAAGAACAACTGCCAAGACACTAGTGAATTACTTCTGAAATCTGGAAGAAATTTCCTCATAGAAGACAGTGAGTTTGCCGGCCAAGGAAGATCGTACTTCTGAAGAAGAGACGTCTGTGAACTAGACTGAAGTTTGCTTTTGATTTTGAAGTTTGATTGAGATGAGATGCATACAGTCCTGTATTATCAGAGCTAAGGGTAATCATTTGGAACAGAATAGTTTTTTTCAAGGAATGCATTTTACACACAAAATCTACAAAATCTATTTACATAGCTTTCACAAAATTACACATTTTTTGTACAGCTGCCACCTGCAGGGTTGAGGACAATGTTGTGTAAAATGCCATTGAATCAACAAGTGAATCACTTTTCTGTCACACAAATGAGGCATGATTAAAAATGTTTCTT
The DNA here is from genome assembly GCA_028031935.1 of Paedocypris micromegethes. Taxonomy (NCBI): domain Eukaryota; kingdom Metazoa; phylum Chordata; class Actinopteri; order Cypriniformes; genus Paedocypris; species Paedocypris micromegethes. The sequence continues at coordinate 9,203,643 of CM051503.1, forward strand.
CTTCTTTTTCTTCTTCTTCTTCTTCTTATTATTATTATTATTGCTATTATTATTATTAATATTATTATTATTATTATAAATATAATAGGAATTATATAAGAGAAATTTACTTCAGAAAAGTAAAAGCAAATCATGAAATACCCACAGCTTCTCGCTTTCTGAGTAACAGCGGAAAGAGAGAGAGAGAGAGAGAGAGAGAGAGAGAGAGAGCGCCTCAGAAAAAAAAAATATAGCCAGTGCTGAATCTCATCACTAGATGTCGCTGTGAACCATTCCGCCTGATTTGAATTAATGTTGCGATTATTTTCTCTACCCATCCGGTGTAGGTACAAAAAGTGCTCGGCCTGCAAAAACCGCTCGGGGTCCTGCGACTGGTGATGACGTCACACAGTTTGATTGGCCGTAAGTTGGAATGACGTCGAACGGATTTTGCGCTGACAAATCACGCTCGAAACTCCATTATTTTTAAATAATTACGAGGGAATATAACTATTGCATTACGTTTTTTTTTATTTATATGTCAAATAACTTGGCTGCTCTCCTTTTTAACTATGTTAAAAGAACGAAATTATAACGCATTGTAGCATATCAATGCATTGTAAAATGATTGTAAAGCTTTGCACATTAATATACACTTATTATATAAATATTGTGTTTAATTTTTGTAAATATTGTGAATAATAAAGCACAATAGAACTTTTAATATTTATTGCACAAACCACAAATGGCCAACAAAAAAGTGTAAATATAAATTACATTTAACAAGCGACAATTTAATTTAATTCAGTAAATATAACTTGCTGTAGGGCGCAATTGTCCAAATTCTTTTGGTTCATAGGTTCTGAATCCAGCTAAGAAAGAGTTGTTTTTTGCTGGATTCGCTCAATCCAGACGGCTTTGGCGACAGTTGTTTCCATACCCTCTTTAGGTTTTGTAACATAAGTCAGCCCTGTTCTGTGGCTTGTTCAGTTTGGGATTTTTTTTTTTAATTCACAGTATTCCATCATGCAGGTACAGAAAATATTGGACCAATCTGGCAAATGACAAGATTTTAATTTGTAAACTGCTTCATCTATCAGGTCTGCTTTGAAATAGTATGAATTGCAATATTTGGTTAGCCCAAAGCCTTGTTCAAAGTGTGTGTTTTTTTTTTAAGTTTTGCCTCGTTCTAAGGCTGTTTTTTAAAGTTTTGCCTCGTTCGAAGGCTGGTTTTTAAAGTTTAGCCTCGTTCCAAGGCATTTTTTTTTAAGTTTATTTTGTTCTAAGGCTGTTTTTTTAATTTAGCCACGTTTTAAGACTATTAATTTTTTTATTTTTTTAGTTGTGTTCAGTTGCTATTCATTCACACCAGCAACCACTATGAGGTGAATCGTTTGTATTTCTTATCATTTATAGTTTGTAGTAAATAATTTGTAGTAAAATTATTTTTGTTGGCAGGATGGCGTAATTGTTAACTCTGATTTTATATAAATTCACACATAAAGACTTTAATCTCTGGTGAATTAGAAACAAAGTGTCACACTCACAATATGTGTATATACATATTCAACCCATATACGGACAGAAGTCAATCTTTTCAATTAAACCGTTTAAAAAGAATGCATGATTATAACTTTAATTTTTAGGTTTAAACTGTAAAAAGTACAACATGCCTATTAAGGCACCACTTGCTCCGCTAACTTCCGGCGTCTCAGACTGTCATTCTGCGGTTCTGCAGTTGGTGGTTATTGGCAAAAACATCGCGATTTACAAGGTTTGTCCAAGTGGTTTCACCGTAGTGTGACGTCATCGCCAGTCGAAGGACCCCGAGCGGTTTTTGCAGGCCGAGCACTTTTTGTACCTACACCGTCCGTCCGTCCATCCATCCATCCATCCATCCATCCATCTATCCGTCCATTGATCCATCCATCTATCTAGCTAAAGATTTGTTCAACATCATTTCAATAACAATATTTCGCATTCAAATAATGTTGTTTATCTCTAAATGATCAAAATAGATTCCATGTGACTATTTACACCACTGTACTGTTAGACAGTTTAAATCAATCCCATGCTAACAATACTATTTTATTTTATTTATTTTATTTTATTTACAATACAATTTTAACCATTTTAGCACACTTTTAAACTATTGGATGTGCTTATCACTTCTAATGCTCGGTCTTGATTGGCTCTACCCTATACCTGGTTGGGAATGATGTCTTCATGCTCACACACATTGACTTCTCTCCTTGAGTGTCACATTCACTATGAAGGGGCTGAGACGAGGATCTGATTGAGCAGTCGTGATTGTATTTGCTCCTGCTGGGCTGAGATGAGTCTGAGATGCTATCACAGAAAGGCCGGGCTTTGTCTCCAAGGTCCATTTATGGCCATACGGTTATTTGTGTTTACTCAGAGATCAGGGTGTTATATGAGATCCGCCAGTAATTCCTGCTTCTGCAGTGCCTGTGTTTGTTTACACTATCAAACCACGGGCTTTTTTACTCATCCCTGCCTTTACCTTTAAATCCAGCTCATTTATACCACCAGCATGAGATAAATTTGTCAAAATAAAGACAAATCTATATAAACACAGCAGTTAGATATGCCAGTTTGTGGAGATTGATAGCCTCCTATAGTGGATTCTGCCCACTGCTCCGGGTTTGTGTGTGTGTTGACACTGTCCCTAGTGGCCGACAAGACAACTCACTTTATTTTACTTTACTGAAATAGTTAAGTGAGTGTTAATATCGAATTTGTCAAATTTGCATGTATACTCTCAAATGTTGTTTTGTGATTGTTTTTGGATTATTATTATTATATGAATTATATTAATACACATTATAATAAATATTATTTTTAATTGGATGCATCTTGTCCCTGTCCTCTTCGTTTTCAGTCAGGTGGAGACTGGTATCCTGGCAGTGGCCAGATTACTGTTTGGTTGTTTAATTTTTAACACATTTTCTTTTCTTCCCTGCTTGATGATATTTCTTCATAATTTGTTTAGAATTTAATTTACATTATTATTTTTTTTGGTTAATTTTTGTCATGCATCACTTTGTCAGATCACATTGGACATATGCTTTGGATTTGCCGTAGTGTCAAGTTGAATTATGATAAGGCATTAAAGAACATTTGCAAAGAAAAGTTTAGTTTTTTCCTTGTTTAGTTGCTTAGTTGACTTGCTAATTTTTGACCTATGTGTCTATGTTTTCATCATTTGCATGTTATTGTGTTTTTTTCCGTTACTTTATTTTTGGGTCTATTCTTTATTAATGTAAACCCTGACAATCAGTAATTTATAAGGATATTATTGGCAATTGTGGTCCAGCAGTAGGGAGTTGGACCTGCCACCCAATTGTTGCAAGTTCGAGGCTGCCCACTGCTCCGGGTTTGTGTGTTTAACTTCACTGGATGATCAAGCAGAGCACAATTTCAATATGTCTCCTAGTGGCCATATTGACAAACACACTCACATGGAAAGAAAGCAATAGACAAGATGACAAAAACTGATTTCCTTCAGAACAGTTTTTTCTGCAGAGGCTTTGATCGGTAGTTGGTTTATAAAATTGTTAACTTCCTGGTTAAGTGCTGCACCTGAAATCTGTATAGCCATTGTAGAAGCTGGAGTTACCATGGTAATGAAATTTATGGCAATAGATCTCAGAACACCCACTCCCACGCTTTCAGTCAAATACAGTCAATGAGTTTTCAGGGGCTTTATGTGTCGCCCTTTTGCAAAAAGTTGTTCTTCAGTAAAAAGCTAGAAGTATTTTCAGATTTGGAAAAGATGAATTCATTTAGTTGTTCAGTTTGCAAAGAGAAAGACTCAAGGTCAAGGCAGAATGTTGGTCTTTCTTTGGAGAATAAAAAAAGTAATAAAATGAAGTCTTCAGGAAAAGCGAACTTTCCAACTGAGGGGTGTGTGTGTTACACACAAGGTGGAGGACAGACCAGAATGTGTGACATGCTTTTATTATAGAAAACAAATTGTCACAAGGGACCAAAACCAAAATAAACTAAATTGTTGAGCATAACGCTGAGAGTGAAGCACAAAAAAACCCATAAAACGATTTGATACAATTGAAATTTTCACAAAATTCTGTGAAGATTTTGTGTAACAACGTAGGTGTGATTTAGTGCAATCTGCAACAATCTGCTGTGTCTCTTTTCAATAGTATCCAATAACGTTTGCAATCAGTAGATGGTCTTGAGGCTGGACTTCAAAGACGTAAGAAGCTCAGAAGTGCCAAGCTTTCCTCCTCCTGGTTTCCTCACTGCTGTGGGTACCTCACATCACTAAACCACAGGCTGACCTCCCACACATCACACCCCTATTCCCAGGAGTCTTCATCACGCTAGTCCTTCTTTTCATCCCCATCTTCCACAAAGCACTTTCTCTGCTCCTCTGTGACCATCAAACCATTCTGCTGCTTCAGAAACTTTCTCAGAGCTCGAGCACATCACCGTGGAAAGAAACGCACACTCCAATATTGCAGTGTTCCCGTTGAAGTTTTGCCTTTACTTTTAGGAAGGAAAAACTCAAGAAAGAATGTTTAGCAAGAACTTGACCTAGCGAATTCTGTTCAAACAATTCACAAAAACAGTTTTGTTGTTTTGAGTTTACTGAATTAATGTTGTCATTTTAGTAGTTTAATGTGACAATGTTTTATACTGTAGTTAAAAGGATTAGTTTAGATATCAACTTGTCCTTTAAGGTGTTGAATGTAATGAGTTTGCCAAGTTCACACTAATTGAAAATGAACATGATATTTTGTTTTACTAATGAACTTCAACAATTGCTTCATAATCAGGTAATTTTAAGTATTGGCATGACAAACACATATTCTTTCAGTTTAAATATAGTGGGGTCTCCACCATTGACTTACATTTATATACCCTAACCCCAACCATCAAAATCAAAAATCTTTAACCAAAACTCAATTTTAGCATCTTCATAAATTTTTTCTCTTAAACAGGCTTCAATGTTGTGGAACCCAGCCAAAGGTCTTGACATTGACATCTATTTCCAGAACTTCTATTTGTATTATAAATATGTTCTATACAGTACATCTTCTTTATAAGAGAAAACCAAAGGATGTAGGCTTACATTTAAAGCCACTTTAAATATTTGTGGCTCAAGCCGATTTTGTCTTGAATTGTGAAATCTTCTGAAGAAAAACATGTAGGTTAAATGTTAAACTTTTTTTTCAACTTTGTCTGTAACAGTCGCGCCAAGCTCAACATATCATCAGTTCTATAATAATGAACGCTTATCATTCTACCACATGATTAAATGATGCTTCTAAAAGATATGTTCAAAATAGGAAAATCCTATGTTTTTAAGATTGTGGACATCGTCCATTACTGTTATTCTGGAAGGATGCAAAACGTATCTGACTGACCTTGAAAAAGCAGGTGGGCAAAATTTCCTGCATTATTTGTCTTCCGTGTGTATAGTCATTAAACAAAGATATAGATGTGTTGGAGTACACAACTAATAGCTTCAATCCTTCACACGTCTCTTTGTCTTTCAAGGTCTCCCCAGTAGATGATGCTGTGTCTCTCTCTTTAAATGACAAGTAGCTGCGGGAAACTGATGCTGGAGAAATAGAGAAACAGTGTGATTTTTCCTCTATTTTTCACCTGCTTAAAGACGGACTAAAGTATATAGGAAAGGGAAGATTACGGCTTTACACCTCTCCTCAGACATAATCGATTTCTGCTTTGTCATCCTCAAGAGAATGGGAAGAAATGCCAAAAGAGAATATGTTTACAGCTAATGAGTAAGGTATACGCTAGTGCTTGGGGCTGGGAGAGAAAAGATTTGAGGCCGTAATGAACTCGAAACTTGGCATTGCGTTCGATGAGGCTTTCATTAAAAGCTAAAAGGAATTCCAATAACTACTATTGAGCCGGACAATGCAGTACATTGCTTTTACCAAATTATCTGCTCTCGTTAAGAAGACCAATGCACCATCGGAGCAAAGGACATCAGGAGGCTGGAGGTGAGGAAGATGGTTCCGTTTCTGTGGCTCTGTGTATTGCTTAAATGAGGACGGATGACCCTTGGCTAACAAAGAGCCATGGAGGTGGGAGGCAAAAGTCGGCTGTTGGATGTGTTTGAATAGGGCTCAGATATAATTGCAGGACCCCTAAGCCCACTTAATGAACTGCCTGGTTTAGGTCTTTATACATCATTTTTCCTTCCACCTACATATTAGCCCGTCTGAAAAAAATGGTGTGCAGTCATTATACTCAATGTAGTGTAAGCGTCCTTTGAGGGACACACACACACACACACACAATCTACAGTCCCTATTTAAAGCGACCAACAAAAACAAATGTCGTGAATAAAAGATTGCCCTTTACCTTTTACAGACTCTTAATGGAGCACAACATTATGAAGACAGTCTTAACCTCTAGACTTTAAAATCAACTAAGGAAAAGTAATACGTAATTTACCACTTATACGGTAATCTTTACTGTTCTTAATCACCTTTTTCTGCATTCAGAGAATTCTGAACTTGAAAGTGTGTAACAAACCCTGGATTTGTGACCTAAAACTCACCAAACGGGACACACACGTGAAATGTGATGAGACTTGAAAAACTCTGCTTTTGCATAAAACCAATATGTTTACATTTTTGCTTAAAAAAAGCTCAATTTAACTCAGATTAAAGAATGTCACAATAAAATACAAGTCACATCAGGCCCAGACTTTATTTTCTAAGAATTAAAAAAAAAAAACGTTCCCAGCTGTGTTTTCTTTTTAACAAAGTTTTGAATAGTGTACTGAAATATACTGAAATAAGTATACTCGTGTCAGGATGTAACAAAATCCCCCCACTGGAAAATGAGGAAAGCATAAAAATGATTAGATGGGTCAAATTCTGGCCTTAGACTGAAACAGAAACCTATGTATTTTGTGAGACACTTTTTATTAAGTTTCTCAGCCAAAAAAAAAGTTAAGAAACGGATACATACAATAAATTAGGAAAAATACAAAAAACAAGCGTTTTCGAAGCAAAATGTACATGTCACTATGAAAGGAATCAAGAATCGTTAAAATATTTATTTTAAAGGTACAAATCATTCATAAACCACACATCACCAGAAGAAACGCAGGTGTCACAACCTGGGCCAAGCTGACTTGATGAGATTAAATGTTATGGCTTAGTCAGAACAACATTAATGAATCATAAAAGTACACCAAACAAAATAGCTCAGAACAGTTCCCCTAGATTTGCATATAAATCAATGTTGATTAACAAGATACGTTTTGTGAAATGAGACTTTTAGTTATTTGTCCTTACATAAGATATATGCACGTTTCTGGCCTTGCTGTCTTACTAAGAGAAGTTAAAATGTCCAAGTCAAGATCTGTTGCGTACGCCGAGTCCAGTTTATATTATTGACTTTGAACATTTTGGGTGAAATTCTCAGTTGCAGAAGAATGAGCAGATTGTTATAAAAAAGATAGATTTCTTGATAATGCTTAGTTAAAATGTTATCTTGAATTATGGCAGTCCAACCAATTATGGCTGATAAATTTCATATGCAAGACGACTTAATCAAATTCTTAAATTATCTCTTACAGTCCCAATATTATTATATATCACCCTGCAGGTTAAAACATAAAACCTTCACTCCCAGCATTGTTTTTCACTTGAAATACATGAACACTGAAAATGTGAAACGCTTCGTTTTTCGCTTTAGCTTTCCATACTAAGGAAGACTATTTTGAAATCTCACTGACTTTGACAGTCTTCTTGTTTCTTCTCTGAACCGTACAGTTTGTTGGATTAGCACTCTTGAAAGATTATTGGCTAAAGCCCATCTTTTTGATTTCCTTTGGGGCGAGAAGAAAAGAAATATGAATTTCAGACTTAGAGGATAAAAAATCCATAGTAAAGTATAGATAAAAAGACATCTCTGTAAAAAATAAAACAAAACTCTTTTTAAGAGCTGTTTTCCCCTTTCTCGCCGATGCAGTCTGTGCTTGTCTACTCATCTTTTCCTCATTCAAGCATCAGATACTACAGGATGAAATCCAAAGTCCACACACACTCCAAAAACGTGTTAAGAAAAAAAAAGTCAGGAAAAGTTGCTCATATGAAAGAGTGTAAAAGTATCAGCATTTGTCTGTACCACTTTGTGATTGGCTGTCTAGTCTAATTGATCGATTGATTCGTCAACTGACCAGATATGCCCAGATTAGCTCCAGCAGTCAATTAACCCAGAAAAGGTAGAAGTTCATTTTTTTAATAATATGACTGAATACATTAAATAAAATGTCTATACTCATCTACTGATGATTTACGACATTCATGCAAGAAGACTACAAATCACACATGTCATCTAACTACATTTTGAACTTTTTGCTGTTAAAACAAATAAAAAACACAAGATAATATAATTGGCAGTTTTAAGTTATTTACTTTAGGAGCCTTAAGCGACTGCTTCAGAAATAAATGGCTGAAATAGAGCTCGCGTTTCAGGATTAATAGTATCTAGTGTCAATCTGTACACGGTGCGTTATCTCTGTCGCTTTGTACATGCCATTCAGGCGAAGAGAAGGACAGATCTCTCTCGACAATCATGCTGGGCTTAAACCTTTATGGCACAGCCCACCTGGCACTCTGATGAGGTAATGACAGGTCACTTCATCATTGGTACCGCTGTAATAATACATCAGGTGTCATACGAATTAGTAGGTTTAATAGTTTGTGGAAAGTGTCATAACACAGCAATTAGCCATGACTGGAAAGTCAAAACAAAACTATTAGACTTTTGTATCCATAGTTTTTTTTTTCCTCAAGGTGTTCTCTTGTTTGCAACTCTAATTGGTCAGCCATTTGACCTTAATTTTAAAAATGTCAGGTCCATATACTCTGACTTATCCAAAATTGATGCATTCTCATCTTTTCTTCTTCCGCCCTCACACAATGTCCTGAGAAGGGGTGATAACAATGCCCTTATGAATAAAAAAAAAAAAAAATATATAATATATATATGTATAGTAGTGTGTATACACACAGATCAAAGTCTATAAGGTGGACAATACATGTTGATAAACTTTCATATTCCTCTCCTCCAGAAAAGGACAGTTTAGTTTTCAAGTTTCAGCAGTGAATGTGATGCTTTGGCTGTGGTGCACGTGTCAAACTGTGATTCGCCCATGGTACTGTCTATTAACATGGCTCCACCCCTGATGCCAGGGAAATGTGAATTTATGAAAGACAAAACATCCCTTTCATTCTCACGGAACACAAGAGCTTAGAATGTTTGCAACTTAGTAGTGAATCCCCCTGCAGATCACTAATGTATTGGCCTGTCTGTCGCTTGGCTACCAGAGCTTTGTCTTCTTGAGCTTCGTATAGAAGACAAACGGCAGAAAATGAGCCATATCCTCTGGCAGATCAGTGCAGTTGGACATCAGGCACAATTTGGACACAGTCCGTGCCTTGAGCCAAGTCTACTGACCAGCACACTCTGGGTAGAATCAGTCCCCCTTGGACCTTCAGTAGTGACCATACAAATAATCTAAACCAGGGGTGCCCATTACGTCGATCGCTATTGACTGGTCGATCGCAAAGGCATTGTGAGTAGATTGCATGACATTTGGAAAAAAAAGTTCAAAAACTCTAGCAAGCTTGCGAGTAAGAGAGGGGATAAAAATGAGTTTAAAGGATGTAACATGTAAAAAGCGATTCTACCCCACGCGCAATCTTAATCCAGCATTTACACGATTCTGCCAAACTCTAATTTCTGACCATTCTCTCTGTCAGCTGTGTGTGCGCATATGAGGCGGAGTACTGTGTGACTTGGCACAGCCACGGTCACATGCCCTTATTACCTTCAAAATAAAATTTCAAATTCAAATTTTATTTGTCACATACAAATTATACGTGGTACAACAAGCAGTGAAATGTGTTTTTTGGTCGTTCCAGCTTAAAACCTAGGGATGGGGGAGGTACAACAAAATGTGCAAGGGCGGAAATACAAAAAAAGATAAAGAATAGAAAACGATAAAACAGGGTATAAAGATAAAATATGCTATTCCAAATGGGCAAAGGAAATACCAAAGAGGTTAAAAAAACAATAGAAATACGCTATAAAATAAAATATGCTATTCAAAATGTGCAAAGGAAATACCAAAAAGGTTAAAAAAAAACAAAACAATAGAAATTCAATAAAAACAAGATATGAAGATCAAGTATGAAATATGAATAAAATACAAAAATTCCGAGATAAAAAAAGTACAACTGAAACGCCGAAGTGAGTCGAAGACAAATATACAGAAGTGACTCGATTGAAGTGTCTAAAAAGTGACTCGGTTTAAAGTGGTGACTAAAAAGTGACTCTGTGATCCAGCAAGTGTTGTAAAGCTGACCGGTTAAGGTCAAAGTGTCCAGTATCCAGGTAAAGTGAACAGTGCAGTGATGATTAAAGTGCAGTCAGCGGGATAGAGAGACAGTTCCGGTGGTAGGTTGGTACCTACACAAGAACGAGTCAGGAGCTAGTCGAGTTTAAAAAAAACATACAATAAACAGAGAGAATGAGTGAGGAAACACAACGGTCAAGTAAGTCTGCTATCAACTCGGACATTTTCGTACCTGAAAAAGGATTTTATTCTGAAGTGTGTGTTTACTGCGGTATAAAACCCAGAAGATGACACTCAACAAACCATTTATAAGTGAGGTGATGGCAATATACAGAAACATCTACAGTTGAGGACAAAATAATTTAGTAAAACATTTATTAAAGTAAAAAAACATTAAAAGTTTATATATATATATATATATATATATATATATATATATATATATATATATATAGTACCAAATAAACCAAATGCAGTGTTGTTGCTGTAATATTGGCTTACTAATTTCATCTTTGAACTTTTGATCACAAGGTATGCTAAGATGTCTTCCTCAATTTTTCCCAAGCGGCATGGCTCCTCGATTCTAATATTAATCTTAATGGTGAATAGATTTCTCAACGTGGGCTGTATATTGGACACTTGGGCACCGGTAGCACCATGTGGCAGGATGCTGTATACCTGAGCCTTCCATCTGGACTCTTGTCTTCATTCTCTCGGGACGCGGATCCTGCCTCCTGTTCTCTACCACCACAGCAGTCATGACAATTAGCTTGCTCTTAATTACACAGCAGTCACTGTGCGCAGTGCCCACCTCACTTTCTCACCCTCCCACTCGCAGCACAGTCCATGGATCACTCATGCTCATTGCCGGGAATTTATCACCATTATTGCCAATGGGAGATGCGACCAGAATGAGTCACATCTAAGCATCAGGGGCAGATGGAGTCAAAAGTGAAAGGCTCATTTGCAACTGTATGGTTGATTACAGAGGCTGCTTACAGCTCTATTGCGGATCTCTCTCTCTCTCTCTCTCTCTCTCTCTCTCTCTCTCTCTCTCTCTCTCTCTCTGAGAGAGAGAGAGAGAGAGAGAGAGAGAGAGAGAGAGAGAGAGAGAGAGAGACTCAAGGGTCTAACGGATGTTTCGGCATTAAAATATTTTAGCATAATCCTCTTCCTTAACTAGTTGGAATAACATGCTCAGTACTCATATAATTTCTACAAATTAAACTTATGACTTCACCTTTGATTTTGACAATTTACGTCTTGGCTTAACGAATGTAATTACTCATCGTCATTAAACCCAGCATGCACTTACTCTGGTCAATAAACACAAGTAATTACAAATATACATTAAAACATCATTAATCCTTCCCTTTTTTTAGATGCTGAGCTAACTCGTTTATTTTCATGTTTGTGCTCAAACTCCAAAAAATGCTACTACTGGCAAAATGTGAGAAATCATTTTACAAGTATCATGTCTATATTCACATTCATATTCATTTCTGACCCTGAACAGCTTTCCAGTGAGCCCTCATCAAGCCAGGGGGCATTTAGCTACAAAGAGAATGCCAAGCCTGGCCTGCCCCTTATTATACTGGCTTCCCCTCCTCACTAACCTAACACAATAAGGCCAATGGTCCTTTGCAGAGGTGGGATCTGCTGTTATCTGGCACTGCCAAAGGGTGAATAGGTCCCTGTGGGTAAAATGTCCAGCAAGGAATCGTGTGGTTGTTTGTGTGGGTTGGTTATAAATGCACAGCTGGGCTATTATCTCACCCAGCCACCGTGGTATTACAAAACGACCTCAGCCAAGCCAACTCCAGGCACTGATGGTGGCTCCATGATGGTTATGCGGGTGATGCCAAATGCCAGCGTGAGAAATGATATAATGACAGGGCAATAACTTCAGGTTTCTGGACCAATTTATAGTGGAGCAAGCAGGACGCATGAAGACAAGAGAGTTGAGAGGGGTAAGATGAGGTCAAACGCCTACAGGAGGGTGCGCAGAAGAAAGGCAGATCGCTGCGGTATCAGTATTGGAAAAAAGTGACATTTCATTTTAAAGAAGTCTTTGAGGAGAATGTTATCTTGCAGACATGTACACGGAAAATCACTAGTTGCCTTGTGATGCGCTCGACTTATGGACGGATAAAAATGCATCGTAAACAAACTGACCTATGAAAGTGATGATTTGCTGACAGTTTGTTCTGGAAGCATTGTAACACATTTTAAGTGCGTTTGTATTTCAGAGTTTATGATATTGACTGAAATGTGGACTACTTTAAATGCACTGTATTGTTTGAAGAGCAAAACAGCAGTTAAACTAATTTCCCACACAGCTGGTGTAAAACAAGACCTACGTCTGTTTTGATTTTAATTGTTGCCATCTTTTGTAGCACAATACAAATTAAGCCAAAATTATATAGATGAAAAATACAAAATAAAAGGAATGGGTCAACATTGTGAACATCTACTCATCCATCCATTTTCTTCCACTTACTTCATTTCTTAGTCACGGTGAACAGAAGCCTATCTGGGCCAACCAATCACAGAGCAGGACACACAAACACACTTATTCACACACTCACTCATACCTATGGTCAATCTTTCTGTATGTCCTCATGTAAAAAAAGTTATGAAGTCTAAGTCACTTTGAATAAGCAAATGATTACAGACAAATTGATGTAATCGTATTCATCTTTTTTTACTCTACTTAAACATAGAGACTGCTTTTATACGCCAATTGGATAAGCTAATATTAACTGTTATGAGAGAATAACTGATATTTCATTATATAATAGTGTTAGTGCAAACAGTAGAAGTGGATTTGTACAGTATATGCACATTCCAAGTGGCTTAAAGTGCATTTGCCTTATTCCCCGTGAGATTCTGTATGAATGAGGCAAAAAATCCCAACAATCAATTGCTTCACCTCCAGTGGCATGAGTCCGTTTGAAAGCACAAACTGTCTGCTCTAACAATTTAGCCGTGGCACATAGGACATTAAAATCTGAATCGGGGGATATAATTGACAGCTAAATTGCCTGGGTATATTTTATGAGTGATATGAATCTGGGAACTGATGTGTGTTTGAATGGAACCAACGCCATCTTTGAATGTCGAGGGTCCATATTTTAAATGACTGTCGACCCAAAGGAGACAAGGAAATCAAACTAACTTAGAAAAAAGAAACAGACTGAATGAAGCGTATAAGCCTGGGAAATAAAATCATTAATCTTCATCAATCTCTCAAAGGAAATCAAATAAAACCAAAGGTGCTTTTGTTTCCCTCTTGCCGAATGAGTATATGCAAAAAGTTCTAGTGCACGTTTGAAAATAACAGTTTCCTGTTGATCTCCACTCAGTGCTTGGCGTTCCCAGGGAGGTTTTCAGGAGGTGTAGCAGACGTTACTTCACATTTTATAGAAACACCAGCTCACAGAACTCTGCATTTTAATTTCCCGGTGATTTCCAGATCCCAGCACATAAATGTTACAAACTCCATGTTCTGAATATTACATCAAGGTTCTTTTACTTTGCATAATAGCTTTAAACTTAATGAGTATGGTGACCAAATCACACCATGACTTTTGCAGCGATGAGTTTTCTTTCATTGTGCACTAATCACGCATTCCCACTGCAAATCTCAGCCTTTCGCTTAAAGCAGCAAAACATAAGGCGTCTTTGTTTAGGAATTTCAAATACTGACTAGCTGCCGTGTTTATGATGAGGTGCAGACTATTAACCTGCTGAAATTCTGGGAAGAGCAAGGAAACGTCTCGCGCTGTGAAAGGAAGAATGAGTTCCGTTCGTGTTTCTCGATACTCTTGATCTGTCTGCTTCATATACTCACCTCCACTCACTTTGATCTTAACGCTTTGCCTTGGTTAAAGGAGAAAGACGTATTCGCACATGAAAGAAGCTCATTTGCAGATTTCCCTCACTTTAAGGGCTACCTAGAAAAAAAAGAAAAATGAAACGTTCATCCATTATTTCACACCCAGACTCAGTTTCAGGCGGATTTTGAATGCTTAAGTAATCACTGAAATCCTTTTCTAACTCAAAATGTATGTCTTATGTACTCAAAACTAATCTTTTTTAAAGTTTGCTCGAAAAACAATTCTAAATTATTTATGGTGTGAGCTTTTTTAAGCAAATAATACAATTTTAAATGGTAAAAATAATTGTAAAGAAATTGCAGTTAAATAGTTTTAAGCTTCAGTATTTCCTGTGGCTCATTTTCATAAGCAAAATTTATCAGCATAAATTTCAAGAAAACCTTTTCTAAAGTGGCATAGAAAAGCTTTAAGTGGTTTAAAAACATCTTCAAACTAAATTGTAACCAAAATTTAATATTAAACAACTACAATATTTAGAAATTGCAATTAAATTGTTTTAAAGCTTCTGTATTTCCAGTGACAAGCTAAATGTATCAACATTAATTCCAAGAAAAGCTTTTTCAAAGTGGCATAGAAAATATTTTGAGTGGCATAAAAGTATCTACAAACTAAATTGTAACCAAAAACCGATCATTAAATACCTACAGGACAAATTAATAAATTAATAGTAAAGAAATTGCAATTTGATTGTTTGGAATACAGCTTCTGTATTCCATGTGGCTCATTTTACAAGCAAAATGAATCTGCATGATTTTCAAGAAAAGCTTCTCCAAAATGGCATATAAAAGTCACATAAAACCATCTACAAACCAAATGGTAATAAAATTGATCAGTAAACACCTACACGACACATTATCTGAAAAGCTTTGATAGCCAATCCATCATGCATTTTTCTATTAAAAAGGCCCAGAAGATTTAATTCATTGATGTAGTATCTGAAAAATGCCGTCAGGTTTATTATAAAGAAAGGCCACAGGTTTTCACTGTTGCAGAGCATAGTGATGCATAACACACTTAGGAGACTTCCAGGACAGAGAAAGCCTAATTAGTTGACTGCGAATTCTTCACACCCGCCCCTCCATGTTTGTGTTTGCAGCGCAGGGAGACCAAAATGGCTCAAATTTCCACCCGTATGCAGCAGCACTGATGGCTGCACATTAGGCAGTGCGACAAATTGTTCCTCAGGTGAGAATGCACCAAGCCGCCGCAAATCCGTTTTTCATGCTGTCTGGAAAGCATGTGTGGGGAAAAAGACGGCGACAAAAAAAAAAACCCAAAAAAACAAACAAAGCTATCTCACCAGAGACTAATTTACCATGAAACCCAGCGCTGAAATGCAGACCATTCATTCTAGCACCTTCCGCTGACACCTGGTGAAGGATTGCACTGAAACAAGTGTGTTTCTCTACAGGGCAACCAAGGGTAAAAGGCATTAGCTTCTGATTAATTCAGACGGACTGGTGGTATAAAAGTAGTTGGGTGAGGAATGATGCAGAGAACCTGGGCATGGGATTTCTGCTGCTTTTGTCTGCCATTCATTTTTATTTAATAATGATGTCAGTGGAAGAGTCAAACAGAGGATATCAATTATATACCATTGCTTGTTTGAATTGGATGCTAAGTAGGACAGTGTTATGACGGAAGAGACGTGCAGGTGAAATATTTATTGTGAAAATGACGAGTTAGTTTATCTTTTATTGTCAAAAATGGAGAGAGCTTCACTGTACATTATTTCCTTTTTATTTAGCGTTGCCTTTCAGTCATGCCGAATAATGCTTGCACATATTCCATATTTGACCAGTTTGACATAAAATCCTACCCCTTAAATTATTAAGTCTTCACACATTATGAGGGACAGCATACCCAATTCAGTTCTACTTACTGTTAAAGTTGGAGGCGAAAGTTATAGATAGAGAATTGTATAGTCCATTCAGATGAAACTACAAAAACACAACTAAAATGCCTCTTAAAAGTATCGTCCATACACATCTGTGTAAAAAAAAAGCATAGATTATTAACTATAATCTGTTTTATAATATATAATCTGTTTATAATCTATTATGATCCATATTAGCATTTGTTATTATCATTTATATAGATTATCCTCACCCTAATCGGGGAATGAATCTAGAATAGATGCATAGATGCAATAGATCCAATGAATCTACAATAGATGAGTTCACTATCTTTTTTCACATGATTTCAACTGAAATAATTGAAACACTTCACTATCTCAATGGCACTTTGTGTTTAAGAGGTTAAACCCCCTCTTCAGCTTCACATTTAACCTTCTGAAGCTATTTTCTTCATCTAATAACGAATTAAAGAAAGCTATTCGGAAAAAGTAACATGATGTATGGCCAGCACAGGGTTTTTTTTTTCCTCTATCTTCCTTCATTAGCCTGAGTTATTGCTGGTATCACACACACTGCTAATTGTGAACAGAATAGGGCAAAAATACTCTGGCATAACTGGTGTGGAGAAATGAAGCCCTGCTGAAAACGCCCAGGGCAAGCAAATGCTAAATAATGCACTGCATGGTCATGCTGAAGATCCATCCTGCATTCAATGAAGAAATGTGGATGAAATCCTCTGGTGTCATGTTGATGACGAGCCTTGAATGTTAATGTTCAGCCCGTAAATGATAGATCGCTTTAGCGAGGGAAAAGTGCAATCTGGCAGTTTCTGATAAACAGCTCATGGAGCTCCTCTCTGAGATTACAGGCTAATTATTTAAATTTAGCTCAATGTTTGAAAATGTAAATACGTTTCAGAGCCCATTCTGAGCTGTGACTTTTGAGCTCAAGCCCTTTATGTCACTTTATTGCGTTCACACGCACAGACGCTTCTAAAACATTCGCTGTAATTTACTGTTATGTGTGAACAAGACCTTTGAAAAAATTACAGTAAATTACGTCTAGCTATTTTCCTCCATGACAAATTGTAACATTACCAGTGAATTATGTTATGATTCATTGGTACTAGTAAGAGCATGTACGAGATTGATAAGTTTTCACTCTGCAAATCAAAATATTTTATTCCTCCATCCGTTTTCTGAACTGCTTTGCCATCATCGGGTCACAGGAATGTGGAGCTAATCTTAGCAACTCGTGGCCCGAAGGTGGGAAACAAACTGGATTGGTGGGACACAAGAAACACACAAAATTACACTCTTACTCCTCTATGAGTTATTTGCTAGACTCTAATTCTCCTCAAAGCAGGTTTTTGGACCTAAGCGAGGAAACCGAAGACCCGGAAGAAACATCTAGACCCAAGGCGGGACACATACTCGGGTCTGGTGCCAACCATTCATATATACTGTACTAAATGTAATTATTATTGGAATTATATATAGTAATATTAAAAGTAGAACAATAGATGGTGCAAAGACACTACAAAAATTTCATATTCCATGGATACATTTTGGGGATTAAAAAGTTTGTGCTTAAGTCTGATAATAACATTTAATTCACACATTTAATAAGCAACATTTATTGAGACTTTTAAGTCCGAATAGTCGTGATCGTTTAGCTCTGTGATGAAAAAAATTCTGAACTGGACAATGTTCCAGAGAGATTTTGAATATGGAATTAGGAGTTAAACACTTTTTGTGCTAATGCATTCAGATCATTTATTATAGATTAAAAATATGAGCATTGCTGAGGTTTAAGGTCAGAGTTTTGGCCACATGATAATTATTTGTGATACTCTAGTTGAGTCGGTTCTGAAATAGTGAATAAGTGGTTTATTATAGATTCAGAAGCTTTTTTTTTTTTAAATAAAATAGGCTGAAAAAATATGCAGTGGATTTTATGGAGTAAAACATAAATCAGAACTGACTGCAAATTTCTTACAGTGAAATTATATGTACTATGAAATTATTATATTATTTACATACAGTTCTGTATCTATCCAAAATTCATTTTTTATTTATAGTAGTATTACTTTGCTCAATAAAGTCACATTTAAAGATTTACACATTCCACAATGAAATAATTGAGCGAATATAAATATCATAAAAAGTATATGATCATATAAAAAAGCGAATATAGATATCAAGTATTTTTTATTGTTTTACTGGATATGTTCAGACCTAATAAAATATTCATAACCATTCTCTGACTTGTTCTAGTTACAGAAACACAACAAACAAATCAAAATGGTGTGTAAGGATTTGTTTACACCGCTCACAAATCCATTTTGCTTTTCAAATTCAGTCTTTGAGACAGACACTGTCATTTTACAACTGATTAAATTCGGTTGTTCAGTCAGTTTAGCCAGGAAACAATATATCTACAATAAGCAAGAGCGTATTTCAACTGTGAAAATGGTTGATTCTGTGCCCATTATAAAGCAGTTCACTGCTGTTGCACATTTCAAAGTCATTTTAAAGGCTCATGAAGATTTAAATTTAAACATGTACACACACAGAAAGAGAATTTTGTCTAGAAGCTTGATGTGATGTCTGTTGGTCTCACAGAACTTGGAAAAATCCAGACAAACACAGCATTCTTCAATATTTCTTACAATTGTGTTTGTGTGTGGGTGTGGGTGTGGGTGTGTGTGTGTGTGTGTGTGGGTGTGGGTGTGTGCGTGTGTGTGTGTGTGTGTGTGTGTGTGTGCGTTTCAAATGGGCAGCATTAACACACTATATTTTGAAGGTGTTAAATAGAACTAGAGAGAACTAGTCATATGATTCAATTAAACACAATGTTATTAATTTGCTGCTGAGATACTGTATTACTTAATTTGTGATAAGGCTCAAAGTAGATTCCGATCAAAGTGAGAGGACGGCTAATATTGAAGACACAGCTTGACACGATGCTTTATTCTGGGCATTGCTCTGGGTATTCAATACTCAAACGAATCTTCTAAACATGACCAGAAATTTCACAGCATGGTGCTTTTCGCTTGTTCTTTTTCTTTAGTGGACTAAGCCCTGCTCCTCTGGCACTTACGCATTAATCAGACTTTTTTAATACACAGCTTCTATATGCAGCAACACAAAGAGCTCATGAGACTGTCTTTGTCATTTATGGGGTTGCAGGCTGTATTTATTGATATAGTAGTAGGATGGGGTGCGGGTCTAAGATGCCTCCTGTTTTCAGTGTAAGAAAGATCTTTGCTTGAAAAGACATCATCACAGCAGGGGAAGCAAATTGCTTTCTTGTCAGAATGCTTAGAATGCATCAGCTTTTATGACAATTAAAAGGCAATTTGAGTGAATTCTGCACCCACATCTCTTTGTAATGATTTGAGTCTAAATAAATGAGTCTTTTAGAAGCTTGCCACTCACATTGAAGAGAGAAGCTCTTTCCTTGTGCTGTTTTAAACAGATTTATACTCTGTTCACACACACACACACACACACACACACACACAAACACACATTCACGGGCCGACAGAGTGTGTGGCCATATGTTGAACAGTCCCTCTGAGACTTTTGACAGTTTTAAATGCAACCCGTTCTCACATCCTTCAAGCTTTTATATGATTCATTCTCTGTTGCGATTCTTCCCAAATGGAGTGAAAGGCAGAGAAATAGTAGGTAGGTGATTGAAGCCATTCTTTTAATTGGACACGGGCAGGTTTTGTGTTATAAATTGGACTGAGCTGTATCATATAGTGAAAATATGTGTGGAACTTAATGAAAACAGCAGGGAAGGATCTCACTGAATATGAACTCTGAGATGCCAGTGACAGCGGAAGTGACTGAGCAATTGTCATTACTATAGTTTGCACACAGGTAACAAGCAAATGCCGTCACAACAAATTGGTTACTATGGGCTGAGTTGGATATAAAAAAATAAATAAACAAATAAATACATTATACACACCGCTTTATTGAGCCAAATCCTAAAGTCTGCATGTGCGTGTTTGCCGGCAGCTCAGAATCAGTTCGTGAAGAAGTCGGGGCAGATGGCACAGGTTCTTTCATGCTCAAATTTATGTTGCACAGTTTTCATTTTACAAATTGCACCTTCATAATAAGTAGTACTGTAGTACTGTAGTACCTCAACAGTAGTACTGTGCTGGATGTTTGTGTTGGGGAAAATAGAGTCTTTCATTTTTGGCTAATAAAGCAAGCGGAGTGATGGGGGGCGGGGTTGCGGTGGCTTCCATGGGTGTGTCCGCTGCTTTATTGGGGCAGCCGCATTGTTGGGCCAAAATGGTCGATGTGGCCAGATTAAGCGGAATTGACTGTATTTTAAAATTCAGAAACATAACTCAAAAAAATCGTTTTACACTTCAATGTAAAAAAAAATATTGCTTCCATGAAGAGCTTTGAAAGTGTATCAGGTATCAAATATGCATGTATCAGAGATCTAAAGTGTCATGCTGGGTTTTAAAACCTTTGATTTTCACTCTGCACTGACTAAATTAATGTAGGGTTTTAATTTAGCTACTGAAAATAAAATGATGTTCATTACACATCACAAATAATACATGCCTTTAGTGAGATTAATAGTACATCTGACGCAAACACAAGTAACACGTTTTATGCAATTCATATCTCTGACCTGTAGGTTGAGCTTGTGACTCCGGAAAAGCAGCATGGGCTTCACATAACATCTCGAGATTTTATACCATAGGATTATATACCAAAGAAAGCCCATTTTGAAAACACCACCGAAGAAACACAAACTGTGACACTCTGAGAGCTGAACAAGTATTTTTTTCACAATTTTTCACACATTGTCCCTATATAAACCAGCACATTACAGCCTAAAAAAACAAGCAACCATGGGAAAATGTGCAGACCAAACAGGCCCAGAAAAATGCAAGTCTTGCAAAATGCTAAGACCGTAGAACAAAGAATTTATTGCAAAAGTTTATTCATCCAGATCAGCAAACAAATAATGTTACTACTGTCTTTGGCCAAAACATTTTACTTGTGACATTAATAATTGTGCAAAAACATACTAAAAACAAAAACCTTTATCACACACACACACACACACACACACACACACACACCACACACACACACACACACGCACACACACACACCAACACACACACACACACAGACACACACGCACATGTAACAAAATGTAATTACATAGTGCTTATGATACCACAAAAGTGTAAGGTTTATGCACTTATGTCTTTTATCAAACCTTTTTTATATTGCGTAAATGTCATGTCAGAATAGACAAAGGCTAAATGGGTTGAATTGCGTAACCTCCTAATGGCTACTGCCTTGTTGTGATCACATGACCAACGGTGTCCTGCGGATAGCAAAAACACTCATAATTACCATCTTCCTTTATATTGAGCTTTCAGGCTGTTTTTATTGCACTTTTTAAACCATAAACATTAAACAATGTGCATTAACAACCAACAAAGCAAGTCAACTAAACTACACAATAAACATAATGGATCAGCATGCGATTTATGGACTCAAAGAGACAGAAACAAAACAAAATGAAATGTCCATGCTGAAGTAAAACAAGAGGAACACAGAACAACAACAATAACAAGAAACAAAAGAAATTGATGATAATCTATCAAACTAGGATTAACACACAGATCACGGACAAAAATATATCAATGTGTATGATGAAGTTTCTGTCCAAAAATCAATTGCTCAGTGTCCAAATTTCACAAGTTTTAACTACAAAAAGCATCCAAAAGCTCTGAGAATCCGAGAATCTTAAATTAAAATGGCCAAGACAAGTGAATAGAACACCAACTCCTAACATCAATATCCATTTATTGA
Source organism: Paedocypris micromegethes (assembly GCA_028031935.1). Classification (NCBI taxonomy): domain Eukaryota; kingdom Metazoa; phylum Chordata; class Actinopteri; order Cypriniformes; genus Paedocypris; species Paedocypris micromegethes. The sequence continues at coordinate 9,225,637 of CM051503.1, forward strand.
TGGACGTATGATCCATCAATACAGTGGATAAATAGTTAACCAGATTGAGGAGAAATTATTAAAACATTTTTGCTCTTGGCAATATGAAATCAAGCCAGACAACTTTCTAAACTTGTACTGGCTCTTGCTAAAATTAATCTTTGCCCTACAGGACAAACAATGTGTATGTCCTAACGTGTAGAGACACAGCAGAACTCAGCAGAACCAGGATTTGAAGTCTGCTTCAGGCACCCACTTCCTTTCATCCTGTACTGCACTAAGCAACTTTAGCCACCGCCAAACAACTTGTTAAACTCTACCTCCGTTTACATGCGTTATTGCTGACACATTCTTTCCAAAGCTTAAACAATAAAGTTTACAGAGCAACAGGCAGCTTCACTCTGGTATATAAAAGAAATATATTTTGTTGGTAAACATTTTTTTTTTAATGGATAAAACTTTTATATTATATAAATTGTTCATGATCTGGATCTTGGACTACAAAACCCAGGATTCTTGTCGTCTGTCTCTTCCAGTTTGGTAGTCGGGTGTCATTGTGTCCACCTGTTCTCATCATTAGTTCCACCTTTGTTAATCTGTGACCACACCTGTGGTTGTCTGTCATTAATGTTTCACCTGGCTGAGTTACTGTGTTGTGTGTAAGCACCGTTTAGTAAATGTATGTTTTGGTAACTTCGGTCTAGTGATGGGAAATTTGATTCTTTTAGCTAATTTGGAAGTTTAATTCTCGAACAGTGAACAAGTGAACAAATAATTTAGAGTAGTTCCGTTATTTCCAGCCGGCGTCGCTGTTAAAGTGATCGCGATCTAAAACAATATACAAAAAAGACAACAAGGTTCGCTTCACCGCACAACAAATAATACATAAATTGCCACAAAATCATTCAAACCATGTGAATCCCTATCAATACTTGACTTTTTAAACGAATCACAAACGGATTGGGGTAATGCTGCTTGATACTATCGTTCACAAATTGTTCACTGACGAGACTCGTTCATTCCGAGTCATATCCATTTATTTAGAATGAATCGCTCACAAATGACATGTCACTACTTAGGACTCCAGCTTCCTGTTCCACGCTGAATCCGTACCATGGATAACCATACACTTTTTGTAGCATTGCATCTATTTGTGGGTAGAAATACCCACATCAAATTCATTTAAATAACACACTCTAAAAGTCTTTACTTTTAAGAGTAATGGCATTACTAAAGTCTTTACTAAAAGTCTTTACTTTTCAAATAAATTGTGTTATTTAAATGAATTTGATGACAAAAGAATTGCTGCATTTCTACAAAGGCAGTAAAGTGAGGTGAGTTTGTCAGTATGGACGCTAAGGAACACAGTAAGATTGTAAACTTCAATTGTGAATCATCAGACATTTCTTTGAAAACGGAGAGATGTGTGGTATGTTGGTTTGAGAGTGTGCAACCAATTCTGCGATGGGAGCATGATTCCAGGCTGGTTCCAGCATGAGACCGCTGTCAGACACCCAGCAACATTTGTCAGAGAGCATTTATTGGTGTACATGATCTTCCAAACATCCACTAGTTGGACTTCTTCAAGCCCTTCATACCTCCTTTCTCCCTTGTACACAAATTGTCTATGTCTCTGGTATTGTGGCAATTAAGTGTAGCATCATTATTCTTAATGTGGTGGATTATTTCTCCAAGGCGATTCATTTTTTTTTTCTGTTTTAGTAGATTTTAACAGATCCTTAAAACTTCATTAATACATGTTTATCAAGGCATACATATCAAGGCACTTTATAAGCGAGACACAAACACAACTGGCAGTAAAAATCACATTTAAGGTATTTTACTTGATGGACTCGAGTAAATGTTGCTCAATTTCATTGAAAAGACAAATGAATGAAACAACAAATATGGTTTAAGAAGTGTAGACTTTTCCACCAAAATAGAGACAAACGTGGAACAACGTTGCACATAATGTTAAAGTCAAGACCAACGGAAACTTCAGACAATTCTTACAAATGTGCTCAGTGCTTATTCATGATCAGGGGAATGACTTGAATTGGTGGGTGGAGTCTGATGTTTGCTTTTTTGCAATATTTTCAAAAATACTTAATCGAAGATTTGTTGTTTGACAATTAAAACTTTTAAATAAAATGAAATAAACACTGTAAATTGTGTGTGTGTGTGTGTGTGTGTGTGTGTGTGTGTGTGTGTGTGTGTGTGTGTGTGTCATTTTCTCAATTTGTGATGGGTGATTGATGTTGGTGTCTTTCTCAGGCTTCGATCCAGGAGGTTTCTGAATCTTGCCCTGCAGTAAGTGACTTTTTGGAAGCTCTTTTCCCATTAATATTTAAGCCCACCTTAGTTGTCTTATTTAAAATGCACAGATTAAGCTCAGAATTTAAACATATTAGGCATGAAGAACAAAAAAAACACTGCCAGTTATCCCGGGGGTTTGAGAAAAAAAAAGACTGCTAAAGATTCCCAAGCTGACTGAGCTCCGTCATGCAAAATTCATGTGTTTAGATGTCGAATCTGATATCGAACCATGATAAAGCAGCCTCTGCACAACATGATAGATGATTTCTAGGGTCTGATGATTATCTTTCATCTTCTCTGAACACACTGCAGAATAGGGGAAATTGGCAGAAAATAGCATTGTCTGTTCAGCCAACAGTTGGAATATTTTATAAATATGTCTACTGCTCACGTTATGTACATTAGATGAAATATCAAATAATATTTTTCTTATTTCCAAATTGGTATGTTTTTTTTTTTTTTGCCTGTATAATGTCTGAAATCTGAACAGTATATAAGTTGTTGAATATAATAGACAAAATATGACCAGCAACAGTGATTTGGAATGATGACTTGAGAAATGATCACTTAGCATCTGCTCAGAGTTTTAGAAGACACCCAACGGAAAGCATAAAAACTAAATATTGTAGGTAAAGTTCTTTTTGCTGCAAGTTCATCTTTTCTTTTTCAGTAGAATTGTCTGCAAGCAAATATGCCTTTCTAAATGCTCTCTAATTCTCTTCAGCTTTTGAAATGAATTGCAGGCAGTGCAACAGTATTTCTAGTAAGTGCTGAAGTGTGATTATTGGCATTAGTCTCTGATTATGGTGATGGGATTTTTACTGTAGAATAAAATGTCTTATTGCTTTAAAAACTAGATTGGTTGTGAATTAGTTCCCTATGTCCTAAATACAATTTTTCTATTAAATGCCCATTTCGATATTTTATGCATTTCTTTGTAAGCACAATTTTCGAGATAGTTAGTAATAAAGCATATGAATATTTTATCATGCTTAAATGTTTAAAATCTCGTATTAAAATCAATTATTTTTAACTCAGTAGATTTGAAAAAATGCTATTATGAAATATTTTTAATCAACTTTTTTATAAGGGATCAAACAGTTTGCGGTAAATCCCTTATAATTAAAGCTGGAACATTGTATTCTAGTGTCACTGTTTAGTAATGTGGTGGTGCTCCGACTCATTCTTAACACGTACTGTTGAGCCAGAGTACAACAATTGGAAGAAGCTTCTTGCTGAAGGCAGGGAACAAATCAACAAACCAAATTTATGAAAAATAATTTCATGTTCCTTCTAAAATCACATATTTGCTCAGTATTAAGCAAGATTGGATTTATTACATCAAAAGCTAACATTGTCTTTAACCATCCAGTGAAGTTACTTACACGCAGTGAATGTAATGCACACAAACCAGGAGTAGTGGGCAGACTTAAGTAGAGGTGTTTGGGGGACATGTTTTAACACCAAACAAATTACTCTGTTTCTTTGCAGCGCTTTGTAAGATGGTTTCTTTCTGTGATCTTGGGCCGCGTTTCAGTTTGAACAAAGATGGCCTTAAGACGTTTCTAGGTTTGTTGGACATATCTCTATCACAGAAATACTGGATATCTTGTCTTGTTTGGGGGTTTCTATTGGAATTGACTTTACTCTTATGATTTTCCCAACAGTTAGCCCCGTAGTGATCAGTTTCCCCTTTTTACAAAGTGTCCTTTTGCACCAACCAAAATCTTTATTGTGCATGGTAGAATTTGATCTTACAACGATTACTTGTACCTGAATACTTGAGTTGCCATGGTAACATTTGAACCTCATTATGATGGTAAAAAGGGCATATGCAGACAAGTACACATTTTTTCGTATTCTATAAACCGAGGAGTCTACCACTACTGTAAGGAACGCTCAGTAGGACACTATAATCTTTGAATAACTTGGCTTATACATTTTATCACAGCCTGACATGAAGCATGCAAACTCCTTTTCCTTTTAATATTTTCTTCTTAAAGGTCTAAATATAGCATCACACAGCCATTTATTCTTCTAGCTTTCACTATAGTCCATTGCAACAAGCCTTTGGCAAGCAGCACAAACACAAGGGTCTGGGGAGGGATTTCTGCCTGCCAGCGTGGCACTACCATCTCCCCTTCGCTTCAGAGTTATTATCTAACCCAACCTGGCACTGCAATGATTCTCGCAAGCTGTTCAGGTCCACACGGGGCGGAAAAGACTTGTACATCTTAAAATGGTTACATCATTTCAGTCCTCTGTGATTGGATAGAACACAGAAACAAAAAGTTTATTTTAAACATCAGAGATTTTAAGTCACCGTTTGCCACATGTAAAGCTTGGCCCATGGCATGTTGTCTTTCTTCAATTTTACTTTAAGAAAAAATACTATTTCAATTTAAATGAATGTTCGTCGTTTGACTATGAATGCATATACATGAATAATAATACTTTGTTGTTGAAAACCTATTTGACTTTTTATATGTTTGTCTGCGAAGCCTACGTTACTAATGAAAAGTAATGAACCGATCTGGTTATAATCTATTACAAAATAATTATTTTAATAGGAAAGATGACAGTCAGGGTCGAAAGCAGAAGGTGAAAGCAGACAGATAACCTCGGTTAGTGAGATAAGGCAAACACTTACAAACTTCTGGAACAACAATGCCTTCAGGCCTCGGTTTGACAAGAAACTTTAAATATTCAAGTATGAACCTTCATTCTCACGATGAGGTGTACTGTAGAGTTTTGTCAAATAAAAGTCTGTCTGTCTGTCTGTCCGTCTATCATTTCATCCATCCATATACATGTAAATATAGACACATACATTTTTGCAATGTTATTTCACAAATTTGCAAATTGCACATTCATTCTTGTGCTTTTAAAGGCTCAGCTCTACACATATTTTTTTTTTGCACCCACACCTTGCGTTTTGTCCTTTTTCCCCATAGTAGATTAATGGTGGTGATGCAACTGCTGAGCAAACTACAGGAAACCTTGCAACAAGGCCGGTACATTTTTACCGTCACATTGTTTATTCACTGTTGTAGTCAAAAGTCATTTTTTGCAGTGCCATTTAGTTTGGTGGTCTATTGGTCCAAATTTAGCCTCTCAGGTTTTCTCTAGTAGCATCATTATAAACCTTGAGCTTGCAACTAGTCGGGGGTCTAGAGGGGCTCAAATTTCCCCTCATAACTGGAAGTCTCTAGCCCAGAGTGATGGGATGAGCTTCGGCTAGAAAACCGCACACATTGTGGGTGGTATGTCGTGTTTGTTCTCACTGCTGAATGCTGAACAGCATGCGCTGCCAATCATGCTTAAAAATGGTAGGTTTGTGCTTGCATAATGTGATTTTAATATATTCTCTTTCTAATTTAGTCATTTTTAGAATGATTTTTGAGAATAGACTTTCCAAGTATAAAAGTTTAGGGTACGAAACACAAGGGCAGATGAAGTTCAACGTACAGCCAATTACCAAAATATTCCTTGAGGCGAGAAAACTCAGAAACTTAAAAACAACAACTTTCATCAGGGGGAATTGCACAACTCTGCCCTTCATGGATCAAATCAGGCTAATACAAGAATATTAAGGTTTTATTTTTCATAAAAGTGACATTTTGACAATTTTACTTATATTTAGATGGCACTACTTATTATTATTGACAAAAACGTACATTTCATTCAGATTAAAATTTTCCGATTTGAAACCAACGGTTGTTTAATCCTAAAACAATCACCCAAGTCAGATTATGTCAGCACCTTCTTAACAAATTCTCCACATATTTTGGGCTTCTGCAACAAATAATTCTTTCGGTTCAACGTTCCACCAGTCATGATCCAGAAGCCCCCCCCCCCCCTGTGGTAAAGCCTAATTCCTTCTCTCTTCTCTGCTGGGATCTCTTCTTTCATCCTGGTCCAACTCTTCCATCCTGAGCCAGGATTACCTACCTCGCTCCTACATCAGCTCTGCAGCCAGGATGAGGGAATCGCACTTCTTGAGTTTACAACATTCTAAATCCTCCTCCTGTATCATCCATTCCCATTCACAAAAAGTGATTCCTTAAAGAAGTCTCATTCCAGCTTTTCTGACTTGGAACTCTTGATGTCTCCTCTTGGGTATTTCAGAGCTTTGCATATCATGGACAGTGTGTATGAAAGCTTCCAGCCGTCTTTGTATTTTTGGACTTGTTTTGGTCAAATGTGATCTCATTTGAATTGCAAGCACATGCAAATGGTATTTAAAGTTCATTGACGTGATTGGGGTCCGAATTGGTTGACCCAATGTTTTCCATAATTACACGAGTTAAAAAAGCAGAAAACATCGAAAATACTTCGAGATCTGAGATAAATAACTTATATAAGTTACAGTTTTTCCTGCTTTAAACCCTTTTCTAAATTCATATAGAAATGTGTTACCATATAAGTTTCGGATAAGAAAAGGCTGAAGTTGGGTTACAGGAGACATGGTTTGTTCTTTCTCTGATTCATCTGGGAGAGGACCTCAATCCTGACCCAGATTTCCAGCGTTTCCCTCTTTAATCTGGACCCGATCCAGCAAGCGCCATAAGGGGAGTTTGAAAGCGTAGCAGAACTCTGTGTGCATCAAAAGATAGAGCAGTTGAGGAAACAAAAAAAGAACAGGCAAGTAAGTTGGAATCGCAGCTTGAGTCTGTGAGTCAAGGAAAGAGAAATGATGGAATGAATCTCACTGTGTGTGTTGGGGTGTGAGATGAAGCCCAGGCCTCGTGCTTCTATTTGAGCAGTCTGGGCACAGCTCTTTCATCATCTTGAGTGGGAGAGATGCCCATCACAGTTAAGAGCCCACTGTACCAGATTGTCATTGTGTTTACTGGCAGGTCATGGAACATGAGGCCAGGATAAGATTGAAAGTGTATTTCACTTGCATCCGGACTGTTCTGTCGCATTAGCAAGGTGACTGTCATTTTAGCAAGGAGCCTGTGTAGTAAACAGCATGAGTGTAGATTCCAATTTACCTCATGCTAATCGTGCAACAAGGACATTTCCCGTTTAATAACGCCATTGTAATTGGCGCAGGCGTGACAAAATTGCAAAAAGCAACAAGAGAAAAAGTTACATTTCCTATGCAAATGGAATTTATTTCATATATTATTTAATGGAGTTCTTTCTTGGTTTTATGTAACCTATTCATCCGAGGCCGTGTTAAAGTGGTTTCTCTTTTGGAACACAGGGTCATGATGTAACTAGACTGTGTACACCACATTAGACTCATTTTCATTTTGCCACCGGATGTATGAATTGTGGGCCAGGCCGACATTTTGAGGTCTCAGTTGAGGGAAATTAGTCTTTGGATGAGAAAAGATACAAAAAAAGTGTCTGAGCTGTTTTCTAATTTGGTATTCTGGGTCAAGTCCTCAATGGTGAGATGAGAGACACTATATAGGCACCTGAAAAGAGGTCAGGGACATTACAACCTCACCCTGAGCGAAAGATTTACACTCACGGATGCCTTGCTTACTTATACGACAGGCGTCATGGATTAGCTCGCTTCTTGGCGCACAGAAGTCTGAAGGATTCAAATTATGTGGGATTAAAATAAGATTAACCGCTGTGATTGAGATGCATATAAAGACTGGCACAGGCAAGGGTGCTGGAGCATGGCTTGTTGAATGCTGATTGGAGTGGCATCAAACATTTAAGCTTCTCATAGGAAGATTCCGTTTTTCTGTATGTCAGCATGAGACCCACAAGACGTTGCCCTACAAGTGCTGGGCTGCATCGGAGTTTAGAGCAACAGCTTAATCGCCTGTATGTCGACTGGGGAGTCATTTCGTCCTGCAGTCTCCAATTTTTTTGTTTCAGCTAACAGGCGGCAGAAGTGGATTATCGGTCTCCTGCGCCCAGCAGATGGCACTTATGTCAAAGTGAAGCACTGTGGAGCCGTGCAATTGTTCAGGTTGATATGTATATGTGTTAATATTTATGTGTGTGTACAGTATAGAAGAAATATGACTATATGAAAAAAACATCTTGGAGAAGTAGGGTGATTTGATGACTTTAGTCTTGTGTAAAAATTGATCCAAGTCCAGACTAAGAAATCTCTCTGAACTGGGATGAGTTTGCTTTTCTTCGATTGACTTAAAATCACAATCGATTGCCTGAAAACAGTGTCTCTGTGAGGATAGTTCTGTCTCAACTGGGCCAGAATTCCAACTTTATAAAAAAAAAAAGTTCATAAACTGAAGATTTTACAGTTCCTATCATAGTAGGTACTTTTACAATTCTAATAATTCTACAAATCTAATAGTTGGTGTTACAAATCAAAAATATCCTGAGCAGCAGAAACACGAATTCCAGACAAAGTTATGAAACTCAACTAACTCTTGAAAAACAAAAGCATAAAACACATCGATGTCTCCTCAAAAGCAGAAAAGAAGGGAGAGCAACAAGACTAAAACGTCTCAGTCGATTTTAGAAATGGTTGCAAAGATTTTTGTTCCAAAAAAGGAATTGGAACAATACGACAAGATTAAAAATTGAAGCAAGCAAATAATGCCACAGCTCTATCATACTTCTCCAAGACAAGCTAGGCAGTTGCTCGCAAAGACGTATTTCAAACGCTGGACCAGAGCTCATTTATTTATAATGCATTAGAGCCACTGTGTATTGGGAAGATCTCTGCACTGCTACAGAACTCTTTAGCATTACAAAAAAGCAGGAAGATCAAGAGGGAAAAAGACAAACAGGAAAAAAAAAGATGAAACAGACAGTCTTTATATTTAAAGCTATATTTTAGTTATACGGAATGTTCTAAAATCTTCTTTTACAACTTTACTATGCTTTGCTCAGAAAGTCATTAAAATGCTGTTCTTTACAAACCTTTGCGGTTCTTTAGTGAATTTGTTATTTTATGATTTCAATTATGTTTTTGAATTTTATTTTATGTTTTTGAAGTAAAATCTTTGAAATTTGAGGGAATTTACTCTTTTATACATTAGTGTGCTATATTGTATAAAATACACATCTTGTTAATCCTTTAAAATGGTGTTCTTTTGAAAGTGTATAGATTTTAAGTATTCACACAATGTGAATAAAACAAAGTAATATTTCACTCCATGCTACTGTGTGGGATTATGTAAAATATTTGCTATTGATTAGATATTGCTTTAGATATTAAACTGACATTTAGGAAGATTTAATAATGAGATTTAATCATTCTGAATGCTTGTCGCTTTATGCTTTTTTAATCAAAAACATTGGCGATTTAAAAAAAATAATATAAAAAAAAAACAAATGGAGGAAGTCTTAAAACATTTAAAAGTTAAAAATCAGGTTGAAAAACAGATATGACAGAACACATATCTTCCTTAAAATCTTCCGTTACATTTTGTCTACAATAATCTGATTCAAAAGCCTTTCTGAATCTGATTTTGAAACATGTAATTTTGTGGTTACACACTCAAGGTAGAAGAAACACAGGCTGATGTGATCTTTCACTTCAGAAAATGTGAATTTTAAATCTGCGCCGATCATTTAATACATTATTCATGCATGTTCACATGCAAATAAATAAGATGCAGCATAACTGATGTGCTGACTGCATATCTAACAAAACAAGCCCTTGGCATGGCAATCTGGATGTGCGGCTTGTGCTGCTGTTCAATCTGTTATCACGTGACATGGCTAAATCCCTTGACTTCCGGCTGCACAGTGTGACTGATCATGATCTGTCCGTGTGAAATAAACCTGAAAGTGTTAAGAAGCGGCTCTTTGTATTAATTCATTTTTTACCTTAAACAAAACTTATTTTATTTAAATTTTTTTTTCAACGCCACAATTCAAAACACAACTAGTTAAATTAATATTCAAAATTAATATTCTGCTAAATTGCAGTGAACAAGAACTTTTTATTTAAAAAAACCAAACTATTCATTATACAAGAAATGTTCTCTCACTACTTACAAAACTATTATTTTTTTGTCTTTATAGCAACATTCTTTATACCACAGTGGATCTTCAATGACGTCTTCGTTTCAGATCAAATTTTAACTCTCCTGTAATATTCAGACCTCATAAATATTAAGATCAAAATTTCCAGCTAAAATATAAGAGGATATCAAACAGAAATATGTATAGCTGTTACGTCTGCACTAGTTGTGAAGTCAAAGCAGGGTGTACTAAACTTGACTTTGTTTTGGGGAGTTTCTGATAGTGATGCATGTCTAAGTCACATGACTTGGGTCACCGGGAGGATTGTAAGGACGGTGCCAAATCACTGAACAGACTCTCCAAGATCAGACTGATTGATACTGGTGGTCGAAACTGCTTTTAATCAACTGATTGCATTGTCTGCCATCTAATGGACTACATCTTTTAACATAATGGCCCGTGTGTGTGTGTGTGTGTGTGTGTGTGTGTGTGTGTGTGTTTGTGCCTGTGTGTCTGCATGTGTGTGTTTGTGAGTGTGTGTGTCTGTGTGCACAGAAGAACTTTTGAAGAACATAACTCATTGTTCTTCCCGCTTCCTTCAACGGTTTGGTTTTATACTATTAATGGTCAATTCTAATAATCTGTTTCTGTTATTCTTGATTTTAGCCACACCTTTAAGACTTTTTGTGTTTGTGCATTTTGACTATTGTGTCTTTTTAGGTAAGACAGACGTGACACGTCTGCATCTTTTTCTAATTTCTTGGGTTGGATGAGGTGTTATCGCCATCTGCAAGGTGTTGAACATACTCGATTTCTTGATGTTTTTGAGCCTAAGAAAAAAAAAGTTTAAGTTTAAAAAGTTGAGGACTGAAAAATGAAAATAGAACAAATATATCAATGATAAATAAATGCACCAAAATTGTACAGTTTGTCAACTATCATGGGGTCTTATTCTCTGATATTATTTCCCTTCAGGAACTTTTAAGCTCGAGCAATGCATCAAAGCAAGACTCCTACAAGGTTGCAGGTGACTGCAAAGATTGATGTTTGATTTTTTTTTTTACAAAGCAGTGCAAAATGCTTACTATGTGTTATATACCTGCCTTAAACAATCAGCTTCCCACTCATTCAGCTACCTGATAAAATTAGAAAGAAATTCCTTAAAAGTGCAGTTTAATTAACAGTGCTGTGAAAAGACATTGGCATCGACATTCCCTTCAAATTAAACTCCAAAAACACGCAGGAAAATGTCGCAAAGAAATAGGAACATTTTAATCAGGCCATTATTAAAATACCCTGATGCCGATACCAACGTTGAGTCAAAGACATTTCAGCTATATATAGCAAAGTAGTGCACAGTTAATTGAGACGTTTCTCCAGGAGCCTCCAGTTTGTGTGTGTGTGGGTGTTTGTACTGTATGTGTATGTTTGTGTCCTCACATGTGTGTATGTTGTGAAGTCTTCATGTCTTCCCTATGTTCTCTTCTGTGTTAAGATGCTTGATGGCTTGGGGGAAGAAACTCGTACACAGTCTGGTCATGAGGGTCCTAAATCAGTTTGGGTGTTTGAAGAGTGTGTTTGAAAGGTGTGCGGACACACTTCTGATGTGTTATTCATAAAGGCAGATAGGGAGTGTCAACTTTTATTATAACACACTTGTACAACTACGACTCAATTTTCTTTAAATACCAAATGTCTTTAAATAACATTTTTTTTTCAGGTTTCTAAACTTGTTTACCTGCTCTTGTGGTTTTTGACTAACATCTCTTTGAGGTGGCTTTTACCATACATATTACAAAGGTTTTAAAATGATTTGCCATAGTTCTTAATTTAGTCAGTGGCATTGTCTGGAATAAATTAGACTGTCCGTTTTTTAATTACAATGCGATTCCATCGCAGGTTCTCATTAAACAGTGAAGTCTGCTCTAAAGGCACAGTGACAGGATTCTTCTGCAGATATTTCAAAACTGAAGTTTGGTGCTTTATCAGTTGAAAAGCACCTTTTCCCCTTCTCTGTCACTTTAGAAATTCTTGAGATAAACTGCACCAACGTAAACTTCTAATTAGATTTTAATAGCTGCTTGCTGAATATTGCACTATAGGGTAGGTGGAGCCAAAAGTTAAGCTGTATTTTACTGTGATTGAGAACATTGTTAATTTAAATATCTTGCTTACATTACATTGTTAGCAGCAATCTTAAATGCTGAAAGCATTTTGCTTACATTTATAAAATATGCAATTTCTTTGTTTAATTGGTATTTTATTTCAAATGCTGGAACAAGGCATTACTTTATACAGTATACTGACAATCTACATCACTTCCTTAACATCCATCAAACAACATGTTCCGCTCTGTAAAGTTTTGGCCTATAAAACTACCCACAAGAAAAAAGCACCAAGCGCATCATGACATACTGTTTTCTCATATTCAATGAGAATTCTGTTGCTCTTTATGCAGTTTGTCTTAGACGTAGGCACACCGTGTCCACATTTCCATTAATAAGATTCTCGCATTCAGTTCCAACTGAAGAGAGAAGCATTATTCATTATAATAGACCTTGCTTTCCTGAATGTAAATAAACACACAAACAAATAAATAAATAAAGACACTTTCTATCAAAAAGATGCATCATTTGTCTCCATAGCCAGAAGGATCGCGGGGTGGCCATTAATGATCTAATCTCTCTAGGATGCATCTCCTGCGTGTTTTCTCAAATAAATCAATATAATTTTGACTCTGACAGTCACAACCCGCTCACGAAATCTACGATCACGTCCGGCGCCGGAAGCTAATGTCTTGTCCAGAAACATTTGCAACATAGATGCCACTGCACAACCGCGATCATTTTCTGTTTCATTTTGGAATGAGAAATGTAAGATTTTTAATACATTGCATTTTAAGATGTGTTAAAATTACAAGTAGTATTACAAACAGCAAGATACTCTGTGGTTTACACTGCTGCTTGCTTTACAAATACATTGAAAATGGACACAAAAACAAATACTTTTACTTTTGCATCAGCACTCAATTAGACTTTTAAAAGCAAGGGTTGGAATATAAAAGCATATTTGCGAGACAAGAGAGCATAAACACAAAACTAAGGTGAACATGTAGCAGTTATTTTGTCTCATCGATCCTTCGGAGCATCTATGAAAATCCAGGATTTTAGTTAGAATATATGACATTGTACATTCACGTAGCAAATGTAGATGACATTTTTCCTGCACCGTTTCGTTCGTCAGAGGCGCATCTTTCCAGGTGATGGAAAAACATGGAAATGGAGGGAGCTGGAGGCCCTGATAATGAGAAAGTATATGCATGGAAACACTTTGTCTTATCTGTTGAACAAGGCTGTTGAATATGTCGTGTGCTCTGGCACTTGTCACTAGCCGAGGGAAGAAACTCAGGCTCAGTTGAGATAAACTATAAAGAAGAAAAGCTTGCTGATCTCTACTGCATGTCATTTTCATGCGTATACATCTTAAAGACCTACTTTCCAACCTTCTCCGTCGGTGTCCTTTAACACTGTTCAGACAAACACTCCGACCATTTTTAATACTTACATTGCCTGGTACTTTGATATGAATGATTAGCGCTTCAGAACATAAATCATTGACATTAAAAATGCATGTTGGGCTCCATCTCCCGTGAAGCCAATAGCCAAACTTAACAGAGACATCTTTGATGAAAATCAGCCAAGGCTTTATAGAACACACGGTCCATTTAACAATTTTGAACTTGGCAGTGTTGCGTTTGAGCCGGGCTCTTTCTGCGGCCTCAGCATTATTCTTTTTTTTTATGTGGCTGCTAGTACGTAACCTCATATCCATTAAAACACAACGATGACAATATCGCTTGCCACTTAGCAGAAAAGGCTGAAAGTCTGTCGCTTTAATGTGACAGCCAAAGTTTTCAGAGACTCCGTGACGGTAATTGCCCTCTTGAAATTGAAATTCTTCCTGCAACTTTGTCAGCCAAAATTCTGAGTTCAAGTGAAGCGTCTTTGAGATGAGCTTCTTACGCTGTTGGAAACCTTCGTTTTTGTTCTCAGCAAGCTTAGGCTCACAACGATTCATGGTTTAGGTTCAAGTATCAAAAAAACTGAGCAGATGACATGACTCAAACATTACACGTGTAAACAAAAGACAAGAAACTTGTTTTGACCATCAGCACAATCTTAGATTTTTCCCTTATTTGACAACAACAAAAGGGTAAACGTGAAAACAAGAAGCTTTTAGAAATATAAAACTGGTGTAAATCGTTATGTTCTGAGACGTTGGTTGGATAACAGAAAATCACTTCAAAATCAGGGAAAAGGCGTTTCAGCTTAAAACAAACAAAAACCTTTCTCTCTTCGTTTGTTTTAAACGTTTTCTTTCTCCTCCCAGGCTTTTCCTGGTTCTTCGTCTCTTTTCACCTGCAGCTTTCCCTGCTACTGCTTGAGACACAAACATTGAAAAGTTCAGTCAGGGTGAGCTGCTACTCTCAGGTTTGCAATTGTCAAAATATTTTAACACGTTACGAGTATCCGGGAAAAATATACAATATTGAAATATATACAAAGGTAAAACAAAGCCTTTCCATCCGTTCATTGTCTTAATAACTTTTTTTTTTTAATTAAATCAAGTACATAAATAGCTCAACATAACAGCTAATCAAATCAACAATTTTTCTGACATGTTTGTCTTAAATTAAACAAACTGTCAGATTATGTTTGCTCATTTCATAGAGTGCTTATGTTTCCAGTGCACATGGTCTCAAAACGCTTTATTTTAAATGCAAAATGTATTTATCTATGTAATGGTAATGCGAGGTGTTTTTCTCTAATTACACAAGTGTCCTCAAGCCTGAGGACAGCGCTCACAGATTGCTGCTTTCAGGAAGTATTCAGGGAAGATGATGGAACACGGCAATAAAACGGAAGATGAAGATGGCAGCACTGCATTTCAGACAGCTTTGATGGCTCGGCGAGATAATCTGTTTTGTCTGTCGATGCTGTATTGAACCAACCAATTGGCACCTGAGAAGCGAAAAGAAGGATTCTGAGTGTTTTAAAGTCACGAGTCATTGCATTCGTTTTCGTCATACTATATGCTGTCTGTCAAATTGCTATAGAGAACTGTAATGCCCGTCTCCCAAATATACCACAGGGACACACACACACACCTCCTCCTGGTAAAATCCAAATTAGCAGGGAACAACCGGACAGGACTGTCTTGTTTCTTGGCCTGGTCCAGTTGCAAACGCGGCTCGCTGAGGAGGGGATTTGGCAGGTTATAAATGACTTCTCAAAAAGACCTTGACACTGGGATTGCTGTGCGGCGATAACACTGCCTTATCTGCCGGCTTACATTGACAAACCTGTGAGATGAATATGCAACATCCTCATTACACAGCCGTTTTGTTTCATGGGTGACGTCTGGGATACTCGCGCCTTCCTTTTGTGTTTTAGTTAACCTGTTATCACAATGTGCCTAATTTGAGCAGAGAGAATAGAAATGCTGTGCTTGGTAATGACCCTATTACTAAGAGCTATTTTCCTCTCACAGTCTGTTTGTGCTTTTATGTGGAGCGCTTACAGTGAAACAAGGCTCATGCATTTGGGTAGCAACAGTGTTAGAAGACAGATAAGCTGAAGCGGACAGTAATAAGCCTGAAATATAACCGCGATAGAAAGCACAACCACGAGTGTCCGTTTCCTCTTTAGACTATTAATATCCTAAAGTCTTCTTGCAAGGTTTAACCCAATCAAGCCTGCGTCATTTTAAACTTTGCTGTTTGCGTTGTGTGTGTCTCGAAATAATGTTGAATTCACCGAAAGCCCAAACAAATAGGGGCTGCATTATTAAGAATAGTCCACATGTGATTTGAAGGGGGTCTCAGCTCTGTATGCATGTCAAGCTCTTAGAAATGTAATGTGATTTCAAGTCAGAATAAAACATCTGAATTAAACAGTCTTTGTGAAGCAAAGTGAGTGAGATTAGCAATACGGTCACACATTTTTACAGCTAAATGTGGCTTTGGCTGGTTTGTTAACTTTGTTCAAAGACATTGTTACTCTATATTCAAGTTTGGATAAAAAGATACATTCTCAAAGATAAACACATAAACATGTTAACATGTCTATGTCTTGCCTAACATGTCTTGCCTTTCCTTCTGGAATTTTACATTCTACATATGTGTGAGTGAGAGTGTGAATGTGTCTTTGTGTCCCACTCTCTGGCCTCCTAACCCGGGTCAATATCCCACCTTCAGCCACTTCAATATCCCACCTTTGACCCAGAAACAAGGAAATCCACTGTGATATTTCAATGGTATAGACATGTCTTTTGCATATTCTACAAGCAGCCTTAGAACATGTACTATCTCATTTTCAGCTAAACACTGCAAAATATTTCATTTATTTATTTACTTACTTACTTACTGTATTGTGTCTGGCTTGTTGTTAGACTTGATTAAATGTAATGTTTTTAGAGTTTTTGTTCCTAAAACCACAAGACCCAATTTGACTTCAGAAGGTCTTAATTAAATCAATTAATGCATTTATCTTAACAATAGCATTTATATGGTTCAAAATTCCTGTGGTCCTTTTTATGTTTTTTAAGGACAATACAATAGAGTCGATTCGAAATCCTATCGTCAAGCTGATTTATCTCTGTGTTCTGATCCCAGTAAAAGCCTTTCTGCCGAATGCATCTACCTTCTGATTTGAAATTGATCACAATGAAAAAAAGCTTGTGATTACTGCTGGCATGACACTTTAGATGGATAAAATAAAAAGATGCAATTATAAAGCTTTCTGATATCGACTTATGGTATTTTCCCGCTGACAATGGCAGTTGTCATTTTGCAAACAAGTAGTGAAATGTCAATGGTTAAAGGCTTTGTGCCTCAAATGAAAAAAATGCACTTCCTGCTTGTGCAAACTGTGGCCTTGGCTTACAGTAATGCCTGACAATATGAGATTTTGAGGCAGATGATTTCCCACAGGCTTAAAGTAAAGCCCGCGGGTCAGATGTCAGAGTGTAACATTTGGCCATTATGACTGCGTGAACATTTCATGACGTGAGCTGTTTCAACACACAGTGATTACTGAGGTGGTACATAGAGTTGAAATGAGACAGTTATGAGATTACCAACTACATTTTACTATTTATGTGTTACTGGATGTGTAAAGAGTTCCTGAAATTTCATGTGCAAAGTAGCTAAAAACGCTTGTAACAACATCCACTTATTCAAGTACTGTACTTTAAACAACTGTCAGTTACTTAGTAGCTTTTAGAACTGCATTAACCAATACATCAACCATATACACTTCATTCTTTGTTGTGCAATGTAAAATGTATGTTTCATTGCTTATTTTGATGTACATCTCTATTATGCGTGCAGTGTTTAGTGCTCAATTTCACAACTTTCAAAAAGTAAAAGTTTGCTGCTTTTTTAATTACTTTCATAGAATAGTTATTTACTACTTGCTAGTTGACAATTGTCAATGTCTTTTCAGTGTACAGTTGGCATGTTTGCCTGAGTTTGCATGGTTTCTTTTGCAATTCATAATCATGGATGCAGAAGAAATGAGTGAGAGTATTGTATTTGTCTGTTCAACCCGACAGATGTGGATCCTTTCTTCATGTGTGTGATCTTGATTTTAGACTCAGAGATGCTGAGATTACTGACATGAAACGTGTGGTTTGGAAAAAGAAGATTATTTGATTAGTCTGATTTAATCAAGTAATCTGTCTTTTACTGTGTTTCATTTAGAAAAAAAAACGATGGTTGAATTTGTCTTTTGATTTTAGCAATTAATCTGTATTTTATCCCGCTATTTCAATTTCAGACTCTTTCAAACATTTAAACTACCTGTAGTTTCGCAGCAATCCTTTTTTCTTAAATCTCACACTATATCATGCTTCAATATCTTGATGTTTCCATTGTCGTTTTTTGTCTACAAACGTGTGTTTTATGCCTATATTAATTTTATATGTACGCATGCAGACACTTTCATCCAAAGAGACTTGTATACACAGTTAAACACTGAAACAACTTTGTCTTTTCCTGGGAATTGAACCCGCAACCTTGGTTATGGTAAAACCAGCTCAACTTTTGGAGCTACAGGAAAACTGTGTACATTCAGATACTGTATTACCCTGTATAATTTAGAAGCTTTGCATGTTGTTCTCCGCTTCATGCTGCCAAGTCCTTGATCTGTTTAGCAAATAATGAGGTTGGAAGATGTTCCAGTGACTAATGTAGGAGGGAATCAGCTGTATGGGGCTTAGGGACGTCTTCAAGTCTACAGATAATAAGCTCAGCCAAAGAGCGGGTGTCCCTTCTTTACTGTCAGCAATAGAATCTTGAAAGGAAAGGGTTGTGCATTGCCTGCTAAGAAATGACTTGGAGAAAATATGAATTTAATCCGAATTCCAGCTATTATCCATGTATGAAGAGGTTAAACATTTTCCCTAAAAATGAAAACTGTCCCTTGTCTTTGGGATTTACATCATTTTTGTGTGTAGAACACATAATTTTACATATTAGTTTCCTGAAAGTTTCTTTTTCCGTAAAGTCAAAGCCAATGTGGTTCAAAGCAACATTACATGGAATTTAAAAAGACCTTGGATTGAACCTCGGCAGTACAATAAATATGAAAAATAATTTGGAATTGGAATAATGGAATTTTTCCTCCTACACTAGCGTTTGAAGCACATTTCTGACAATTGGGGTGAGAAAATATATGATGGTAAAAATAGACTTGTTCATTTTGTGACATTTACAGGCAAGTTGCACACTCTTGTGACATTTCTTCACATGTTAAAGCTCCACTGCTGCTAAAGTCACTTTTTATTGGGAAATAGCAGAATTTTAAGATGTGATGAAAACTACTGGAAACAAAATCACTGCATTAGTGTTGCGTAACAAAACCATTAAAAAGTGAGAGAAAGAAAAGAAACACTGAAATCCAAAAGTCAAATGTGTGTAATACTGACATGTGAATTCTAACAATTTCTCCATCAAACATTTTTTTCTGCCTTTTTTTTTTGAAGAACCCCAGGTTTAAAGAGCTCTAAACATCAGATTGTTGTTCCATTCAGCAGCGGTTTTCTAATCACAAGAACCTGCTGGTAATCATCTCATTATCTGGAGTTTTTAGAAAACCCCTGCTGTCCTTTAGTCAGATTTCTCTTGTTTTAGTTATTTATTTATTATTCACTCGTGCATGTCCTGGCGACTTTGCAAAGCGCTTCGGCTTGTTAAATTGGGAATTAGTGCTTCATTTTTTCACTTGTTCAATAAACGCTTGGGCTAACTTTTTACAGTGTTTGATTTGCCGTTAAAATGTATTGATGCCATAACAAACCTGAGACATGTTTTGCATTCAGTCACATTTACATCTAGATTTGATCAAAATTCGTGGATTGAGGTGATGATTCCATGGGATTTATGCACAGACATGCCATTTGTCATGCTTTTATTTGACTATACTTATTCTTAATAATCAGATTTTCTTCAAATATCAAGAACTTGTTTTTAAGATTATTTTTTTGAAGCTTCAAATTCAAATTTGTATTCATGCAAGAGCATGCGACTCATGAAATGCAGTGACAATATTAAGTACTGAACTCCTAAAACCACCTTAGCCTGATTTACATCACTGCAGACCATTATTTTTAACAATTGTTGGTAAACCATTCATAAACCCAGCACATTGAATCACATTAACATCAAGTGGAGGTACAGAACCCAGCATCTATAATGCAAGTCAGCTAATAAGCATTTATTCACATAGGCGTTCATTTCAAGCAAATCTTGAAATTGAACGGATAATTTCAGTGAGCGGATCATTTGATTTTATACTGACGGCACATGCACCAAACCAGAAGCATTTAACATTCCTGGAAAGGCCATGCAGAAAGAGCCTGAATGAGAAAAGATTCGTTCATCATGAGTTTTCACACGTTTCAATTGTTCATTCACCATGCAATTGTGGTACATGCAAAATCAACTCTGCATGAGCTAGAAAAAGAGTTTCTCTACCACGACATTGCATTGATATTACTGGCTTTTTAATGCCGTATGCTCAGTATGTAAAATAATTACGGTATTTTATCATTTTAAATATATTTTTAGTGTTAATAAAAAATGTAACTGAAAAAAATGAAATCAATTTATTATGTTATTTAGGTAGGTTGGGCTATTACTAAATGGTTTTTGACCTTCAAGACTACTTTTCATCAAGAAAATATTCATTAATATTCTGATTACCAAACAGAAGTTTGTAACAATCTGCACAACAGTGTTGTTGGGCTTCTGCGAGATTTACATTCTTGGAGATTTCGTGAAACACACTTGCTTTATGACTTTATTTCCAGATCCATTAATAACAGGGGAAAACCATCACCTCTATTAAATAAAAACCAACAGCTACGGCTCACACTGTCATCGTTCTAACTCATTAGGATTCTTGTGATTCACGGTTTTGTCCTAAACTTTGTGTTATGAGATAACTGTTGAAATTGAGCTGACACTGAGTACGGATTTGCACATGCTTCATTTTCACAGTGTCGTAAACATACTTTGAAGTCACAAATAAGTTGAGAATCTCATTCAGTGTGTTCGTGTAGCGTAGCCTTTATAGTCTTTGCCTGCACACAAGAAGTGCAATTTCTCGCCTTGTCAGAGGCAATACATTTGGGAAATAAATATAAAAAAAAAAAAAAAAAGTTTGATTTATTTAAATATAATAAAAAAAAACATTGTTGATTACAAACTGCTAACAGATTGGCGAAGAACGGTGTCTGAGCTATTGTAAAATAGCAATAAATAAAATACATTTTTATTTTAGATTTAATTAAATAATCACTTGCATATTTCAATAATTGTATAAAATATACAGTAATTCTATCCATTAGCAGTCAAAGTACTTAATTTTCATTCAGCGTGAAGATCAACAACAGAATCTCTGGCTTTCATCTCAGGGCATCTGAGGAAACTGCACCATAGGGTCAGGTAATCATCAGCTTTGATCTGAATTCTAGTCAACCACGCCTGTTCATTAAAAGACCAGTCAGCTTTACACACACTCCAAATTTTGTCCTGGTTTCATAGGCGGCTAGTTCTGCTGACTCCAGCTGTTCTGTGCTTTTGGACTGCTTTTGAAATCTCTCTGTCATATCTTATTGCAAGTGGAGCAGTGGGTAGCGCTGTCATCTCACAGCGAGAAGGACCCATTTGAGACTCGAGGTGTGTGTCTTTGTTCTGCTCTGTGATTGGTTGGCCACTAATCCTGTGTTTTTATGGAATTTATGGAACCACTTTCTTTTAGTTTTTTTTTGGGTTCTATCAATTGACATTCTCCGCACTACTTTCTAAATTACAATACTTTAATTAAAACAGTCAATATTTCATAAAGCTCTGCATGCAGATCTGTCGCTTCAAACTGGGGTTTTAACCACAACCTGAATCAATGAAACTATTCGATAAACTCACGTGGTCATTCCTCAAGAAATCAAAGGACACTGAGTCCACATTGAGATTCCCTTGTAAATCTCTCGGACAGTATGGCCATGTATTGAATTTCCCTTAGTAGCCTTTTTTCACCCTTCCTACGCACTAAATGTTTTTCACGATGTGAAAATCATTTAATGTTTACCTTCAAACCTTACGTCTAGTGTGCACTTTTGCTTTTGAATTTCAGCGTAGGCACACACGCATCAGTCAGTTCACAGACAGTTAATTATTGATGTGACCTTGGTAATGGATTCAGTCTTTTCATGAACCAAAGGCATAAGCCAGAAAGAGATGGAACACTGACGCGTGAAATGACAAGCTATTGTTGGCTTACCGAATGATTATTACAGTAGATATTCAAACATAGATTGTTAATTCAAGCCAGAATAATCAGCAAGGCAATGTATAGGGCGGTGAATCCACTTCATGGAGGTCTGACAATTCAGATATCGAAGACGTGTGATGTCGTCAGCAGCTAAAGAATGAGTTGTTTTGATGCTATATGAAACAAATTATCTTCTGCCTAAATAAAAAAAAAAAACGGTTCAAGTCGGCACAGCAAGTTAAAGGATTGCTGTATGTATACAAACTTGGAATGGGTTTAAAATACTGTTTGACTCAAATAATGCCACTGATGTGACACATTTTTCGACTTATAAAAACAGATTCCGAATAAAAAGTCTAGATTTTTGAAGCTCAAACAAAGAATTCCACTGCTCCCTAAAGTTTAAGACACTTTGGGAAAAGGTATTTTTAAAGACAGCATATCAAAAAACTACCAACAACTGGAACACAGATGCCAGAGGAAACCTACACAAATATTGAGTTTTAATATCTTATTTGTCAATACAACACTATCCTTTTGTTTTACCCAAGAGAAAGCAACAATCTCACTCAAGTACATAAAACAAAGTCCTGAAAGCAGCAGGGATGAATTTCTTTGTCAGTAGAGGCAGTGCCTTACATTTACCAGGATTTTATGTTGCACTTATATTGAACATTTTCCAAATTAGGGTTTATGAATT
This sequence comes from Paedocypris micromegethes, assembly GCA_028031935.1. Lineage (NCBI taxonomy): Eukaryota > Metazoa > Chordata > Actinopteri > Cypriniformes > Paedocypris > Paedocypris micromegethes. The sequence goes on from CM051503.1 coordinate 9,248,377, forward strand.
AAAATGACCATTAATTAAAAAAAAAGAAAATGGCAATTTCATTTTGATAAAATATTTGTCACATTCGTTCGCACTTTCGTGTGTGTGTGTGTGTGTGTGTGTGTAAAGTTAATGCAGAGAGCTCATTCCGCTGTGCTCCCTAGTGGTCATAATTGGCAATTAAACCTCACCTCGCCACGTGACATCAACTTTTAATAGGTTTTCAAATGAATTGTTTTTATTCATGCATTTCATTAATTCACCATTCAAAACATTCAAAGGATTTTGAAGCAGTAATACACTTGTGTTTACTGTGCAAAACAAAGCTTAGAATTGTTCATCACAAAGCAATATTTTTTTCCCCGTGTCTACTATTCTTTTTCTTCTACAATGAAAAGTAGATAGGAATTCCCACACATCTGTCAAGCATGCTGAAATGTGCTTTTTTAACACTGTTTGTTTGTGAATAATCCTCACTAAAGATGGCAAAAGTTTGCTGTCAGCAGCGTGTTACTATTGTACAGTACAAAAATAAGAGTTTAAAAAAGACACAGTTCTGGCTTTTACTTTAGACAATTAAACTTGGTCAAGGAACTTTAGTTAGTCTTTTTTCAGCACGCAAGATGCAACTGTAAGACGCGTAAAGTAAAGTACTGTAAGAACACAAACACAAAAAACATACCAAACCATCTAACTGTTATTTCTAATTAAATTTAATGTGAGAAATTTGTTAATTATATCAAACAATACACCACGCAGACACACAATCGTTGCCATGGACAATTTTCCCAACTACAGTTCTCCAAAATTAACGATTGTGAATGATGGCACCAACTTAACTGGTTAAATGCTCTAATACAATAATACTTGTCTGGAAGCGACATAACCATCACAAAAGCTTTAAAAAAGCCACTTGCTGATCATTTGGGATCATTCAATGAGAATTCATGGACAAATCTATACATAACAATCATTTGTGATTCATCAATGTTTAGGCCTTCAGAGAAGACCTTGAAGGCCCTGACACACCGATACTGTCATCTGCAAACATTATAGCCACCACTACACATGCATGATAGTATGTAGCGGAGCATCTAAAAGCATAAGAAAATGGTATTTCAGTTTTTAAGCCATAAAATTTTACTCATCTGTTTTAAGGACGTCAACGGAAGTGCCACGCTCTCACCATGGTTTCTTTTGTTTGGAAAGGCTGTCATTCATTTATGATAAGAATCAACATGACAAATGCTGTTGAAGAAACAGTTCGAAAACCAATTCTACAAAAGAGGAGAAGAAACTTGTTCAGCTAGATAAAATACTCTCTTTCAGTGCATTACCATCAGGGGACGCCTACGAACGGTGGCATTGATTGCCGTGGCCATCGTGAGGACGCCGCATTCCATAATCACCGCTGTTACCTGTTGTCACTATGACGGCATGACTGGTATTCCCTTGCGGCCTTGGCTACCATGGCAGCGCAGAGATTCGGCTTTGTGCTGCTGCCCACGCAGTCCTGCTGACAGCCTGTCAGGAGTGGAGATCCACTGGGACTCGGCTCCAAAGCAAACATACAGCAGGGTGTGTGGACAGACACAGTTTCTCAGCCCGTCTCAGGCCTGGCAACCCCTGACGACACGGGCTTGTGTGTAGCAGGCATGCAATTTGTTTTACTTTTCCTTAAATATGGCTGCACAGCATGAGACTTCAGTGCGGGATAATGAAGGACGTAATAATATCTTGCATCTCCTGTGGTGAAGTATAAATAATTCAGGCACTTTGGTTAATATTTCATGTGAAGAATGAAGAATAAAGTTGCATCTTAATATTCATATCACTTGGGACTGATGAAAAATGCCAATTAGGAAAATTACTATTGTTTTGTGTGTGTGTGTGTGTGTGTGTCTGTGTAAGAGAGAGTATTCTTAAGCATTTTACCTGTTTACTTGCGTGTATAAGCAGAGATTATTATTACAGATAGACGTCATTTTGAAGATTCAGACCTTGGAGGCCAGTTTCTTGTCAAGGTTGCACTCAGTGTTTGTCTACTCGAGATGTAAAGGCTGGGTGATGATAAAGAGAAGCAGAAGAGAAGGCCGTTGGCGGGGGCTTTTGAGTGGGAGAGTGCTGTGTCCTCCAGCTGAAGCTGTGGGCGGCCCACTTTAGTTCTGAAGTGACACGATGCATAGTCTTGATTGTTTGTATGTGTTTTTTTCATGTGCAATAGGTGCGTCATTCAATGCAGGAAAGTTCCACGGACTATTAGAGGCTATTCTGGCTTGGTTTTGTGAGGTCACTGCACAATGCTGTGGATTCTTTCAGCAATAGGATATTGAATCATATTTTTATAGATCAGATGGATTGACTAGGTCTTTTACTGAAATTTTCAGAAAAAGAAGACACCCCACAAACTCACACTGGTTAAAAGGTTAAAAGTGGAGTCACACTATTGATTTCACACATTCTTTACCTCTTGCTCTAACCCTAACCCTATCCATTACATTCCAAACCAAAACTCAATTGTAATCTCAATCTTAAAATCCAGCCTTTAATCTGTAGGTCTGGTCAAAGATACCCACCATAGGGCTCCACTTTACTATAACCAGTCTGTATTTGAGGCCCAACAGCGATGTAAATGTCAGAATAGAAACACACCTATCATAAAAAATACTGAATAGTCTTCAAGCATTAGATGTTTTGCAATTAAAAATGAATTTCCATTTATAGGGCATGTTTTAATTGGGTTAATTGGGTTAATTAATTGGGTGTTTCTTTATGGCTTTTTATAGAAATTAATCTTTATAGAAATTCCCAACATTTTGTGAAACAAAAATTATTATTATTATTATTATATAACATATTCTGGCCTGCCTTAGCCATTTCTCACAGTGTCTAGTTGTTCTATAAACCAAAACGTTTCTGTGTCACAACGGTGCGTATGTCTTCTGGCAAAATGCACACATTTTTATGTTTTTGGCAATTACTTTGAAATTCATGCAGTTTTAACCAGTGAAAAGCATTGGTTTTCTTAATACCGTTTCAGTTTGTGCTTGGTCCCCTTGCATATTAGCTAATAATCAGCAATGTTGCCGAGTCTGATATCTGCCTTACTCTCCTTACAGATGGGCCTTGAACACAACACAGACAACAGGAATCAAACCCTGCTGAGCTCTCTCTCTTCTTTTTTGCCCTGACTGCTTCAGACTCTTCTTATGTTCAATGCCATTCCAAGGTAGTCAGTCTTGCAAAGCCTCTCTCATCTTTAGCCAAAGAAGGCTGGGTTCTGCTTCTGAAGCATGAGTGATGCTAATTGTAAGGCAAAGGATCGATGTAATTTCAGTATAACTGATGTTGTGGAACTGATATGTTATATAATGAGAAAAGTAATATGCTTTGTCATAGCCTTGCACTAGAAGACATTTTGTTAGCTCAAACAGTAAAAAAGCTGACACACACATACACTCAAGTGTTGAGAGGTGAATCAACACTTACAGATATTGAGTGTGGAACAAGAAAATACGGTTCTAAAGACAATACCTCTGTCTCAGGAGTGTCTTCATTGTATATTTTCTGTGAAATAGTGCTGATCCAGCAGTTTTTGGTCAAACATTTGCTCCTGTCTGCTAATAAAAAAGCAGCAGTTTTATTGAACTACTAACATTGTGTCAATTTGCTGTGGAAGGTTTCCGAATCTAAACCAGGATGTTATTTTATTAGTGAAAGCTGGTTTCACGGGCCTTAAGGAACAGACAAAATCACTTTTCCAAACTTCAACAAATGGGTGGCACTTTATAATAACTACATGATATGAAAAGAATATTTGAGTGTCAGTAATCATTTACAAAGCATTATTTATGCTTAACAAATGTATTTTCCCACTTTGTTAAGGATCCGTTAAGAGTTTACAAGTTAAGCTAATTTAGACAAAGGAACAGTTAATCGGTGTGTTAATAAACATTACATTCACACATACTCCTCATGTACTCCTCATGTAAACTCATGAGTAATACAGGTAGTTATAAAACATTTTCTAACTGACTTTCTAACAGTCTGTTAACTGTTATTGTGAGCACTGGATGAGGAAACATCTATAGTAATACTGTAATTATAGAATGGAGATTGTTGGCTTTTTGTGAATTTGTCTGCCATCACTGAACCCCTACATCTGGGTAATTATCCTGTATGAAGACACATCATTGCCTGCTGTCCATTTTCACGTACATTATTGAACAAAGGATTAGACTCTCGCTTATTGGTTCTCACAAACTCCTGTTCTCCGATGTGCCCCTGCACTCCAGTGCTCCCCTATTTCCCATCATTTGTTTGAGCTCATTCTGTTCTCCTGACTTTTACTTCCTTGGTTTCTGAGAAAAGCCAAACACTTCTTTTCTCACATGTGTGATGTCTTTCTGGTCAGATTCCAGCAAAAATGATTCCATTAAACAAATGCAAAGTACAAGAAAACCGTAAAAGGAGTACGTATTATATTTCCTGGACTCTGTTAAAAACACAATGAATTGCACAAAACCATCTTGAGAGCAGGCACATGTGTTTTTTACACATTTTGCACAGAAGCAGTAGAGAAATGGTGTAGAAGTTCCTCTGGGAAGTGTACTTTTGGAGTAAATAAATGTTTGCTGTTTGCTTTCTTTCTCGTCCCTGCAGAGAAAATGTTTTTTATGTCAATCGTGTTTTTTTTCATTCGGTCACACTGCATTGCATCAAGTAAGATCTAAAGGAACTGTTAAGATTATAAAGTGGATTTTTTTTATGAAGCAAGTTAATAAAGTGCCTTACAAATAACGCTGATCTTATTAAAGTCTTCAATCTATATTTCTATTTAATATAAAGATGAACTACACTTTGACAATATACTGACCACACCTAAATAAAACGTCTGTCTCATGCCTCTCGCTGTTTATGCTGTCTTGCTTTTTTAACCCTCCTGTTATGTTCGTTTCAGAGGTACATCAATAATGTCCGCGGGTCCATTTGACCCGGGGCCATTTATTATACATATAAGTTTCAGAAACCAATAAGTTCCAAAAATAAATGTTTATATCTCATCAATAACTCTATTTCTAACAATTTTAATTAATTTTAAATTTATTGATATTATGTTTGGTTCACAATTCATCTTTTAATAAACATAGTTCACTTGTTTTTTTTTTTTTAATGTTTT
>CM051503.1:9253554-9290510 GCA_028031935.1 Paedocypris micromegethes
TATGTATAGTAAAAGTTGTGAGACATGTGAATTACTATAGTTATATATACACATATATTTATGATGTATATTTGTGTGTTTTATTTATTAATTTTTTTAATGGAGTGATTGTTAAGTTAAAAAGAGACGCCTTTTATGTCCAGTGGTCAAATTGACCCGCTGACTAAAAATCATGATAAACAAGTCCTGAAAATTAATACTGCAAGTAATTGTTATTTAACAATTTATTTTAACCACAAATAATCAAAATAACACAATATTTTAACATTATGAACTCTTTTGTCTTTTTTTTTTTTATCAATATCTTTGTCCACAGCATACAAATGCATTGTAGTCAAGAATCATCATTGGTTTCTGAAACTCTCCTGTACTGATTTCCACATTTTTGTGCAAAGTGCTCCTTTGACCTGTAAACCCCATCCAAGATAAGGACTCTTAAATATGTATGGAAAATATGTAAAAAAAATACATTTTTTTCCTGCCACTTGTTTCCCAAAACACATCTTATTTCTAAATTAGACACTTCAAGAATCATTTTCTGTATAGAGCTGGGCATGAGCAGTTCAGAAGCTGACCTGATGTCTGTCACACGAGTCAGGCCATCCTAGTGAGTTCTGGCACTTTCTTCACTATGTTTTCTTCAGACACTAATGGTTGATTTATATTTGGGGATGAAGACAACTGAATTTGACGTTTTTTTTATGTAAATGTCTTGCAATGCTGTAAATCCATTGCATTTTCTTCATTTTGTTCATATTGATAATCAGATTCATCAGATCCTACTCTGCTGAGTGACCACTCAATGTGGGTGGAGTTTGGCCACAGCAACTGATAAAGTTCCCCTGAAAACACCTGCATTCTCACACTTCAAAGATGAGGCCCATAGAATACAAACATATGCGTGTGTGTGTGTGTGTGTGTGTGTGTGTGTGTGTGTGTGTGTTTGAGTGAGAGAGTGTGAGACAGCTGTTTATTATGACTCGTTGTTGCATAGAAGCAAATAGTATATGCTCTTTCTGACTCGTTTTAGCTTCCATTTTGTATGCTGTGTCAAATTGACCGGAACATAATCAATGTAAAAAAAAAAACATATAGCGGGTGTTACAAATATGTGAACGGACCCATTTTTTTTAATATATGCTGATTACACTAAATAAGCCAAGCATGAGAAGTTTCAAAGTGAAAAAAGACTGTTAAGAATTTTTTAAATTATTTTTAACTTTAAGAACGGGTGAGAATTTGACCGGAACGTAACAGGAGGGTAAAGCCAAATCTAATTTGGTAGCTTACAGTAATAACAAAATACAAAAATATAGCTAATTTATAGCTAAATAGTAACCCATGAGCAGCTTTAGAATTGATTGACGTCTCTGGCATGAGCATTGGAATAGGATAAGGAAGACCAAATGCTGAGGTGGTTGCATAAAAAGCAGAAACTACATTTGTTTATATGAGTGCAAAATGATTTACTATTCTAAATTTCCCCAACTTATTTTTTCCTTATGCTAATTTTAGCATTTTTTGAAGAGCAGTGCATGCACCTGGATAAGGTCAACATGCTTTTAAAGTTTGACTATTTGAAGTGTGATTTATTTTACTGGCCTGGCGTCAATATGTTGGGTTTTTGGACCCGGGCAATTTTTTAGCACTTTGTTAACTTCAGCATCAATCAAAGATGTGAGTTGTGGTCGGTGAGGTGGATTTCTTCATCGGGACCAAACCAGGCCATCTGTATCCATCTTAGCAAGTCAGTGAGTTAAACATACCGAATTGGATTTTACAAAGCGAAATTGGCCTTGCCACCTGAAAAGCAGCGATAGGAGTAAGTGAGAGGTCGGCACTATTTCTCTGGACTCTGAAAGTGTGTCATTAAGGGCTGGTCTGAAGCCTGCACCAAGCGTCCAAGTTGAGATTGGAGTCTAAATGTGAAAGCCTTAGAAGTAGAAGTAATGATGATGATGATTAATATTCAACTGACTATATGTGCATGTGTGTGTGTGCGCACACGCGTTTAACAGTTTGAATATATATATATAGTAATTGAATTCTAAAGTACATTTTTACTTTTTAAAGGAACTTAAACATTAAAATAATAATGATGAATGTTTGAATGGAAGAAAAAGCCTCATGTACAATGACTATTTGTAATTTTTATTATTGTTATTGTTGTTGTTGTTGTTGTTGTTGTTGTTAATTTTAATAATAATAATATAATCATTCATAATACCATTTCATTTTAGTATGTTTATTATAGTTTTAATAATATAATTATTGTAATCTTCTAGAGACATTTTGCAACAGCAACAACACACACACACACACACACACACACACACACACACACACACACACACACCCACACACACAGAGCGTTTCTTTGTCTTGCTCATTCTTACAGATGTTCTGTCATGGACTTGCACATCAAAGCATTTTTTCCCAAAGTTGTTAAACATTTTAATTGCTCATTAACATGCTTAATCAGTTCTGCGTGACAATATGACTCTAGGCAAAGAGAAAAGTTTAATATTAATTACAAAAATCAAGCAAACAATCTGACAACTAATCATGGCCCATGACTGTCACAATACAGTTAAATATTTCAAAATCTTGTTAGATTAAAAACAAAGTACATAGCTATTGTCATGGATTCCCAGACTTAAGCCTATTCAATAAATTGACAACATTCCCTTTTCAATGAGGGAAAAACAAAGACAATTCGGAAGTTGTTTGGTTATAAAATCTCCAATGGGCCACTGGCAATTTATTCTTTTGAATACTTCTTTATTGAGGTGATTTCAAAAGACTTTTATATAGTAAAGTGTGTGCCCTATTTCAATTACTGAACATTTTACACAGCTTTATGCCCCCCACTCCCCACTTTGGGGAATGAGGCCATTTATATCATCGTGTCATTTAAAAAGCTCTGTTGAAATAAACCATCATTAAATCATGAAACACTAGTCAATGTTAGGCAACGCATCATTGCATAATTAAAATACATTGATAAGTAACAAAAGCAAATATAAAATGATTGTATGGGTTTTATTCATATGAGGGTTATTTTTTTATTCTTAAAATGTTACTGTCATTTTATAGTATACTAACCTATAGAGAAGATTAAGTATTTTTTTTTAGATTTATACTACACATCCTGCCCTCTGAATATTTTTTGGAATCATAAATGTAAATCTTTTTTGTCAAGTGCAGTGGGCAGGTGGGTTGTATCCTTTTGTGGAAACATTTATCACCATAATGTTAAAAGTAGACATTTTTAGACTTGGTGTTGCATTAAAGTGAAAGAAAAACGACTTTCAAAGTTTGTGCTTTATGACTTATGACTGGTAATGGCCACTTACTGTTTCAAAACGAGGAAGAATGTTTATTTAAAAATAACTTCACGTTAGAAGGTTAAACAATTTTTCTGTGGCTGTATTGCAGGTGACGGCTACAATGGCAAAATGGATTATACATTAAGTGATGACATTTTAAAGTTATTTGTTAAACTTTAGTCATATAAATAAATTAATTTTCATATTTTATGTATTTCATTATTTATATTATATTGCCATTTCACTGGAAAAACATTGTTATCTTTATATGGTTTACAAAATCAGGTAGTGAATTTTATATTTAAGAATTAGAAAAAGAAGAATTACAGTTTTTTTCATTTGTTTACACACAATTTTGAAAACCTGGTTCTTTTTCTCAAAATATATTCACAATTATCCAAACACTCAATTTGCAGAATTCCTAGATTGTTTGCAAAATGACACACTTCAGTCAAAACATACACATTTCAGTCAAAACATATACACATATTTGTGAAAATGCTATTAGTTTTCATTTAACCAACACAGTCATCAATGATCAGACACTATTGCAGACAGTTTCACAGTGCTGTGATAAATCAAAAACACATTTGTAAAAAACTAATTTTAGGAAATAGCATGTGCTAGATTTTTGGGCAGACATTGTTATGTAAGGGATCATTTCGATGACAAAACAAAATAGTGACCATCCCACAACATTCTTCATGATTAGTTTGAGATATAGGGAGAATGTACACAAATAGGCCTACTATAAACTTACCAAGCAATGCACAACACTGATGCTGCAGACTGAATATTTCAAGTATTTATTTCAGTTCAAGAAATACAGTATTTCTTACCATAATCAGTTACAGTAATCAACCAACAATGAAATCAATGAAACAAATAAAATCTGTAGACAAATAAAAATTACTGCATGAAGTACATACAGTTTGACTCAAAAGGTACAACAACACAAATACTGTAACTATTCCTCATCTCTCCGTTTGACTGGATCAGGCCATTTAATTTCATCCACATCACAGGCTATGTCTTCATTGGCAAGGCACCGTTGGAAGAATCGCCTTGAGTGACGAATCCACCCCTGCACAGAAGCTGCTTCAATTTGATCACATGCCTGCTCCATGGCCTGAATGAGCGGCAAACGGTCATAGGGCCGCAAGTCGTATACCTTCCACCAAGGGGGAGTATGGAGGAAGCCCGATGGAATGAGACATTGTACCGCATCTGGTCCACTTGGTTTAATGCTGTGACAATCTCGTGCAATCGGTCAAGAAATGCAAGTATTAGATTTGCATTATAGGGTCCCAGATTTGCATGGTGGTGGAGGACCCCATTTTGTGTGATAGCAGCACAGAGGGTGATGTTACCCCCTCGCTGCCCTGGCACATTGGTGATTGCCCTGTGTCCAATTACATTTCTCCCTCGTCTTCGTGTTTTTGCAAGGTTAAATCCAGCCTCATCCACATATATAAATTCATGCTGAATTTGTTCTGCATTCATTTACAAGACTCTCTGAAACGCAGTAAAAGACAATAGGATGCTATTTAATATTTATTGCACTTTTTTTTTGTTCCAGAACATTACGAGCAGTGCACAATACCACACCATAGCAGTAAAATGAACAATCCATACCTCCACATACTCAGAAATTCAGAGAGAGTGAAACATCTGCGCACTGTCAAATGGTACCCGATACAGTTGCTTCATGTGTACTTGATTTTTCTTGAGGATTCGAGCTAATGTTGACAGAGAGACTTGTTGGATGTTATTGAAAATACGGTGATCGTTGATGATACTGGCTTGGATTTCTCGCAGCCTGATACAATTATTGGCCATAACCATGTTCACAATGGCGGCCTCTTGTGCACGGGTGAACATAGGGCCCCTTCCACCTTGGCGTCCTCTGTGCTGCGTTTTCAAATTAGCACATGTGTGCTTCCACACCTTGTGGATGTGATTATCCAATTCGTTCATTAGTGTGGTCATTGGCAATCCGGGGCTTTGTAATGACAAGGAAGTAATCTCACAATCCTTATCTGTGTCTAAGGTGTCGAAATGTGTGTAGAGTTTTACAAATCACTGTGTGTAATGTTTTGCAAAATGAGTGAAGCAGATATTGTGTGTAATGTTGTGCAAATCTGTGGCGGTGTTTTGCTCCTTGGCGTAGAATTTTGCAAATTGTGTGGAAATTTTTATTTTGGAGTGTAAACAATCGTAAAAAACTGTAATTAAAAGAATTAGCCACAACACAAACATACTACTAACACAACACATCACAACAAATGCACAATCAAATAAAGGCGTTTAAGTAAAAGGTATTTTTCATATTTCACTAACGGTTAATAACATAGTTATCAACAGACCTGTATAAATTTGCTGGAGAATTAGCCAGTCAAGACCTGCGACAATCAAAGTTATTTCTTTGCCCAAATCCACTGTAATGCAAAACCATAAATGAAGCCTTGGATCATATCTTTGTTGTTGACAGAAGTCGATTTCAGGAATAGTTTCCACAAGTTGTGGTAACAATGGAATTTTTCTTGGAATCTCAGTAAATGGAACGTCCATAAAAATCCTCAAATGACACACTGGATCATGTTTGATATGAAAAATGTCGAAAATCAGTTCAGTGTACTGATTGAACTGGCGAACTGTGCGAAAGGAGACTCAGGTGAGACCATGTAATATATTGGCAGACAACTGCAAAGGGAACTTCTCCAGTATAATCCGATTTCATTTTCAGGAATGAAAGGAACTGCACAATTGGAGTCAAATGTCACACACAGCATACATTCTGTTTCAAATGAAAGATGCCAGAACTTCTTCCAGGCCAACACATGTCCATTGTACATTCTAGAACAATGAGTTTTTCAGTTCCAGTTAAGTGAGACAAATGCTCCCAGTGGTGGACAATTTCGCCACTAAACCATGAATGGAGAATGTTTCAGTTCAACACATTGTCCTATTGTGCGGATGCGTGTGATGGGAAGGTAGCTGCATGGAATTCGATTCAAGGGCAGGATGCATCTTTTTATCCATGGGTCTGTGCCAATAACTGAAAAGTTGACAAGGATTGGATGTTGGGTTTGAACTTTTTTTTTGTTCAACTTGTATAACTTTTAACTGAGATTTCAAATGTTCATTTTTGGATGCAGGATGTGCTTTTGCTGTCTGATTTTCTTTGAGACAATTTGTACACGCTTATAATATTCAGTTAGGTGAAAAAGAAATATTCTGCTTGGTTATGTGAGGAACCGTATTAATACTAGTATTATTCATTATTTACTTTTATTTTAATTATTAATTAATTATTTACTATTATTATAGTCTATTATTATTAATATTATTATTATATTTTACTATTATATTAGTTTATACTATATTATTAAACACTCACAGCCCAATACAGTAAGTGTTACATTTGGTATGTATAGACATGCAATGTATTTCTACTTTCACAGCATGATACATTGATGTTTTTTTATGAAACAGAAATGGCAAATTTGAAGCATTAGCTAGACATGTGCAGATTCCAATTCATATCATAAAAAGAAAATGTGTCAGTAATCCTAAAGTAAAGTAAAGTGAATGAGATTGTCATTATGGTCCTAGGGGACCATATTGAAATTGTGCTCTGCATTTAAACAATCCAAGTGAAGTGCACATGCACACAGTGAAGTGAACGGACACAAATCCGGAGCAGTGGGCAGCCTAAGCCGTGGGGCGCGTGGGGTTCAGTGTCTTGCCCAAGAACACTTAGTTGCAGAACCAGCCATAGGGGGATTCGAACCTGGAGACCAAAACTCCCCAACAATACTTTAAACACATCTGTGTCTCATCCTATGGCCGCGTATTGTGTACATCCTCCTCCAGCTCCCTGTGAACAAGATATGGAATACGTAAGTTGTTTATGCCTACACAACACTCCCTCCTAATCTATAAAGTTGTTGTTTTATCGCAACACTTTTCACTTTTGATGCAATAGCCAGCTGTTTTCTAACACATAGCACGATTTTATTCCACGTCAGACCATTTCAATTCCCAACATTCTTGTTCAGAGGTGCCCTCTAAGAGATCCCTTAACACCTCCAAAGACTATACGAAGAGAAAGAGGAGATGGGCATGAAAGGGGGTGGGGGGTTTAAAGCTGGAAAGTGTCTTTTATTGCCCCATTACTATGGAAATTAATGGTCAAGTCTGATGTGGAATCTCCCCATGACTGTGTTTTGAGGATAAAGGACAACAGAGGAAAGGGACAGGAGAAAATACGTTCTTTGTCGACTGGCGTTTTCTCCTTTATTGTGCATAGAGTCATACTGTCAATCATGGACACATCTTCTCCTCTCCTTAAGTTCACGCTCTCATCCTTTGACTTTATACCAAACGTTTTTCCACAGGGCATCCACTGTTTGATTTCAAAACTTTGCCATCAGGAAAGTTATTAAAGGATATACCAGTCGCATCCACACTTTCTTCAGACTTGCTGTCACACATAGAGAGCGAGAAGGACAGAAAAAGAGAATTTGTTGAAGTGGAAAAGGACACTGTCAACAAATGTTCCCCCAGCCTGCTTCGCTCTGACTCCTACATTTAATTCTTTATTGCTTTTGGTTCCTGTCGCGTGAACACCCAGGCTATAGGTTTTAGTAAGGTTAACATGATACACTGGTAACAACACTTAGGTTGACATTCAGGCGTGACTTCTTACCGTCCTGCCATTAAATTCTTCCTGGCTTAGTGGAAAGGTATCTAATAGCTGGCTTTATGTTGTCAGTGCTCTGGATAAATGACAGTGGTTTAGTCTGGTGCAGTTCCCGCTTTAAGAACTACACTGTGAGCCATGAAGTGTGGAGGGATGGCATTTGCTTTTTTTCCATTTTTGATTAAAATAATGCTTGAACTGTTAATATTACATACTACACTTGAATGTTGTACGCAGTGGCGGTTTTGGGAATGGACCTAATGTCACGTGGAGAGTGGCACGTTTTTATTTGTGCGTCCCCTAAGCGATTTTTTATTACATATCATAAATTTGTGCGCTTCGTTTGTGTTTATTTAAGGAGTTACGCACAGAAAATGAGAGAAAAGTGAAGAAGAATAAAGAGAGAGTCTCGCCCAGGACATAATTCAATGTAGAACTGGTTGTACGTCATAATATAATAAAAGCTGGTTTCTTTATGTGTAAAAAAGTATTCATATATTTCTATATTGGACTGACAGCAGGTATCACTGGTGGGCTCTGCATTTCACACCAAAGCCCCTCAAAAACAGATTTATGATTATAAAAACCATCTGCAGAAAAACAGTTTAAAGGGCTGTTGTTTTGCAAATAGATATATCCAGTAGTGGCAATAAACGCTTTTATTAAATTGACAAACGAGGAGTGAACAGGTCTCCTACTATCGCAGCTACAGAAGTGGCTATTAAGAATGCACATCACAGGGAAAAATATCTGCAAAGTGCTGGGAGATTCTCTAGTGTCACACGCCTTTGAACATTAGTGTTGCAGTGCGACAATAACTTATACACTAGTCAAAAGTAGCCAGAGCTACAAGCACTTTGAATTATTCTTCTTTAGAATCAAAAGCCCTGTCACATCCACAAATTGCAATATTACTAAAAGAAAATGATTTTAAAAATGTACCTCTAACAAAGGCCTTCAGAAAATAATCTAAAAGCTGACAGAGGCAGAGTTTGACAAAGTTCTATGGCAACAAATTATGGAAATATGATTTTTAAATAATCTGAAAAGCATTGAAAGAAAGTGGCCAGATCATTTTTTTAATATTTCTTATTTAAAACTAAGTAAAATCAACATATGTTTATGATTCAGAAATTATTAGGCCTCTAGAGGTCTTGTCCTTACTCAAACCTTACACACACATAAACGTACATAAAAATGTATATACTCAATAATTTTAAAATGTAAATGCTTAATATGCAATTAATTATATCACATGCTACTTCTTTATCCTGCAGGTTCATTACACTTTAATATTCACAGCCAAGAGACTCATGATACTCGGTCCCATGGGAGATCAAACTGATGCATGTCAGGCTTTGCAGAAACTGGCTAGCGATGAACCATAACATCACTTTTCCCAAATAAAGGTCACGTTTCATTGAACTTTACAGCACATGTTCTTAGATGGTGTCCCACAAGGTATTGAACCCTGTAGAAATGTTCACCATGTCTAGGAATAATGAAAGCTGTACTCTCTTCAGAAGTGCTTTGTGAAAGATAAAGGTTGGTGACTCAGGCTCTGGTCAATTTTCTCATAATGTTCTTTGAGGCTTCTATTTGTTTATTAAATCTGCTTTATGAGGAAGGCTTAGACTCCCATTTGTCTCTGTACTCTCTGACCTGTCTGAGTATAGTTCATCTCTGCCTGTGACTGGCCGCACTCCATCGAATGTCTTGTAATTTTCCTGAGTGGATTTGGATCAGCAACAAAGAATTTTGCCATTTGTCTTAAGTGTTGAGATCAGCAATCTTACACAAGCTAATCAGAGTTAATTTGACACGACATTCTTTCTGTGTGCTTGTAAAACTGCCTTCCGGTGTGGTTTGGTTGCTTTAGAGCCCATGGACTCAAGTCAGATGATTTTCTGGCATCATATTCTGAGTTTTCCCTTCTGTGCAATTTCTGATGCTTTCTGAGCTGTTGCCACTAACCATTCCTTGTGTTCTTAGCTAGATTAAAGAGACTTGAAAGCAATGGAATCACACACACTTGCAAGGAAGAGAAAATTAAGGTTCTGTTTTGCGTCTTCTGGACTTAAAAATTGATTAAAAAAAAAAAGGCGACGCATAAGTTTTGAATAGACCTTGTTGATGAAGGTTGACTACACTTCTTTAATCCACTCCATGATTCTGGTAGAGACACCAACATAGCATTTGATATTCTGTTGTTCATGTGTGTGGCAAAGTGATTTTGGTGACATACAGAAGGTTAATTCTGGGCTTGCGTGGTCTTTTGTTGTATCTTTTATCATTCTGTAGGGCACAGCTGAATTCTGCGTTCATGTGCCACAGTCTGGCTATTAAAAAAAACACCTGCAGTGATCTTACAATGAGACCATCAACACACTGTTTTGTCCTGGATCACAGCTTCCTTCATATACAGTATCCTCTTTTCATCTCTGCATGTACTGCATGTGTTCTTTTTTTTATTTACTGGGAAATAGATGCTTCTAATATCCATATCCATCCTTTGGGTTTAACAACCCCTGATCGGGCCTCAGTGAAGGTCACTGCTCTTTTGCTAAGAATGCCTGCAAGTGGATTGTGGAAAAAGAACAGATTTCATTAAATTGTTATTATGTATTTGTTCTGTCTATTTTGAGGTGTACTCATTTGGTTATTTTAAAATAAACAACCAACCAAGTATGGTTATTTATAAAAGACTTTCAGACCAAAACTAGGTCTGCCAGATGAAAGACCCTGTTGCTACACATCGTTAAAATCCAGCAATTCTTAATAGAAAAGCTTAAATTTCTCATTCCGTTGTTTCTAAACTATTTTCTTTTGCTAAAAATTGTTCTATCTTGAAAATGTATATCCAAAGAATGGATGACATCAGTGTAAGAGTTTATTCTTAAATATATTTAAATTGACTTGAGAAATACATCAATTCACAAACCATTTTAAAATATTTTTAATCTTTGAAAACGGTTAAATTCGACTCAAACATGATAGAAGGGTTAAATATTTTTACTTAATCCACTACTCATTGTGCTTTAGCTTTTGCTAAAAATCAAATGCTAAATTACTAAATACATTGCTATGCTTGTTGCATTGTACTGTGGCGTAATGCCATTCATATAAAACTGTTAATAACTGAGAATTGGTCATAAAAATGATTTGCATAAAACTGAGTTTCACCGCAAGTGTTGTAGGAGCAGATCTTTTGCCATTTTCCATTGCTTTTTTCTATAGTGTTGTGGGATTTATCTTTGTCTGATTTTGTGCAACAGTGTGTTTAGTACTCAAGTCTTGTTTACTATGCTTGCCAGTGATGTGGAAAGTCACAAAGTCAAACAGATTGTACTTAATGGACGATGGTAGCAATGCTGCAAGGATTGTAAGAGCTGTTCTCAAGGCAAGCACTGCATTCTGTAGTCATCAATCTTTAATCATTTATTTTCTCCAGATTTGCGTAAATTTCTTTGAGTAAAATTAGTGCCAGGCAATTGTGAAAGTATTTTTCAATAATTAAACGCGTCTGTTGACCCTGAAAATGACCCATTCGATTTGATATGCAATTTTGGCCCTTATTTTTGCTGAATCTGTATTTTAGTTTTCACGCTGCTCATTCCGCAGAGCTGATGAGCAATGGGAAATGCCACCAATGTTGTAAGTTGATTCAATGCTCAACTCTAATCAATTGGCATCACTACACAAAAAATTGTCTCCATTGTTTTGGAGGGTTTTTTTTTGGAGGGTAAAACATGTAAAATGATAATGTAAATGTAATTTAAATGTTTAATTACAATAATACAGATAAGCCATTGAAAGGCAACACATGCGCTGCTAAGTGACAAAGAAAATTAAATCAATAGGTATATTATATTTTAAAGGTCTAAACAAATTGTTTTACTAGGCGTATACCTGTCACGATTCATGAACTGTTTCATGGACTACAAAGCCCAGGATTCCTGGTGTTTGTCTCTTCCTGTGTTTGTAGTCACGTTTCATTGATTTCACCTGTGCGCCTCGTTTAATGTATTTAGGTTGTCACCTGTGTGTTTCCTTTGTTTGTCAATTAAATGTTCACAGCCAATGTTCCCGGTATGTTCCAGGTGTTTCGTAAGTTTCAGTTTGTTTTTTAATTACATTTTTGTTTGTTTTTTTTGCACTGCACACTGTGGCTCTGCAGTTCCTATGCGGAACAGTAACAATACTGTTCTTTTAATCCAATTCTTAAAAAAGAAATTAATTATGTACTTGATATATTTATACTGTTATTAATTACACTATTTTACACCTAATGTTGTATTCAATTTTATAGATTTCATTTTTTCTTTCATTTTCAAAAAGCATCACAAACGTGTAAGGAAAGTTTGTTCAACTGTTGCTTAAAATATCTAAAAACACACGACTAAAGTTTGAATTATTTCTCAAAGGCATTTTCATGGCAAAATTATTCAAAAGACTGCAGGGATGTCACCCTTAATGGATTCCCCCAGCATATATCTGCGGTGTATCATAATGGCGCCCTGATATTACCCATGTCATTAAACAGCATACAATTATGCAAATGCATGAATGGCTTCGCGAACACTATCAGTAACAGAGAGATGAGTTGCCCTGCTTATTGAGATTTTCAGAGGAATCTTGAGCATGTTCATCGTGCCGCAGAAGGCCCACGCATGGGCAAACCAGCCCCTTTACGAGACCGTGTGCTGTCAGAACCTCCGACTGCTGCTGATGCAAATGTCTGCAAATGGAAAGCAAAAAAAA
The DNA here is from genome assembly GCA_028031935.1 of Paedocypris micromegethes. Classification (NCBI taxonomy): domain Eukaryota; kingdom Metazoa; phylum Chordata; class Actinopteri; order Cypriniformes; genus Paedocypris; species Paedocypris micromegethes. Next base: position 9,266,350 of record CM051503.1, read on the forward strand.
AATACTAGAACAGAGAGATTTATAACACACCCATAGTAAAGCTGCAATCTGTTTCATGGGAAAGCAGGGGACTTGTGAATTGCTGAGGAGGTCAGCAGAAAATGGTTTTCCTCTGGATGAAAATGATCTTGTCAATATGATTCCCCTTGTTCTCTTGAATGTGTGGATAGTAGAGAAGCTGCAAAGTCTTTTGATAGAATCAAGCTCGACTGTTGCAAACATACAGTATAAGCTACTTCTCACGCCTCAGTTTCTCAATTATTATACTCCAGGAAGTTTAAAATTCCTCATGGCAATATGCCCAGCAACATTGTTAGAACGGGAGAAAAAGTAAAAAAATTAGTTGACTTCCATTTGTTTAAAATTGATTAGTTGAACACAAAATTAGATTTATAATATTTTAATAGATTCAGTTTCTGAATGCTTTAAATTTAATATAACTGAATTCTATATTTCTGAATATTTGATAAACAACACGAACATGGCCAATACCAGCCCTCCACAAAATGCTGTTAGGTAATACATGAATATAGTTAATGTAAATGACACAATCACGTCTTTTGGGCTCACGATCCAATCCGTGTCAGTTAATATTGTTCTGGTTCGATAATCCGTAATTTGATTAAAAAAAATAAAAATCAATCAATACAAAATGACACAAGCATCATACACTGTAAATGTAAAAGAAAAGTGACTGATTGATTTTAGACTGGTTGAATCATGAGTCTGAAGAGGCTCTTTAATTGCTTTCAACAGTACAGAATACAGCGAGATGATGTGTTTACTGTAGCAGCATCGTCTGTCCCGCTATCAGATTGATTAAAATAAGAATTAGCTCATAAGCATCGCAAGCTTGATGTTTATTGGCTTTAAAGTACATTATTGTTTTCAAAGGTGATTTAAAAATTGATTAGCACTGGGTTTCTCTGAACTCAAAGTACATTCAGCTCTCAAAACAAAAAAGCAAGATTATTATTCCATTTGTAAATTATTGCAATTGTAAATTATTATTATTGCAAGTAAACAGTTAAAGCAAGCTGATTCACAATCTCATCATCATGTTCATTGCAACAACAAACAAATTAATATGTCTCGGAACAGTTTCTGCTTTAAGTAGCATATGGTAAGAGAGAAACTTTTTCATGTGTTATGTTGTTTTTGTATTCTGAGTGATCAACTACTTTTCTCATGCAGAGATTTATAATCTTTACAACGTCATGCGTTACTTGTTTAATTTAATTTCATGGCTGACATAAAGATCCAAACTGAGACTGGCTTTTCAGAACTGATCCCGATCTCTAAAAATAGGCCTATAATTGGACCATCCTAATGTTAGAAATCAGATTGGGACTAGATACAAATTTAACAAGTACAAATTTACAAAGTACAAATTTAAAAAATTGCATCTGGCTATGTCCTTCAAAGTTTCGGCAAAAATGTTACTTGTCTTTATGAAATATTTCATGCTGCAAATGCTGCTTTTTTATTTTATGTGTGCAGTTGTTTGCCCAGAGGACTCCTTTCACTCCCACAGGGCCGTGTACGCGGATGAGACATTATTTATGAGCTGTAGATATAGCGAAAGTGAAATTTACTTTAAATGAAATACCAAAATATTCCATTCAATTTCAACTGCTTCTTTCAATGTTGGGTCATAGAAACCTGGAGTCATAGTCCGCTTCTCTTAGTTTGATTCTAACTACTGGTATATTTATGATCAAAATCTATTAAGTTCTGTACCCAAGTGTAGCCAAACTATTATTCTTGACCAGAAATTCAGTCACAAATGCAATAAAAGTAAAATTACCTATTTATAAAGCATTCAATTACCGTAGTTGTAGCAACATGCATAACTTTAAAAAATATGTTGAAAAACTTTTTCACGTTTACCTGTGTTACTCATATAGACAAGATATTTCAAATTCCCGAATTGGAGGCTAAACACAAGCAAATCAAATCAAATCAATCAAATCAAATCAAATCACTTTTATTGTCACGTCACCCCAGCGTGTGAGCTGTGGTGAGTGAAAAACTTAGTTGCAAACTCCAATAGTGCAATGTGCAGTACAAAACAAATTACAGACAGTAACAATAAGTAACAATAAGTAGCAGTGCAAAAAAAAGACTTTGTGTGCAAATATGTTGTGTGCAAAACAGTTGTACAAAATAGTGCAATTTAGGTGCATATGAGAAAAGTATGACTACCAATGAATTATAGGTAAGGTGCAGCAGCAAAAAAGTTGAAAAAGTTTACAGTGTGTATTGTTATACACTAGCTGTGTTCAGCAGCCTGAGAGTCCGGGGGAAAAAGCTGTCCCGCAGTCGGCTGGTGCCTGCTCGAATGCAGCACAGAGAACAGTCCGTGACTCGGGTGGTGGGTGATCCTCTGGAGGTCTTTGTTGTTGCTGCTGGTGTTGTTTGAGTACCAGACAGTAATACAGCCGGTCAGGATACTCTCCACAGTGCAGGTGTAGAATGAGCGGAGAATTTGGGGGCTCATTCCAAATTTCCTGAGGCGCCTGAGAAAGAAGAGGCGCTGCTGTGCCTTCTTCAGCACTGCTTGTGTGTGGACAGTCCAGGTGAGGTCCTCAGCGATGTGGACACCGAGGAACTTGAAGCTGCTGACCCGTTCCACTGGCGTCCCGTCGATGTAAAAGCAAAGCGCACATCTCTATTTTAACTCCCTGAGCACTTTGAACTAATTTTCAATATTCATGTAAAATATGAAAGGAAAAAAAAGTTATGCGTGCTGGAAATTGGATTGCTTACTCAACTGGCTATGACTTTTACGACTTTTACAGCTTGGCAAATGCTCTAGTAGTGAATGTCAACTTGCTCATTTCGGTTACATGTTCATAGTACAAATACAAAATATTCTAAATAACGCAATAAATATTACTTGACTTCAACAATTAAATACGTCTACTTTCATCTTCATCATTTTAATACTGAATTCTTAGAAATTATGTATCTTTTTAATTTATTTGTATCTGTATTGACATACAATTTGACACCAATTTAATTGCATGCAGATGTACACATATCTTTAACATAGTCTTTCAAGATGTGCACTTGTACACTTTTACCAAACAAATAAACCTCATAATTGAATTGTATTATTTTTGATTAAGTCTTTGTGAAATAATTTTGGAAACTTTTTCTTATCAATGCTTCTTCTCGAGACTCAAATTAGGAAAATATTTAATTGCAAAGTGAAATACGTTCAAGTCAAAAGGACTTTTTTCCCTTTCAACCAATTAAAAGAACATACGAGAGGACTTTTCCCCATTTCCTCAAGACCCAAGCAAAAAACAAACAAAACAATCCCACTATAGTCTAGTATAATGATGTGTGCTCTTTTTTTGTAATTGGCCAACAGTCTTTAGAGGTACAGACAGCTAATTACCGCCATGTTTTTATCTCATTTGCTAGCTGTTGATAGTTTGCTGGTGCCCTCCATTGCTGGAATCCAGAGACAGCTAATCAAGTCTCCCTCTGCAGCGCTTTCTCTAATGATAATTGCTCATCACTGGTTTGGAATCCAGTGAAGTTCTACAAGTAAGCTTAAAATTCATGCAAGCTCCGGAAAATTCTAGGTCTATATTGCAGCTCCTTAGAAAACTGCTACTTGTAACTCCAGCTTAAAGATAAGAGCCTCAATAGGCACTTTGGAATACAATCTCTGGGTGCAATTGCACAAAAGAGACCTCAATTGCTTTTGTTTGAGGTGGAGAAACTCAACAGAAAAAGTGGACAGGTAAAGCTCAGGTAATTCTGAGGCTGAGGGAGAGATTGCCAAAGTAATATGGAAATTTAATATCCGGTTGATAAATCATTCCTCGCCTCTGGTGCTCAATCATGGTGGACGTGGAAGACAAAAGCGAGCTGGTTTTCTTTTCACAGTTCTTCGCTGCTAATTTATTAAAAACGGTAATGAATTCTCATCTCATCACAGACACAGCAACTATTTCATTTTCAGAGTACATTGTATGCCAGGGATTTTCCAACAAACTGATTTCAATTTCCCATAATTATGACATGCGTTGTACCGACAAAAGAAAGTTACATTTCATGTCAACAACGATTAATGAAAATCCTATATCATATACAAAACCCAATTGTTTTACTTGATTTCTTATTTTCTTTTCTTTTGTCTGGCATGATGTACACTATGTTGAATTGTTTAGTTGCACAAAGCATACATATCTAGTGTACCTTTTGCATTTTCTGGTTTGTACCCACAAAAAAAACAATGATTGAACTTTTTCCAAACGGCCGACAGCCTATATTACACGATAAAAAACACCCTTGTCAAAAGCAGTGATCCACTGGATGCTGTGTTTTCCAACACTGTAAAAAAAAGCTTTCTTATTATTTTTTGTATGCATTAATGACTTCAGATCACACAGCTGTTTTGGACAGTCTACAATTTGGAAAAACGCTTCATAAAGTATTTTTGCTTTGTTTTACTTTTTAAACATTTGTGTGTTTATGCTTTTCAATTCCAAGCACATTACCCAAGGTAACCCGTCTTACCATACTGGACATAACAAAAATGACTCGATGTTAAAAATATCCATTCAAATGTACAGCTTTTACAGTGATAACATGTGGAAAAAAGTGTAAAGAGGTGTAGTTTAAACTTTTATAGTTTTTATACTTATGTAGAAGAGCTTTTCAAACTAGGCGATAAGGGCTGCGATTATGAGCGATCCAACTGCTGCAATATTAATGGAGAGTGTTAGACGGTCCCTGGGCAAACTTGCTCTCTCTGTCTCTCTAGTCCACTCTCGTCTTGCACTTGATAAGACAGTTGTGAGAAAAAAACCTCACAAGAGACTCTGTGTGAGTGCCATCTGGATTCACAGTGAAATCCCAGTGGTTGCCTTTGCTGAATGGCGCATGTTTGTCAGCAACGTAACCCCGAGCCCAGCTCCAGCAGCACTTATCCGGCTGCTCATCCAGACACATGCCATAATTATGAATTACATTCCAGCTAAATAAGGCAGTGACTCAGACATTTATCACATGGCAGGACATTAGAGAAAACGATGATTAGCTGCTCACTACATTGGCAGAACGGGACAAATGTCTTAGAAGTAGTTGTGGAAAGTGATGGCAGGGAAAAGCTTCATGCATTCTCTTCTTTGCACCGTCATTGTGAATATTTCATTGTGAATATTTCAAACTAAACGCAAAGCTGTTTGTCGCCTTTTTCTCTCTGCCAATCTAGCGCAACCACCTCGAGCTAGATTCTAGGCAAATCATGATGCCGCAGCTTTTTCTGTCTGGTTTAAAGATTGTTGACTCTGGAAAACTGATTGATAAAAACTTTTGTTTTTATAACAAGAAAAAAAAATGTCTAGGAAAATTGTTTTAGCACATGATGCTTTCACTGCTGATGCTGCTACACAGATCTGTACATTTAGAAAACTAAAATTAGATTTTTTTTGTTATGTTTTAAAAGTGTTAAGAAGTTAATTAAAAAAATTATATAACTGCTTAAAATATTATTTTTTTGCTGCAGTTAATTTTGTCTGGAGAGTCTTTGGGCAACACACTGACCCCCACATGCCCCACATGCAACACGGCTTAAGGCTGCCCACTGCTCCGGGGTTGTTTGTGTTCACTTTACTGTGTGTGGGTGTGTAACTTCACTGGATGGCTAAATGCAGAGCACATTTTCGATACGGCCCCTGGTGGCCATACTGACAAACTCACTCACTTACACTTACTTTGTGATCTATGACTAACAATTTTTTCAATAAAACCAAATCATAATTATTCATCGTTTTATCAACCCGTTTCCAGAAGCTGATTTATCTGCCTTAATCACTGAAGTGATGTTGTAAGGACCCAGCCAAGCCCGCCACCCAACTGTAGGTACTACAGTACATTAACCCTAAATACCATCTCCGAGCCAACAAATGCTCTTAGCTTGCATGCAAAATTTCTCATGTTATCCACACAGACAGCGTGTACAAAAGAAAATGCTATCAGCAGACAGAATTTTATGAATTTCCACCTCAGTGATCCTCATTGGCTGGAGCTAAACTACTCCATTTACTGGTTTACAGCTTTTCGCACAGCGGTGCGTCTGCTAACAAGCATTTCTCGTATAGTAGTGGTTTATGCACCTACTCACTGGATCATGAGGAGCATAAAAAGGCATTAGTTCATTTAGTGAGGTATTGCTGGATGTGGCACTATGACCAGCTATACTTAAAATGGGCTTTAGCATCTGTGGCGAGCCAATCCTAAAAAACTGGGGGAGAACATCAGCAAATCACAACCAAAAAAATAATCAAGACAAAAAACATGGGGTTGTTGAAGTCCGACTATCATCTGTACGCTTTGAGTTGCTGAGTCCACTTCCTCATGACCAGACAAGTTCCTCCTCACAAGAGCTTGATACACCACACTTGAGGAAGACTCCCGCTCCAGAAGACGAGCACTTTACACCTACACACGCGTAAAAAAAAGAAAGAAAAACGTCCTCCAGGGAGTTTTTGTGAAAATAACGCCATCAGGGTGTCCGTCACCCTGCTTCACATTGGAAATTGCAAAGAAAAGCAAAACAAAAGAAGAGTGATGTTCACTCTTGCTCTGGCTGTGAATACAGAAAGATCTGCGCCATCTTCAGCGTTGAAGCTACATGGCTAATAATGGCAATTACAAAGGTTGAGCATCTTTTGTCCCTCACAGCAGACGACTGATCTCATCTGGCCTAACATCAGGGGCTGTCAGTGGAGAGAAGCTTCCAGCTTGACAGCATGACGATATAAATTGACAAGACGGTGGTTCTCACTCTATTATTTAAACAAACAACGCTTTTTGACCCACTCTCTCTTCTCTCTTGTTTTCTTTGTGGAATGACAGATGGCAGGTTGAAGCCTCGGGTCACCTTGCTGTGTGTTATTGTAAGTTGTGAATGAGGTTTGACTAGTTTTACTCATCTGTACCAGAATAAATAATGAAAAATCAGAAGGTCAATTAAAATAAATGGAAGTAAATAAGCAAAAATATACTATTAAGAAAATAAATAATTATTAAGAGTTAAGTACTGTATATGTGAGAGTGTGAAGAAAGTCTCTGATTCTCATACTATTATTTTTTCTCTACAACATTATTTTAGCAACAACAATAGCAATACATTTTATTATTTTATCTGACTTGTTTTTTATCGTAATTGAAGATTCTTTGTGATTAAATTTTTAAAATTTTTAAAATTTGAAATAACACTATATTGGAAACAACTATAAAAAATTTTGCTTCTAAAATATTGCTTTGTATTTATTTTTCATTTTTTAAAATAACCAAATCTGTAAAAAGTACTTCGTAGAAGTAATGCTTTTCTGGTTTAAGATAATTATAACAATGAGTGTCAAAATAGTAATTACATCATTTTTTTGTAGAAGATAGGCATCCAGTTTCATATTTAAGTGAGACTAAGTGTGATTAAATGCACATCACAAACCACTAATGGAAAACAAAAATGTTATCAATTAGAGCATTATTATTAAATACATATTTTTAAGTATCATATCTCATATCTCTTTTAATTATTGAAATACATTGTTTAAAGAATCACCATTTTCTAGAATATTTAATTTGTTCAAACAACAGTTGCTATCACTCAGACTATCAATCTGGTACGCCAAGACACTTATTAAAATGTAATGAGCATTATTCATCTAGTGATTATTCAGAGTGATTTTTTTGTTTACCACACCATTTTCAGTGTTAAAACTGATTCCAAACTAAATATTTATTCTCAGCCAGCAGTCAAATGAAGTGTTTTGGTGATATATTTTCCACACATCTCAATTAAAGACATCACTATTAAACATGTCAAATTTGTAATTCACCTTTTGCCTTCCTATGAAATGTGTTTAACATGTGATCTGGAGGATGGAGAAGAGATAATAGCTACAATATTATCTGCTTTTCCGACCATATTTCTCTAGCAATTAAGCAAGACAGTGAACTATTAACAATAAGTTCTTCTAATGTCTGTCACTTTTTACCATACAGTTTCTGAAATTGCTAGAATAAAGAAAATGGTATTTTAATGATCATAAATAAGAGTTCATTAAAGAGATCAAGAGATGAGTTTAAAAATAAAGAGTTTCTAAAAAGACTGGATTCCAAATTATTCCAAGTATTCCACTCACTTTCTTGTGATATTGTCTTTTTTTATAATTTTTATTTTTTTTTTTGTTGCTTTGTTTAGTCTAAATCAATTAATACATCTATAATTTCAATGAATTGCATAAATATTGCTGAGATCAAATAGGGTAAAAATAGTAAATATTTGCATTTTGTGAATATGCAGTTCGCTGTTTGATTCCAGCACACGGCTGCTTGGCTTTCAGATCACCTGTCTTTACCTTCCCAAACACCTGTCAGCAGCAATTTGATAATCTATAAAACATAAGCTGCATTCAGTATGCAAATAGCCCAGAAGAGCTGTGAGAGCTCAGATGATGGTTTAACATATCACGCTCAAACCATTTCGTTAACCCTTCTTTAACCCTTCTCGGTGCCTTTGCCTATATATATAATTACTGTGTGTTCACTAAATATCTCTGAAAATATATTTTGGATCTATAGGTGAAGACTTTTGTGGAAACAAAATGAAGCAAGGAATTAATCAGGAGAATACCACCATTTGTATAATAGCAACAAATTATACATCACAAATGTGATGGATTGTTTTTGTTCACTGTTTGTTCAAGTGTGAAATCTAACAGGAAATAATATTTGTAAAAATCATCTTTGATGGTCATTGAAAAAGAAAAATATATATGTATACATTTTAATTTATAAAATAAATCAATAATACATTAATATTGTTTTTTTTATAATAAAACTATAATATACTATAAAATAAAAAAAGAGTGTTTTATTTTTTTTTTTTTGCAGTTTGCAGGACAGTCTGACGATTGAGTTCTTTGCTTTTTGGTGTGATGTAACTGAGCATCTAAGTGCCTTGAATCAGCTTCTAAACAGGTGCAAAAAGGACATGAGAATCTCTGTTAAAAGCTTTTTCATTCAGCTTGCGAATTCCAGCTACACCAGGGAAGCCATGAGGATCTGTGTGGAGGCTAAGCATCTAATCGTATACTAGGAGTTTATAATTTGGTCTCGGAGGAAAGCTTATAGAAGCAGCTTTAAAATGTCACTTTTTGGATGCTAATCTTTGGAGTTCCATTCATTTTCAAATCTTGACCACTCTTTCTTTTGTTTGACAAAGTGCTAAAGTGCCACCTTTGATCTTCAACTTCAACCTACAATACAAAGTTTAATCTCAAGGAAACTTCGTTCTTAGTTTGAAAAAATACTTTTTTATTGTAAAAGGAGCTTTTACTCAGTCAAGTGTGGTTCATTTGAAACTAATTACATTTTGTTATGTCTTCATTAAACCTTTTATACCTTTCTAATTACTCTGTCATTTAGTCATGTATCCCTTGGGTGTAGCAAAAGTCCAATCTGTGGTTAAGCCCAATTTATTGCCACGGCAGAACACGTTTTTATACACAAATTCAGAGTTTGTGGATCTCTGGCAAGAGAATGAGCATTGATTTAATGTGGATGTGCTTCCTGACCACCTTAACTATGTCAATTGTCCATATTGCCAACTGTAGGGGTCGGTTTCATCTGAGGAATATCCATAACAACGATCTATTCAATGATGGTTGTCACGGTGACTGGAGGAGAGAGGAAATTAGTCAATTTCCTGAGGCCACAAAAGCGCTCACCCTCAGAAAAGCCAAGAGGGGGTAACTTGTATTTGGGATATTAATTACTTGGATCAATTTTTAAATGCCAAATGAGACTATAGGGTTTATCCCAGACTAGGTTATCATCGAGGGCCAAACAGCAGATGAGGACGCAACCTGATGTATAAAAGACTGAATCCTAGCAAACATAAACATGCACACAACACTCCTGCTGGCTTCTCTGCGGTGGGCTATAAAGTCTCTGTAGGGGCTTTGTTTCAAGCAGCATGGATTCATCAAACTGTGTTTGATGGCTCAATAACTTCATGAAGTGTTTGCTGATGAGTTTGTTTTCTCATATAAGCAAACTAATGGACTTTGATTGTCAAGTTCAATACAAAAACCAGTCTTTATTCTGTGGGTCCTTTTGTTCAAATTTGGACCTTTATGTAATTTGTTTCACAAAGGCACATGCATCTCCACAAAGTAGACGGAATTTGGTCTAGAAGAAGTGCCAATGAAAGCGAGCCAATGGCACAGCTTATGTATAACTTTGAAGAGTGACTTTTTAGTATGCTAAATTATGCTGTGGTTGGGAAATTGTTTGCAAACATCTGAAATCATCGAGAGCACCTTTGAACCCCCAGCAGTGAACATTCACGCCTCTGTGATTAGACTTTACAGACTGACATAATCATACAGCTAAATTTAAATCAGTGTGTTGTGAATCTCTGTGTTGTCGGCTTGGTTTTATGGTTAAGTATGTTCCACTGCATGATGGTTATGCATCCATCACATGTAGAAAGCTGGCTGTCTTGGAGGTTATTTTGTCGTTTATAGTTTACATAAGGTGTTCATGCCCTTGCTAGCCAATGAAGGAGGAAACTTTAAACTTTGTTATAGTTTATCTGGAAGAAATAAGGAATGTAATGATATGCATGGGTATCCCAAAAATATCACAGTTAGAATCAGTGCAGACATTTACGAATCTCACATCTGAAAAGGTTAAAGAAACGCTGAGTTTAGTTCTTTTCAAATCTCACAAAATAATTAAATACTGACATTTGGTCTGATCTTCCCTAGGTTTTTGTGTTACTTGAAGGTCTTATAAATATTGAAAAGAAAAAAATATCCCCCTTGCAAAACTATGCAGGTTGCAAAACTAGACGAATAGTTGGTTGAACAGATTGATTACAAAAGCCTCATAGATACAGCAAAATAAATTCTGGTTAGATTTTTTTTTTTAGTTCTCATCACAGTCTTGTTATCATTAATTAATTTCATAGCTTAAAATTTAAGTGAAGTAAAACACGTGATGGCCTTTGTTGACCATCACAATTCTTCATAATGTTCCCTTTTAGTCATGCTGTTTAGTTAAAAAAAACGTTTGCAAAAATCTTGGCTGAAATGATTTTGTTTTGGCTGGCCGATATTTTTGTCGAATAAGTGGACAAAAGATCACACTGTCTTTGGAAATATAGCTAGCCCTGACAATCTGACCAGTGATCTCTGACCAGTGTCTTCATGGTGTGTCATCCAACAGTCCAATGCTTGAAGATGTTCACAAAGCCATTTACAGTTCATTGAGCTGTTTGTGATTAGATGAGTGTGGCTGTTAGAGAGTGGCAGAGTTAAATATGATGGATAAGCATCTACATGCCCCCTCAACCTTAAGTCAAAATGTGTTAGAAATGACTGGATGAGCCACATAGGCATACAGAAGAATTGCTTAATAATATCAAAATGCTTTTAACTGTTATGTCTTTCAAAACTAGAGGAATTTGCAATTTTAAATTTGTTTTACAGTAAACTATACTGTATCCCAATAGTTGGAGTGAGAGTTGAATCTACAGTTGAATCCTGGATATGGATACGCTGGATTAGGTTTAACAAATTATTCAACAACCTCTGTTCGACAGCCTTAGCCCTCTCCCTCAATTCGACTAACCTTTCGAGTCAACCCCTCCATGATTGTTTTGAAGGAATTGTAGCTCAGCTTTGGCTGATTATTTGTACAAAGAAGTACAAATAAAAGAAGTCCCGGAAATGGTTCAAGTCCCTTGTAAATCCATAGTCCTGCATTTCCTCTTCTCTCTCCATTCACAATCCCTTCGTCTACGTCTCATTCTTTGACCAACAGTCCTGCTTTCTCAAATACCCTTTAAGTTAGCAGCATTAGGCGTGTGTGTTGTTGACCTGGACCATTAACAATGCATTATGGGATATGGCATTTGGCATTTTGGTTTTAACAAGTTTTACGCAGATGTCTTTCCTGATGCAGCCCTTTCCTCGTATACATGCTTGAGACCAGCACAGATATTAAGGGTACCACCCATGTGGATAGATTTAATATGTTGTTTTGTTAACCAATTTCAATTAAAGGATTACAGATTTTAAATTGAAGTTTATCACTTTGCAAAGTTTTGACTGGCCATCAGGTATTCAAATGTGAGCTTCATACTCTACAAATTAAATGCAATGAATACATTAACGACATTGTGTGTGTGTGTGTGTGTGTGTGTGTGTGTGTGTGTGTGTGTGTGACAATTCAAAAATTGAAAATAGATGATCTTTGCATGATTGTGTTTTTCTTTTATTTTTTGGCACAATTCTTCTCTTGAGTAAAACGGGTGTAAGTGATCTCATTTACAGAAATGGATTACATGGACTACTGAAGTGTGAGTATTTTGCTGTGAGACAGATTCTGCCTAGGCTAAAGCCTTACAAGAAACCTCAAAGACCATTGAAATGCTAATGGTCATTATATTGATCTTCGAAAGCCGTTTGTATTATAGTGGAAGAGACGAAAGTGGCCTTCATGTTGAATGCAAAGACATTTTAAAGAGAAAGACAAAAGGCTTTTTGAGGCCTCACTGTCGAGGAGGCAAAACAAATCCTTTAAATCTATATCATGGCTGAGGTAGTGCTGATAAGAAATGAGATCTGTCTTTTATTTTGTAGGTCACTCTGGATTTGTCTCAATACCTGGATGAAACAATGAAATGAGTTTAAAACGTGTTACCTGTTTATCAGAAAGACAATTTGATTTTTCATTCTAATATACTGTAGCATGCAGAATATATTTTTAGAAATAGCAATCAAGAAAAATTGTATTCCCCGCAGTTAAAAATGCTCCATTTTCTGAGATAAATACACATATATTTTGATACCAAATAAAAATCAATGTCCCCAGTTAATTTTACACAGTGAAATGTATGGAAAAAGCCCAAAGTACATTGGAAATAAGAACAAGTATTAAAGATTTTTTCAGTAGTCATAATTGAATTCCCACCCATGTAGAATTGAAAAATCATAATTTGAACTCTGCATTGAAATTCTGCAGCAGAAACACAATGCGTGTACGTCAGCGGACATTCTTTAAAGAGCTTGTGAAGTTGGGTATCTCTATCTCTGATGGCATCAATGACATTGGTCACACACTCTCTCATGCGGAAGAACTACTAGTCCCATGTTCCACAGAAACAAGTAGATTTAGGTCATGAGTAGACTCAGACGCTCAGTTTGTTACCATGCTCGCACAACCCACAGAGGATATTTGTCTGCAATGGGTACGACCACCCCAACAATGCTCATGACTGGATTATTGGTTTTTGGGTCAACAGATTGGTTTACATCCCAACCCTCTCACTTTCCTTGCTGGTGGGCGAAGGATTACAAGGCGATTCAACATGAAGTCTCCTGGAATGATTGCCTGAAGCTCTTTATGTGGACAGGCCTCCTTTACCCTTACGTTATAGCCATCCTGCCACTACACCAAGCCAAACACTGAAGGACAATTTTCGACCATTTGACCCAGAGCCTACGCAGCACCTGAACGGAAGCATTGACTCCATAGACATGGCACGGTCAGCAAATGTGGTTCAGAAGAATGACTTTTAGCTTAACCTGGTAAAGATAAAAGATGCGGGGATGCCCTAATCTCCCACAGTGGTCTGTTGGGCGACATCATAAAAAAAGTTAGACAAAGTAGCTTAAATCAAATTGGAGTTTGTGTTTGGTAAACGGTTCTTTTTTGTTTTATGTAATCTTGTAACGATAAAGTGAATCAAATGTTTTAGAAGCACGCAGATGTCAAAATTAGCTGCCTTTGTTGCATTTTTCCAGTTTACCTTGGTTACTAAATTTACTCAACCCTGAGCAACCCAAACTTTCAAAACCTTCTCTAATCCTCCAGCCCTGAGCCATCATGATGCGGCTCTTAAAGTTGCCATCACAGTTATCTAATTAAATGTGTGTTAAATTTGGAAACGTACCCAATTAGCATCCCGATGAGCTTTCCTGTCGGATATCTTTAAAAGTTTCATCTTTCCAATTTAGCTAGTTAAAATGGAAATTTCTGAACCGTATCATTTCAGCAGAGAAGGTTACTGGTTCTTCAACACAATGAAGTTCTAGGTTTTGAGAACGGAAATATTACTGATATTAGACTGCTTTATTCCTTCTCAAAGGACATAACAATGTCTTGTGTAGCATTTGTAGTTTTGTGTATGATGTAGTATGTAGTGAGATGAAGGAGATTTTATAAATCATTAGGCTAAGATCTACATAGGTATGGGATTAAGAAACCACAGATGACTGCGACATTGAACTTTGAACGTATAAATGCTATAGGCTTCATTAATGAAGGCAATTCTCCTGGTGTAGTATAATTACTTCTCGATGGGGCAGCAGCCTGAGGAAACTTACGTGGGTGGAAAAGCAGGGTGGAAGGCATCCCTACTGTAAAACGTAGGCAAGAAGAAAAGTTTCTAAATGACATTCAGTAAAAATGAAGAAATCATCGTTGTTATTATTTGTCTTCATCTGGCATGAAAACTTAAGACGGCCAAAGTTGAACATAGTTTGTTTCTTTCTTAAGCAGAACAAGATAGCACAAGTATGACAGGTTCAGGTTCTGATGTGTTCACGTAAATTGTAAATTGTAAAGATGCAAATTAACCCGTTCCAAAAATGATGTTTTGATGTTGTACAATACAATTTAAGTATTTAAGTCAATTTAAGTCTGCAATAAACCTATATTGGAGTTACACATGTACGCGATTCATTTCTATTGGTGATGCAAAGTATAAATTGCAGTCTCATGTCAGACATAAGGTGTGTTTATGTTCCGTGAGAAGATATGCTCATCTGTTGCACTTTAACTATGAATATCATTCTGGACTGTAGAATCTTTTGAGAGATTTTGAGCAGCTGCTAAAGCTGGTTAACACATGTCTAAAACACTGAAGGCTTAAGACTCCACAAGGCTGCACATTCTATAAAGCTGAGGGTTTTTTCAAACATTCTGTGGTATTTTTCCCCTGTGCAGCGGGTGTGTTTCCATTTATTTATCCTTGCATTTCTATTAAGTTTACTTTCAAGGACGTGTTATCATTATTAGCATGCACATTTCAACATTATTCACCACGCAAAAATTACTGTCAATATAATTATGAAAATTATAAACAATATCTACTAAACAACATTTCGCTAAAATAAATCGATGAAGATCAGACATAAAATACGTAATTAGTTAGAAGGTCATTGCAAAAACATCTCCCTGTAGTTCAGCTCTTTCTTAAAAAACAGTATTTTAGTCAGATTGAACAGATGCCAGTAGGGATTGTCTGGTATATTTTCAATTCAATTAAGTGTGAATTAAAATAAAACAATATTAAAATTAGATCAGGAGCTTAGGTTGAAGTCATTAAAGTTACAGTAATGTCTCTGACAGAGTCTTTTCCTAATTAATGTAATGCATCAGGGGAGCAGCCACATGTGGCAGAAGGAGATGAAGCTCTTTGGAGATTTTTCTCTTTTCTCCAAGACCCATTTCTTCTCTGTGGTGAACCTCTATTTCAGAGAAATATAAATGAAGTGAGTTCACTTCTGGCCAAGAACAGAAGCGTCAGTCTAATCTTTCTTAAGTACCCCTTTATCCTCAACCTCTTAGAACTGTGAAGGTCACAATTGACTTCATATGCTATTTTCTCAATGTCTGACTTTCACCTCAAACATCTCTCGTGATCTTAGCGCAGGTCATCAATAACTTTTAAAAGGTTCATGGATTTTAGAGTGACCAGAACCAATTGATTACAAAGTGCTGCATCATTTGAGACTTGTGAAGGTTTGAAAGGTCTGGGGGATTTGCTGAAAGACCCCGGAGCAGTTCTCAAACTATTTGTGTGTCTCTGTTAAAAAATTGGTCAAGGACAAGTTAGTTCATAGCCTTTATTGAAAACACATTTTTGTACTTTGGGATCACCTCTGTGTGTTGAGTATTAGATGTAAGGTTTCAGGTACAGCAAAAATATCACGAGTTGAACTTGTTCTTATTTTAATAGTTCTTGTGCACATTTTATCAATTATGTAGTCAACCTTCAATTAAAATGCATCTTTTCAAACCTTTGCTTTTGCGTTTGTAAGGTTCTTCTAGCATGCACATAAACAAGTAATTCATTTTTTTATTTCTTTATGGTATGAGCGTGTCCACTGCAGAGGAGACAGGTTTATATTAACCAACATGAGAGCGATATGCAAGTAATCTGTGATAGCAATAGACTGCTTTGATGAAGGGCAAAAACGGACAGATAATTGCTTGATAAAAGATCTTTTGCAAAGTCTCTTTATTAATTGTTGGCACGGTGAGTCTTCATTGGACTTCCTTGTTTGGAGAACTTGTCTGACTTTTGTGAATGCATTTGTCTGAAATTGCAATCTGTCAAATAACAAGGAAAACACTGTGGAAAATTTTGAAAAAGAACAAGAACAGTGGAACAAAAGAGGAAAAAAAAACAAAAAAACATAATCTGGGCATATGCCTGACATACCATAAAACCTCTAATAGAACACCACCTCTAATAGAACGAGACAGAAGAGTTGAAAATTAGGCCGCCATGGCGTTCTATTAGAGGTTTTACGCTATTCTACTGTCAGTATACCAGTTTGTGTGTTTACCATGTGCTTTCTTAGGGTCTTGGTTTGGATTTTAGTTTGGTTTGGTTTGGTTTGGATTTCACGCAATTTCCCATAGTGTGAGTGTCTGTGTGTTGTGGTCTGTGATTGGTTGGCAACTGCCTTCAAGTCTAGAGCTGTTATGATTGGCTCCATCTTTCAGTGACCCAGCAATGGAAAAGCAGATTTTAGCAGTTTTGTCAGTTTGATTGAAAACTGATAAATAATAGAATTTCAGTTACCGGTATTCTTTCTGAGGGAAATCTTTGCCAAATAATTAGGTATAAATAGCAAGGATTAAAGTTCTTTATACGACTCTACAAAGATACTGAAGATTACCTTTTCTTTTGAGGTCATGGGAAAACTCATATGATGAGATATGGAATGGAGAGAAAAGCAGCAGGCATTAGTTGACACAACCAGTCCATCTTGATGACCGCTGAGCTTGTGTTCACCTGTTGTCTCGTTGCCGGGACATTGGGGAAGCCTCCATGCAGAGGGCTTGATAGAACCCCGCCGTATGGTGATAATGGAATCCCAGGCTCCGCTGGAGATCCAGGTGTGTACTGTGACGGAATAAACTAATGCACAGCGTTCCACTTTGCTTCACTGCATTGACTCCAGCAGATGTTGAAGAATGGCTGCAGGGAAAAGGTAGAGAGGACACAAGTGTTTGACTAGGCGAACTCCTAAAGCGTGGCTCATTTAACTCATTTAACTGGGTCTTTGATTTCGGATCAGATTATATGAGTAAAGTTAAACAACTTCAAGGACGCTTTACATCCCACAATTTACATCGACACTTTGGTGATTTTCACCAGTGTGTGTTGTTACATTGCCTTAAAACTCCATTTTTACATGACATCAAGGGTGAGGTCATTACATGCATTTTGTGTACAAGAAAAGAAAATCACAATCATGGTCAAGCAGGTCTAAGTCTACTTAAATTAACAGTTTAGTGAGGATCTGATGACTGCTTTTTTAGACAAATTTTATTGGTGGAATTAGATATTATCAGGAATTAAATGTCTGTGTGAGTAAGCAAAGGACTGAGAAATCCAATTTTTTAAATGTTTGAGAATCACATGAAATGATAAACGGCCACAGTGCGTAGAACTCACAACTGGTAGACAACCAGCAGCGCACACAGTGCAAACAAAAAAAGGATTCAAAGCCGCCATAAATCCAAGCAGTCAGCGGTCTAGAGACTGGAATAAATACGAATGCTAAACAGAAGCAAGTAAATCCAACTCCGATGTCACATCTTTACAAGCAAAGAAAAAAAGATGGAACAATAGGTTGAATATCATCAAACCACTTCTTTAATTTCTGGGTCAAAGGGCACTAGAGCATACCAACCCTGCATTGCCAGTTGTTTAGAAAAGTCTCTGATTCAAAACACCTTTTTTCACGAAACACGACTTCTTAAAGAGACTGCTCAGCCAAGATAGTATGGAATCAGTTAATGTTTAACATTTAAGTTTTTTCTTTTTACCGCTTGCAATTGCATTTTTTTTAATTAATTTTTTTTTTTTTGCAATCTTCACTTTTTTCAATCTTTTAATTTTTTCGTTCGGACTTTGGGCAAAAGCTTCATGTGGGGGCGGACCTTACTCTGATTGGCTGGTGAGAATGTGATTGGCAACTGCTTGACCATGAAGTGAGGGCACTAATATTATTTCATATACTAGACATAATGGTATAAATTGACATAAACGCATAGAGAAATTCACACATGGAGAACATGCGCACCAATAGACCGCTACCTGGTCTCAGAATAACGTGACTGTGTGATGGCTAAATTAACAGTTTCTCCTGAATAAACTAAAACTGACGAATACATTACTAGTTGACAAGATCTCTCATTGAACAAGTGAAATGTGATGAAAAAGGATTCAGTTTAAACTGTTCCTGTGGTTCTGAGGTATTGGTTTGAAACACAAATCACAAAGATGTCAGCCTTCTTTCTTCTTCTAAATGATTCAGTGAATCAATATGAAAGTGATAGTCATTAGCTCAATGATCTTAGTAGCACTGTATTGATGTGGAGAATGTTACTGCTTTGTCTCTAAAAGAGTCCTTGAAAAACCTGAAACAACTCATTACACTAGGCAGAGGACTTTATAGTCATAGCTGTGGAGTTAGATCTTTAACTGCGTAATTTTCACACCAAAGGTAGTAAACATACTAATGTAGTAAGCATACGACTATATACTACCAGTGTTGTGCAAGTTACTTTGAAATTGTAATGCATTACACTTGTAAAATGTAATGAGCTATATTACAATATTACTGTCTCAAATTTTAATACTTTTTTTAATTGTCCGGAAAACCGCTCCACACCTATATGCCAATTGACTGAGATCTTTTTTTAATGTTTTATTTATGTGACTTGGGCTTTAATATCTTTATTCTATATATCTTTTATTTTTTTATTCAATTGCTTTGGCACAACCTGTTTCTGACGTCACTCTCTCTCAGAAAAGGCAACCAGTTGATTTGGCCTAATGCTAATGGTCTAATAATCTAAGCTGCTCAACATTGACGACAATCAATTTTCATGTTCTCTCTTGACACACCTCCAAACACAAATGGAACATGCGGACAAAGAGGGTTATATCTATATAATGTAATCTTTTCCTGGAAAACCTGTTGAGCCTTTTCATCCAGGATCTTTACCATGCACGGGGGAGTTGTAAAGCATGAATGTCTTTTACATTTCTTCGTACATTAGATGACTCCAATGACTGGAAGAGCAAGCAGGAGATAAGACGACTTAGATGTAGCATTAGTTCTACAGCTGAAGAACCCACTTAACTCTAACTCCAGGTAACAGAGTAAAATGACAGGCTATTGAGCAAGGGATTATGGCAGCTTTTGCAAGGTTAGAAGCGCTGACCCTGCACAGCTCTCGCCTGAGCAGCAACAATGGCATTTAGAGAGCCAGTGCCAAGGGTGCTGGCATTCTGTAATGAGATGTGCGGCCATCTGCCACGCCATCTTTGGGATACTGAAGACACCGTATGCTCTGCTTGTGTTTACTACTCTAGACACAACCTCACAAGGTGAATGCCAGAGCTTCCGAAATGTAAATGTTTTGCTCAAATTTGCTTTCATAAACTACTTGCTTGACTATTATTTTTAATTGAATAGAAAATTTACTCCTTAGTTTGTTTCCTAACTTATAAAGAGGTACAAATATTTTCCACAAAAGTGTTACACAACAGTAATATTACTAATGTGCCCGTCAGTTATATAGAGAGCTTGCAATTTAACAAAGCCTGAATAGTTGGCTTCGACGTCCCATTAAACAATGTGTAGTTTCAATGCATAGATTCAGAGGTTTGTATGAGTTCTCTCGATATAATGAAAAAAAGAATATGAGCTGTTTTTTGCGGAAGTCCAGACAGTTTTTCTTCCTATATGTGACTCATCATTATGTAATACCTATTGAATATGCAATGCAGTCTCTAGACTTTAAAGGTTTTTTTTTTCCACCAACAAACCCCTCCAAATACATAAAATAAACTGATTCTTTTGAATAGAATAGACTGCAAAAAAGTACAGTAGTGAATTAAATCTAGGTTAAGCGTATGAAGTACGTATTATTTTATCTAGTCTGAGGATTAGGATTGAGGTTGCATCTGGTGATGTTAACCCCATTAACACACATACCTGGAACAAAAAGCATGAAATGAACTAAAATCCACACAACTTTCATTTATAAAGGTGCTGTAAAGTTTTTATTGCAAAGATTGAATGTATAGCTGATTATACTATACTTGACTCAGTTCATAATAGAGCACTGATTTCTTACTATGTTATATATTTTGACTTGGCTTTGAGTTGTAAGTTCATGACCTGAGAATTATTGAGCATATTGAGCCTTCAGGATATAGAGAAAAGTAAAAAAAAAACAAAAATATAAAAAAACTATGTAGTTAAAAGAAAGAAGATTATTTATGAGTTATTAGCATAAAACAACTGCAGAGATATGTCTGTTTGCTTTTTACATAGTTTTAAAATGCTGAAGTTCATGTGTGGGAGGATGAGGGTAAGAAGCAGAACTGAATTATAGAATATGTCAGAGGTTTTCAACAGAGACTTTTTTTCCAATATGTAATACAGTGAAAGTATTCCTTTAGATAATGTGGTACTTATTTATCTAATGTGGGGGGGGGGTGTAGTACTTGAGCTTCGGTTTTTAATTTTTATTACTGTGTGTTTGTAGCAATGTCTAAGTTTTGCTTTATTTATTAACACATTTTTATGTATAAATATTGAAAAACAGAGTGACGTCTGACACAAGGTGGTGCCGAACAATGTGCAAATTCAAGATTGTGGTAACTGTGTCACTAAGTCGCGAAAAAAAAAAAAACACCAGCTGTTCTTCTTGCCTCACATCAGTTTGTGTGTCCCTTCAGGCTCACAGATGCTGAAAGTAACATCATTTACAGAAATGTGGCTAAGAAAAGAAATGAATGGGTTTATGAACCTGTGACATGAAGTGAATTGAGTGAGTTTATCATAAATGGCCACTAGGGGCCATCTCAAAATTGTGAGCAGTGGGCAGCTTTAAGACGGGGCACCGGGTAGCATGTTGGTGTCAGTGTCTTTCTCATCAACACTCAGTTGTGGATCCTACCAATATTCATTACTTGATTTTACTTTATTCCGGTAAATCTACCGGGCTGTGTACCTGGAATGCTAGGGTGGTGGTTCCAACCCCATAACCCAGAACAATAACCTCCACAAAATGTTTTCCAAAGCTGGATGAATCAATTGAATTAGCAGCATTTTCATTTCACTCAGACATGTGGGAGCAGTAGTACTCTTAGGAACTGAAAACATGGACTTCAAACATGTGTCAGTAATATTTAAAGGAAATATTTAATGGGAGGAACTTGAAGTAATTCCCAATTAGACACCTGCAAATACCAAGACACACTCACAGCATCTATGATATTCAGTCATTAGTATCATACTCTAGTTTCCTGTGGCTCCAACACTCATTGCAAGCGATTAAATCCAAATCAAATCATGACTCCTTGCAGTTATATTTGTTTAATGTGAAATGGCAAAAAATCATACAGGTAAAGATCAAATTTGATCAGTAGGTGTATTTTATCGCTGTATAGTGAAAGCAAGCTTGAAAGGTAAAAAAAAAAGTATTTTACAACATGTTCTTCTAAACTAAGGGTGTCACAATCCTCAAAATATTCTATTCAATTACATTTTAGATTCTAAAGTCACAAATCATCGATTTTATTTTCGATTTTAAAAAATAAAATTTGAACGCATAAGCTATGCCATTTTAGAACTTTTATGTTTTTAAAACCTTTTTTATTACCTTTGTTCGCAATGTACCGCACACTACATTGTCAAATACAAATATTTTATTAACTGTATAATGTAACAATAATAACATAACACAATAACATTTGGACATTTGTGAATGTAACTGTACACTTTAAGAAGCAATTGCAAGCTTTTCAATACATGACATGTCACTGTGTCATGTATTGAATATGATTTCACATTGAATCCAAATAGTTAAAACGAGCTATGATCATATAATCTACTGGAAGTAATATTACACTTTTATGATTGACTGTAGTTAAAGTGTTCTGCAGATGTATGTAATTACAAAAATGTCTAAAAATATTAAAGAGCTTCATAGAACCTTTGAATATATGGATCACTTTTCCGATCCTTGCAATTTTTTAGACTTTTTAGAATTCTTTGTAGATATGGATTTATAGTGCTTCCACCATATACCACAACCATTTGATGCAATTTACAATATTACAAAAACCTTTACAACGAAATTGAGCATTTTTTCTGACCTAGTTATTGTTAACTGGCTATCAAAAGCAAAACTGTCCATAAAAATCTGGTGAAATCTGGTCTTGTTGTTTAGTTTCTGAGTAACATAAGACAAGCTGTTGTGTTGGTCTTTAATTAGCATTTGAAATCTTGTTTTTTTGTTCATTTTGAACTACCCATACAATCCAGTCTGAACACTTGGCAATGTGCCTTAGCAAATATAGAATCTTTATCACCTCCATTTCCTGAATAAAGGAGGGCAGAGGGCCACTTGAGATACTTTGATAATAAGTGAACAAAGTTGATCTGGGGATTTTTTTTTTTTTTTGGAGGCCTCGTCTTGGCTCAAGAGACTCAATCTATTTTCATCTCTCCCATATGGTCTGATCCAAAAACGGGCCATTTTATGTAACAAAGCCAATATCTAAAAACTTGAGATGGGTTGTGTTGCTGTTTCCTTCCTCTCCATGTCTATAGAGATCTGTGCGCCAGTCTACAATCTCTCTAATTCTTCTCCATCCTCTGCTGCCAATGGCCCAATTAATTGAACGGCTTTGGAAAGATGGGGAATCCATAATGCGGATTTGTCATACTGGCAGGATTTGCGGGCCTATTGCTTGCATCTCTGTTTCCCATATGTGCGGGTATGAACTGTCTTTTGGAGAGGCTTCTTAGTCTCAGCAGGATGTTGTCGAGCCATCCAGGAATTTTCCACAATGAAATCACCTAATGCAATTTTCAGTTTCTTAAAAGCAGATTGTGCCTGATTAGGACATGGATCAAAGCAATTTAACAGGTTTACAAGGCGGAATGTTAAGACATTTATTCACTTATAACTCAAAATTAATTTATAGATTCACAGGGAGTAAGGAAAAAAAAGTTTCAAACTTTAAAAATGACTGAAAACATTACAATTTATGATCTTGAGAAAAATATTTACTTAATATTTACAGTTTTGGGACAGAAGGATATCAGGTCAGGACCTTATTTTACGTTGTGTTTACAATGTGTACAGTAGTTAACCACATTATTGAGGCCTGAGCACACAACACAATTTACTGTACAAATGCATGCGCCTCCTTTTCTTTATTTCATATTGCCACTGTTTTTTAACTGATTTTTGATCAAGTTTGGTTTTGACCAAATTAAGAACTTGAGCAGTTTATATTTTGATACGATGCTACTCCTTGGTGTGACTTGCTCAATTCACTACTAAAAGTGCAAAAATGAGGAAGAAGAAGAAGAATTGAACTTTATTAATCCCTCAGTGGGGAAATTCGTCTCTGCATTTGAACCATCCGAACGAACTCGGAGCAGTGGGCAGCCACACGTTGCGGCGCCCGGGGGGCATGTGGGGTTCAGTGTCTTGCCCAAGTACACTTAGTTGTAGAACCAGCCGTAGAGGGGATTCGAACCAGCGACCTCTTGGACACCAAACGGGGTTACGCACTCTATGGCGGCAAACCTTGTAACAAATAATCCATGCCTACGCTCACATACCAGTAATCAAACAAATGTATTGGCCTCAACGCATGACAAATAAGAATAAAATACATCTAAAGAAAAGAACTTATTAGAAAAAAGCTAATATGTGAAGGTGGGTACTGCCCCCCCCCATTGCTGTCATTTAGATATTCGATGGATAGACAGACAGACAGA
>CM051503.1:9290533-9418012 GCA_028031935.1 Paedocypris micromegethes
GATAGATAGATAGATAGATAGATAGATAGATAGATAGATAGATAGATAGATAGATAGATAGATAGATAGATTATAGTTATAACAATTATGAAATACAATATAAATACAAATGTTATTGCTATTGCTAAACAAGGCCAGTCCAGGTGGGTCTAAGTTCAGTCACCAATGGGAAGATCAGTCTCAGCATCAAACAACACGAGCTTCTGAGGATGATTCCTTTGCCCTCGGCACCTCTTGTTGACAACCATCAATCATACAGAAGTACACACTGAGTTGCTCATTTAATTCCCCTTGACTGATTGTACGGCAAAAAGGAGCAGTGAGTGACATGCCTGCAGAGTGAGTGCTCCTCCTGCCATGTTTCCCTTCCCTTCCCAGCGGCCAGCGCAGCCTTTTAGAGCAATTTTCATTGCCACCTCACGAAAGGCGTCGTCTGATTAGGAGTGGAGATGACTGCTATTACTCACCTGCTTCTCTGATAATCTTCTGTGGGTTGTTTTTCAGCTTGTAGGCAGTCTCAAGTGGCTCTACCATTTAAAAGCCACACGAGTCTGTAAATACCGGTAATTTTACCTTCAGTTGGAAATTGTTGTTAGAAATTGAGGCAGCTGTTTAAATACTACTAAGAACCTGTTTAATCGTGCTAATAATCAGTCTTGTTTGTAATAAATAATGACCCTAATAATAATAAAGTTGATTTTATTATTATTTGTACTTCAATCCTCCGATCTATTAAATCCGTCCCTCTTTCCTTCCTTCCATTCATCAATCTTTCAGTCATTTATTCCTTCCTTCCACACTTTCTTCCTAACTCTTATATGACTTATATTATCAGTCTAAGGTAGGGGTGGGCAAACTACCGTCACATGCGGCCCGTTAAATGTTTTATTCCGGGCCGCCGAACTTGTACAATCTAAATGAAATCAGATATATTTTTTTATTGTAAATCCGGTTAATCTGTTATGATGGTTTATTTTACTTTTTTTATGGAATACATTTTAAAAAGTGGAACCATAAACACAAAATGTATGTCAAAGAATTGTACTGGTATTATTTTTTTTTTATTTTTACATTGTCAGTTTATAAAATCAGATGCCAAAAATATCAAACGTAAATGTAAGTAATATCAAACGTAAAAACTAACGGACAATTCTTTAAATTCTCTTTAAATTCTATATTTAATATCTTTAAATAATTTTCACGTTTTTTTCGCTTCAGATTTTTTTTGTCCGTTTCATTTTTTTTCCCAATTGAACTTCTGGCACTACGTAGCTTCATGTAGGAGCAACCCTTACTCTGTTTGGTTTGTGAGAATGTGATTGACAGCTGCTTCACCAAGAAGCACTGTTCGTCCCTTTTGTCAAATGTTAGAACCCAATATGTCCCACGAATCAAAAAGTTTGCCCACCCCTGAGCTAAGGTAATTGTTACCATTGTCTTAATTGCTGATTGAACTGTTGTAATGCTAAGATGTTGTGACTTTTCTTTAAAATGAAGGGAAACCATTGTTTTTTTTTACTTTTGTTTATAGCAAATTTTGAGGCCATGCACTTGAAGTTTTGTGTATTTAAAACAAACAGTGGTATTACTCTAAATGCCTCTGGCTCACTAAAACCAGATTGAGCGCTGTTTCACACTAACCAGGCGTGAAGGGCGGATCATCTTGTTAGTTCCCAGATTTTAATTGCTATCGCCTCCGTAATCTGATTATATGCTGTGAGTGGTTGCATGATAGATAAGAATATTATAATTAAATTAAAACTAATATCCAAGCCCGGCCTATTGGAGCTTCAAAGGTACGTATCTGGTACATTTAACAAAATCCCATCACGATGGCGTCGGAGGTCCTGCACTTCTTACTGTAAAGCTCACATTGTTTATCGGACTGTTCTATGATCTGTCATGCTCAGCCTGTTAAAAGCAAATGATTCATTCCTCAGATTAGTGTGGCAGTTTCACAAACATTCTGTGTTCTCACATACTCAAAGTGGTCTGTGGCTTTCTACAAAAAGCATCAGTGCATAATGCTGCGCTTATTTGAACAATTAAAATGACCAATTTTATAAACTAGGGTACATTGAGAAGATGCTATCAATTTCAATTATAAACATAATATCTGGAAATGTATTCAGTTTGACAGCTTGAAACATTGACTGGCAGAGCAATTGAAGTAAACTAAACTGAAGTAAAATTATAAATTTTGTCAGGAAATCGAATAATATAGAAAAAGTAACACATTGACAATGCAAATGCAGTGTATGTTTAATATATTGGCATATTTAATAATGTATTAAAAATCATATTTAATAATATTATTTTGGCATGGTTTTAGTGTACAAACAAGGGGAGAATCTGAGCTAATCAATCGTAATATTGATTGTTACTGTGGTTAAGCCATTTGTTAAAACAGTGTCCTGCTGCTGTAGCTTCTGTGATCTTTGCTGGAACATCATCTGTGCTTCAAGCTGTGTTCACATGACAGTACATGTGCCAGTTTAACAGCCATTGAACATTCACCACTCAGTTTTTCAACTGAATTGAAAAAAAAAACCTCTATGCATCTGTCTGTCTATCTGTCTGTCTGTCTGTCTTTCTATGAATTCGGTATACAAACACACTTCGGTCTTTGTGAATTAATAGGTCCTATGATGACCTCCGCATGAATGCACTCTATCTTTTGACCTTACGCATTGGAACGTTGTTCCTATAGATAAGGAAAAGCCATGCTAGTGTCATACATAACCTCTAAATGTCTTCAGTTCAGAAAGCCTTTGGAATACATTTAACCCATTAGTATCTTAGTGTGTGTGTGTGTGTGTGTGTGTGTGTGTGTGTGTGTGTGTGTGTGCATTGACATACATATAATTTTTAGAGCATCACATCTGAATATACAGTACTTTCCTTGACAAACCTGACAGATTTGACTGTTTTTGTAAATCTTTTTCACTAATTTCGTGTATTTAAAATGATAATTACAACAATGCGTAATATACCTTTTTGTAAATGTTCAATTTTTTATATATAGTATGTATATAACAATTTTCTGTTATAAATGCGTACTGATGCCCTTCATCAAGAATCACATAGATTAGCATTACATATGAATTTATTGCACGTTTTTTTTATTGTTTTGCACATACTTGTTCAGTGATTTCTGAAATGAACCAGAAGGACACGGAGGTCCGTTTCAAGCCCCAGAGGAAATGCTGTGCAATGTTCTCTGAGCTTTCAATGATTTCACATTTTTTCTTTTCTTTTGATTTTGCAAGTCCTTGTGGATGAATGCTTCTGTCTGTTCACAGTATTCTAAATAGCATTACTGATTTGTTAGGGTCCTTAATTTTGATGCTTTGTTGTTTTGCGTAGTGGGAAATGCTGTAGCCTCAGAAAAATAAAGACTCAAGTTCAAGACCCAAGGCTCAATAATGATCTTGTGTGGAATTTCAGTGTTCTTTCTGTTCATGTGGATTTTCTCAGGATTTACTCTGCACAGACAGACCTCGACTGGTCCTCAAACTCACGCATGTAAAACACATATAGCATAAAGCACGTACAATAAAGCATTAAAGTGGACACAGTCAGAACACCAGTTTCTTCTCCACCGTTTCAGAATACCAGTTTTTACCAGTTTCCGACTGCTTTCTTGACATAATCTGTTTGGTTCTATTTATGTTCTACACTACCACCAATAATTTGTTTCTGTCCTTTAGTTACCTTGAATGTTGACCAACCCAAGATTTCTATTAGGTTGTGTCATCTAGTGGTTGCTTAGGGCACTGACAACACATATAATATTGTATAATATTGTATTAATAATCATATACTGTACCACACTTTTCATGAATTGGCTACAGTAATTGATTTGCACTTAATAAAATGGTTCATACTAAATAAAACAATGCTCTAAAAATTCCAGTAATAAAATATGAACGTTTTTTTTGTATTAATGTCTAAACCGATAAATACGCCACTAATGCATTTTTGACATCATCTAGTTAAAATTTTTAAAATATACACAATTAGAAGCTTCTATAAATGTTCTCTCGCAGTCAGGATACACCAGCATTCTGCACTGTCACCAGGTTTCCATGGCTACAGCTTTGGGGTGTCTATGGTATATCTACTGCCCGAATAATTATACAAACAAAAGTTCTGTTTCATAAAATACCAGACTATATCCTTCAGATAAATTCTCAATGTATCTCATGTGGAACTGAAATTCTGCTCTAGGTGAGATTTTAATCCAGAATCCTGGCACAAAGTGCAGGAGGCAAACTCATTGTGCAATTAATGTTAAAACATTTTACTTTACATAAATGTTAAACATTATTTTATTAATAGCTTTGAATAAATAACTAACTGAATACCTAGACTGCATTCTCAAAAAAGTGTAATGGACAGAGTGAAGCCACTTTTAGAGTAGCCAGTCTAGATTTCTTTTAGTCAGTCCTTACTATTAATGCTTTACACAACTCCTTTGACACAGCTCCAGTAGTGGCACACTGAATTAGACTCCATTCCAGAAATGCTGTCCAGGTTTTCATTCAGCCCATTCCAGTTTTTGAGAAATCTGTACCATGTTTTCAGTTAGTCAAAAATCCCCATTATTTAAATAAAACGGTTGTGTACAAAATGTCAGCTTTTCAGTCACAACTTGTTTCACACTTTTTATTTCCTGGTCCCACAAATTCTACCAACAACAGAACATTGCAATTAAAGTGACAGACAACTATTATATTAAATTGAACATATAGCCAAAAATAATACCAACATGGTAATTATTATTATTATTATTATTATTATTATTATTATTATTATTATTATTATTATTATTATTATTATTATTATTAAAGAAAATAGCTTTATAACAAAAACCATTAAAAAAAAATTCCTGCTTAAAACAGATGTTTTAATGGCGCACCTAGTGCCAGGATTCCCTCGTTCAAATCTCACCTAGCTCAAAATGTATTGTTTTCACGGTTCAAGAGTTAAGGATACAATGTCACATAGTTGCCATAGTAACCTGCATCAAATTAGCTAAGAGAATAGGCCAGTTTTGAAAAGTTAAAGCCCACAAATATTACTGCCTTGAAAATGTTATAGTTCACCTGCCAGAGCATCAGTATTTTATCAATTTCTTATGCAGCTGTTGATTTTTTTTTCTTCTCACCATTTTTCAGGTGGCTCTTGTCAACAGAATTGGTTTTGGCATATGTCTTCAATTTCAGATAACGCCCCGGGGCGTAACACACACACACACATACACACACGTTCGCACAGCCATATATCACCCCAGTCAATCACATCGATTAATGAAGGTGAAGCCTATTTGCTAAATTGAATGTTGAGTAGTGAATGCCTTTTTTTCCACTGTCATTTAAAAAGTGACAAATAGCAATTCACTGTCGTGCCACATCAAGCAACATCTGTTACAAACACATGAGCCATCCAGTTGTGAAACAAAACACTGCATGCTAACCAAGCTCACATCTTTGCCATTTTCTTTTACCGAAACCCTATAATTGATATCTGCTTTTTGCGTGCTCTGTCATTTTTTTCTCCTTGCTGGTCCCGATTCATTTGTTTCCGATCTAGACAAGTTTGTTTTTCCCGGGAATTGTGCAATGCTTTGTTCCCGTGACCCTCAGGTTGCCATTTGTAACCAGCCCTTCTTTCATCAAATTGTATCATTGGCGTTTACCGTCTTTTTTGTGCATCCTAAGTGCTCTTGTTTAGGAAGCAAGCTGCTTTGGAGCTATATTATGTTCCAGTGTATGCGTTATGTAATATCTGTATACAAGTCCTTGGGGTTGTGAGCCCAGTGAAACTGACATTTTGATCTGAGTCATGCTCTTTGACTTCAGATGATTCACGAGTTTTCACCTCTGTTGTAATCTATCATTTATCTTGTTTGTGATGTGATGTTTGCCATCCCTTAAAGGCCGGCGGCCTGTCGCTGTGCAATAATTAAAGTGACTTGAAGAGTACAACCCGTGTTCACCCCTCAAGACATGCTGTCATCTGATGTATCTATGATCCAACATGGCCGCCCACTCATTTAACAGTAGAAGAGCTGTTAGGAAAATTCAGGATAGCACAACGCCTACTGAAAATGCAATTGCCTCTGAACACATTGGACAAATAGAATCATCTACTCAGTGTTCTACCTCTGGCTAGTCAATGATTTGCATTAAAGCGGCAGTGTCTTTCCCTGCTTAATGAAGGTTAACTCTAGAAACTCCTTGATCGCTCTTGGCAGATGAGTAGACTTCACCAGACTAGTGGCCAATGGCGGTAACGATATCAAGAGGTCCAATTAGGCCTATTTTATAACAATGTTTTTGAAACAAAAAATTAAAAAAAAATTTGAAAAAAAAAAAAAAAATTAATAAATAAATAAAAAAAAATAAAACAACTCACCAATAGTAAAAGGTCAAAAGTAAAAGGTTTCTTTCTTGATTCAAATAGATCTTCAAGTCGGTGGTTGTGTGAATTCTGAATTGTGCCTGACCTGGTGGTGTCGTGCTCCAGTAAACAAAGGTTTGGTCTTTCTGGGCAGTAATCATAGTCCGCACTGGGATTTGACATAGCTGAATGATCATCAAGGGATCATCAAAGCGTGTTAACCTCTCCTGAGACTGTTCAGTCGAGTGAATAGGAAATTGTCTTCATACTTCTTTTTTTTTTTTTTTCTTTTTTTTCTCTATAAGAGAAATAGTTGAACTTCATCTTTTTTGAAAGAACCTTGGTTTTGAAACATTTTCAGGACACACAGACTCACACTTTCTCACTCACTCACCTGTTTTTCTCACAAAATGTAATCTCCAATCACCTGGCTATCTAGTTTTGGCTTGTTAGGGAGAAAAACTGAGATTCAGAGGATGTTCATGCAAACTGGGAGAGAACATATATTTTTTATTATTTTATGTTTTTTTAAAATACAAACATTGTGTATGTACAATGTGTGTGAGCCGGTGTAGTCAATTTTTTGAAATTTCATAACGCAAAAATCTGGAGACCACTTAATCATGTCTCAATAAACTATTGTTCACAGCACTGAGTACTTCTAGAGCTGAAATGTCACAGGACATTTGTTCTGTGAATTATTCCAGACCCTTTTTTTGCCTTTACTCATTCACAATATTATGTAAGCTACTGTCCTCAAAAAGCATGAACATCACTAGCTATTATGAAAAGCTTAACATTTACCACTATAAACAACCATCATCATATTCTGACTTAAGAACAAAACGTTTATAATTAGATGCTTTGTGTCAGAACGGCTTATATCGGTGGATTACGATGCCTTGTTAAGCGCAATGCCTTCTACAGGAGTAAGAAGTGGACGTCAGTGGGATCTTAAATAATTCAGGTGCCTAAATTAGATTTTCCTGACAATAATGAATGTATTAATGAGGCCCATTGACACAGTACCTTATGCAAATAAGTTGGGATGCAAGGAGAGGGAACAAAAGTTAAATAGGTCAGTGTGAACTTGGAGAGGAGACGGGGGATGAGGGCAGCTCTACACAGATCATTACTTAATTACCATCATTGGCCTCCACAGAGCGCCACAGTTGGGGTTCTGCCTATTTTTATTGTGATTATAATTATACCTGTAACAGTAGAAAATGGGGGCTAATAAAAGGATACAACAAGCAAGTGACTAATCTAACTAGGGTGACAGAACTGACTTTTCATCCGTTAAAGCACTGTGAGCAACTGCAGTAGAAAAGCCAATCCCAGAATAAGTCAAGGACTTACCCAAATGATGAACTATACAGGTGGATACAGTTTCATGTATTCAGATTTTGTTTTACTTTTTTCAATTATTAAATATTTAAGAATGAAACTATATATTCTTTAGATTATTTTATAGCTATATCTGTCTCACTTTAACCTGTTTCATGTACAGTACTAGTATTGCAAGCCAAAATCCACAATGGCCAAGTTTTGGACTTGATATTACCATCACGTAATTCTTTCCTTTTTGATTTATTTTTTTTTTAAATATATGCTGAATAAACAACAAAAAAGCCAACTAAAAGACAACAACACTGAAAATTACAAATAAAAAAAAAGAAATAATTTCAAGTTTGCTTTCCAAATATGACATGTTTTTATTTAATTTTTAATTATTAAAGAATGCTAATATTTACATCCGTTCAACATTATTACCAGGCATATTATTCTGAGGCAAATCACTACAAAACTGCTCTTTTAAAAACACAATAATACAGTATAATAATTGCATACTGTCTTAAACGTAAAAACAAAAAAAGAAGAATTTCAGGTAGTTTACATTCATTTTCTGATTACATACAGCGAGGAACTTTTGCATTAAGCACACTACCTGGCCTTGTCGCATTGCTTGGAGAATTGCCAAAAACACAACAAAATGCTTCAAACGCAATATCCCTCTCTCTAGCTGTTGCCGAATGTGTCACTTTGTGTTTGAGCAGAAATTGATGTCTTCTATTACTCTATAGATTTGTTCATTTTTACCTCAGTTGCATCCAGGATTCTTCAATTCAACCAACTGCTTGGTTTAGCAATTTCCAAGAACGCCTGATGCTTCGCCTCCAGCACCCATTCTCCATGCTAAGCCCAAGGAAGCGTAGCAAATGGAGACAACTGAGATCTGTATATGTTTTATGTCCTAAGGTGTCATGAATAACATTGCCTGGTCGGATAATTTAAAGCTTCAAATGCTAAGGAGTCTAATAGCAGATAAGACATGGCTGGCAGTAATCGCACTTGTGCATTATTTCCCTTGCCGTTAGCTATTTAATGCATCCAGTACTAGGGATCAAATCATTACTGATTATAAAGCAGACATAAGCCAACTTCTAGATCCTTTCCTGGCATTAAGTATGCAACAGATCTTTGTCCTTAGGTCAGAACTTTTCTGGGATGATCCTTCTTTGAAATGTTATTTATGGCGGAACAATTTCCATAGAAATCCTTGGTGTCGTTCAAGGGATATTAATGCATGTTTTTCATTTTTTTTTTCAATCAAAAAGTAATTACTCTACATCAGAGATTTTCACACCATACCCGCCTATTGCATTAATGTTAAAAAATTGCGGCCCAAAGAAGTAAAAAGATTCATAGTACTTCAAGAAAGACCGTCATCTCAGGAGTAGTTCTTAATTTGCTATATATACGTAAGTCATCGTAGAATAAAGTGTCAAAATTGGCACAGTGAGGCTGATTAACAAATGTCAGAAAGAAGCTTTGGATACGACATCTCACCCAGGAGGGACTAACTAGACAATGCTAACCAGAAGGTTCTTTGCAGAGGTCAATGTCAGCTCCCCATCACTATTTGAACTTTCCATCACACTTAACCCAGGACCTCCCCGGAAAGCCAATGCGTCCCCCAGACTGCCAGCTCATATGCATTTAAAATTGATCTCCATAAAAAAAAAAACACACACTCTGTCGAGTTTCATTTAAGGTCTGGGGCACAAAGTCCCCAAGGTCATTCCTGGTATTCTGACATCACTCAGAACAACCCACAGGAATGTGGCCTAATCTAATTAGGCTGATTATTTTTAGCTTGGATCACTTCATTAAGTGAAAGGGCCTTAAAGTGTCCTTGTGTGCAGTTGTGTTTTGTGCTCCGGATTGACCAGTGTTGAATGTCGCTCAGGCTCTTAAAAGTGCGATCATGTTTTCCAGGCCAAATACCATGTACAGGGATCGCTGTCTCTGAAAACTAACTTGTCAGGGTTTTGGAAGTGCTAATTGTGTTTTGTATTGGTCCTTATCATTTGAACAATTCCTTTGTCTCAAAAAAAGATTTGTTTTTAAAGACATACCCAGGTCTTTTGGGATCGCTTTAAAGTGCCACTCTTCAGTGCGGAGGAATTGTTTGCCTCACTTGCCATTTGCTTTGCTTTGTGCTGTTTCCTTGGCTCTTATACATAAAACATACAGCGTGAGGTCCTCACAAAGGGGGATTTCAGCTTCAAAATTCTTTTATATATATATATATATATATATATATATATATATATATATATATATATATATATATATGTATTTATTGACTGGTAAAGTGTTAACCAACTTTGAGAATTCTGTATTGTAAGCAACTGCATTCAATTTGTAATAGTTTTCCAGGCAGTCCTTTTATGATCTGGACATGAATAACTCATACGTATGTACACTCATATGTTTAGTTCGAGGTTTCAGGTAGTATATAAAAAAATCATAATAATGAATCTTGGGAGTTTTCTGCAACAATTAATTACATACCATTTATTCAGCAGAAAAAAAAACATCAAATTGTAGTAGCATGGTCACACTGTTAAATTGCATTTCTAAAAAAGCTTGAAGAGAACTTTTGTTTAATAACTGGCACATATTTCTACACAAAAATAGAACATTTTAATTATGCTGCAGTTCTCAGACCATTTTGATTTAACCCCAAAAGAGCTGAATTGCTTCTTGGTGTCTTGGGTAGTGAACCTATATTTCACAAAACAGAAAATCTCAATTTAGTTTGTATAGAAACAACAACAATAAATTCAAATAAAGACAGAATCACACACATTTTCATTGTTGTGTTTTATTAGCTCCCATTCGGATATTGCATTCTACATTCTCTTGTGGTTTTCCAAAGATTTATAAATAATAATAATCAATAAATAGAAAATAAATCAAACAATAAAATCAGCAATCTAACCTGTGTGTAGCTTATAAAGAAAAACTGAGGTGAGTTGTGTAAGTGTGTTGCTGATGGAGCTGTGTGAGGCGACTGTTTAATTAAGCTGACTAATGGGCTGCATAATTATGTTACTTTTTTTGCCATCTGGATGGGGAGCTCCCATAAACCCGCACACACGTTCAGCTGAACTAGCAGGGTAATAGTCAGGTGAGAGAGGGAACGCAAACCTTCTCAAGGACTTCCGGGTGTGTTTGGGTCTGAGATCAGTAAGACATCAGCACAACCAGGGGGAAAAAACATCACCAAAAAGAAGCACCAAAAGAGGTGTCTTCTACTTAAAGAATAGGGTAAGTTCAAGTTAAAGTTTATTTATATGGTGGTTTTCTTAGTCTGTGATCAATGCAAAGTCGCTATGCGAATTAGGGAAAAAACTTCTTTAAAAAGTCTTTAAAAAGAAAAATGTCCATTATTTATTTTTGTTCAATAATTTGGGAAAAAGAGTCCATTGTCTATTATTGTTCAGACTATGGGCTATGACCAGAAGAGCAAGCTAGATCGCGACAGTGGCTAGGAAAACAAAACCTCTCTGGCGGGGTGAGAGGGAAAAAAAAAGTAGAGATGAGTTATAAAATTTGGAATCGAGTGAACTTGATCAAACAAAATCAATGTCTTTTTGAACAAGTGAAAATGCTAATTGTTGCGATTTTTCCATTCCTCTAATCTGTAAATCTTGTACTCATAAAGGCTTTAAAATCACCAGGCATTGTGGGCAGTGTTTCTCACTCAATGTAACTTTTGCTGCAATTGTGGTCCAGTGGTAGGGGACTTGGACTTGTGTCCCGGAGGTTGGGAATCCCGCTCTGGCTGGTGTCCTTGGGCAAGACATAGAAACCCACATGCCCCCCCCCCCACGGCTTAATGCTTTAAGCCGTACTCTAGCCATACTCTATCCATTTCACCCACTCTAGGTTAAATGCCAAGCAGAATTTTGGTATGGTCCCGAATGGCCAAATTGACAAGCTCACTCACTTATTTAAAATCCTCAACATCCATATCCAATTAAAATCAAGACACTCACTTTAGACTGTTTGGAAACCCAAAAAACGAGAGTCCAGAAATAATTCATCTAAAGGCGATGGATGTAGGACCTATTACGTGGGATCTGGAGAATTAGTGTTTCTAATCCTACACCAAATGAATGTCAATATATGTATGTATGTACCTGCCTCTTAAATTGATCATCTGATCAAAATGTTTCACACATCTCTAGGCATGGGTCATCCTGGGGCTAGTGCTACTCTCACTCCTCTCTTCTTGCTGCTGTTGATCGTTTCCTTCAAGGCCTGTAGACTGACACCCCTGAAAGCATTGGAGACTGTAGATGTACCTTTTAATTGTGTTCTCCAGAACTGTGGTCTTCCTGAGGATATCGTCTATAGTGGACCTCAATTTCTCTCACAAGTGTGGAAAGCTTTGTTTCATCTCTTAGGTGTGATTGTCAAATTAAAATCCAGATAACACCCGCATTGCAACGGAACATGCAATTATCTTAAATAAACCCACCACAAAATGGCAAGCTAATTCAAGGTGTGTATCCCACCTTCAGGCTCAGAGTCAGAAAATCAGTTTGGAAAATTAAAGTACTACTACTACTACTACTACTACTACTACTACTACTACTACTACTACTACTACTACTACTACTACTACAACATAATAATAATAATAATAATAATAATAATAATAATAATAATAATAATAATAATACAAATAATAGTGATAATACAAACAATAACAAAATCCTAAAGTTTTAATTGCTACAATGTGAGCTTTGATCAAAATAATTAACTTTAGTGCAAAAAAAAAAAAAAAAAAAAATAAAGAGCATATTCCCTCCTTTTTTGACAGATCGGTCTGCTGGATTTGCATAACTCAAACTTCAAATTGCTGAAACTAAAGTGCTTCTTTTTAGGTCAAGCAAGTGTCTAACTTATCTCCGACCGTATGCGTATTGTAGCAAGAGAGATTGCAAGAAGAGAGACAGAGAACCATGTCAGCACATAATCTCTCTAGTTATTAATGCTTAAAATTGCACAGGAGGGTATTAGCATGCAAAATATTGTAATCTCTAGAGCACAGCAGGATTATATTTTGAGTTGAATGAATGGCTTTTAAAGACACGAGGAAGTAGAACATGTTTTTTTTTCTTCGTTTTTTTATGCTTGAGTGGGTAATGTATTCAGACTTCTAACAAACATTGTCTTCCCTAAAATCGCACAGTCCTCCAAATTACCAGGGTGTTACATAAATCGGAGGTGATTACCATGAAGCATTAGGGAAATAAAAGGAAAGACGTTTTTCAAAAGTCATATTAAAATGTCAACCTACGTTAAATGTTATGCATAAATGTTATGCATAAGTTTGGATTTGCTATACAGTATACTGCCAAAGATATAAAGAAGGTCGGCGGAATTTGTCCATAGTGTCAAAAACTACAGACCGTAAAAAATTGTGCTCTGCTTTTAACCCATCCAGTGAACCCCGGAGCAGTGGGCAGCCTTAAGTCATTGCACCCGGTGAGCACTTGGGGTATGTGGAACCTACCGGATGCCAGGTCTTCCTCCTTAACACAAGTGCCCCAAATAAGTTTACTCGATCTGTACAATGTTTTATATCATGGTACCATGTTTCGTAATACGTACAACAATGCAAATCCTGACTGTGCTGAAAATTGCCATGGGATAAAGGTGAGGCAGCATAAATGATTTTTTTTTACCCAGTATGATCTTGGAATTATGACTGACCTTTCAAAAGGCCCCTACTGGCTTGCTGACATCAGTACAAATTTAGACCAGGGATTTGGCCTATTCACATGGTCTCATTTGCAACTGACATATAACAATATGGAAATATTAGTCCATGAAAATAGTGGTAATAAAAATCCTGAGCATACTGTTGGAGCCTGCAGTGAGACTAATTTCCGTTTAGTAATATACACTAATATTATAGACTATTTATATATATATTTTATAATAATCAGGAATCATGACATTCATCCCCTTGGGGAAATTATGGTAGCACTTTATAATAACTACACCTTATTTAGCATTAACTAAGCATGAACAAGACATATATTAATTGTATATCATATCATCAATTAACAAGGTATGAGTAGGGCATAACATATACTTAGTAACACGTTTGTTAATGATGAACATCTAATAAATAAACCCATGAACAAGCTGCTTAGTCATTGTTATTTAATACCTAACAACCCATGAAAATATGATACCTCATATTTTAATTCCTGAAGAGTTCAGAAGCTTGTTAATAGTTAGTTAAGGTTTTCTGTGACCTCTTCTAAAGTGAAAGCTGTTTATGGTTTATTAAGTATTAACTAATGATGAAGAAAACACCGAA
Source organism: Paedocypris micromegethes (assembly GCA_028031935.1). Classification (NCBI taxonomy): domain Eukaryota; kingdom Metazoa; phylum Chordata; class Actinopteri; order Cypriniformes; genus Paedocypris; species Paedocypris micromegethes. The sequence goes on from CM051503.1 coordinate 9,304,629, forward strand.
AGGGTCTCGTGTCCTGATGAGCTGTGGAAAGATCAAAACCAAGACACAGATATTGAACATAATCCATTTATTAATACTTTTACACTGTAAACAAAACGAAAGATGGTGAAACATGGCTCACTGTATAGTCAACACAAAATGAACAATGACTAAAGTACCAGATCAAGTACGGTGCATTTTAAATGCGCAAAAAAAGTGATTTACAAATTACAAATAGTACCAAACCGAAACGACAGTGGAGGTAGTGTAACGCGGTGCTGCATTTGAAGCGCAGAGAGTAAGAAGCACGGACATCTTTACTGTCCCTGACTGTCTGAAACCCGCGCGTATGCGCTTCAAACGCAGTGACGTCACCACGTACGCCGCCTTTTTAAACGTCACGCGCGCCGTGCGCACACGCACGCACAGTTCAGAAACTGTTCAGAAGCTGGTCAGAAGCACATAATATTATACAACATAGTAATATTATTATATAAATAAAAAATAGTAATCTACCTCTCTTTCGGCTTTTCCCTTATCAGGGGTTGCCACAGCGAATCATCCCTTTCTACCTCATCCATAAATTAAAAATAGTAATAATACTAATTAAGTAATAAATAATTGAACATTGATTATTAATTAAACATTATTATAATGCTATGAATAATATAATGTTATATACGCACTCATATGTATTATAATAATACAAATATATATTATATATGTAAAAAAAAAAAAATATATGTTATACTTTTTTTATTGTTAATTTAGTTTGCTTGTTTTGTTCTAGATATGTAACCACAGTGTACCGACTATCATAAGGCACACGAGAAAAACAGCTCTGTGGGCCGTGACTGGCTTTTTGGCACCACATTTGGGGCAAGGCATTGAGCCCCCTTAAGACAAGATTAACTCCCCCAGCATTCAAGCCCTGGCTGCAGGGTGCAATATGTCAGGCACATCTGACCGCAGCAGTTTATACGAAAAGCTTCTGTCGCAGTCAGCCACAATGGTCCAGCTAAACCTGCACTTTTTAAACATGGCACCTGTTATAAATGATTTGGAATTAGCACGCAACACACTACCCATTAGCAATTTGAGCATTTTGCCAAGCTTGAATGACCTTGAGTTTATGTATGAGTAGATCATAGCTCTAGATTAGAGTCCCTCTGTTTAACACCGCCGCAAAAATGCATTTTTAATGTAACTTCCGAGCACACAGGGCAAAAGCACTCTACATCCATCACTAAAGCTAATTTTGTTTCTGCTGATAGTATTCCGGGGATTTCTTCATGTCAGGCGAGGTTAATATTAGAATAGGCATTGTGAGGACTTCCTTAAAATGATTGGCAAAGCAATATACAGTTGGTTTTAAAACAACATGCAATTCTTCAAAAGTTACTATATTGTAATTAAGATTTTATAAATGAAATACATCTTGAAATGTTGATTGGTACGTTGTCGGCATCGCAAGTATTGTTTTTTTTTTTTTTTTCATATGCTGGCTCATTAAAAATTATTCATAACTGAATGAATAATAGATAAAACCTAAAATGGAGTTCACACTGTGTTTTATTAACCAGTTTTTACTCCCAAACAATTTCAGCTTAACCTGAAAGCGGTACTGCATAATTGAAGCTAATGTCAAAAGTGCACATGGAGAAATTTGACTTGAGTTTTTAAATGTCACAAGGTAGGTCAATTTACAGGGTCTGAGAAATCTGAGGCCACTGTAGCTTATAAGGCCTGAATCAATAAGTGAAATGATATCTTAAGGTCAGCAGTATCCATGCACGTGTCCTCTGAAGGACAAACACTTGATGTGGTTTTCTCTTTTGCTTTATCTTCTTCATCTTTTGTTTTAAGTTCCACAGTGTGTCACACACAGAGAAAAGGTTCAAATCTTGCACATACATTCTCTCAGACAGAGAGAGAGAGAGAGAGAGAGAGAGAGAGAGTTTATCATCAGAAATAGGGTTGATATATCTTGTTTTTTAATCTGATCAGAAGGTAATTGCAAATGTCTTGTCTGACTGCATTAGTTTATTAAAGCGTGAGCGGCCTCTGCTTTAAAATTCTTTGAAACTCCGGATAATGAGATATTCATGTATCACACACACACACCCACACACACACACACACACACACACACACACACACACACACACACACACACACACCAGATATGCATCTTATTAAGCTTTCATTTTAGTTTTGCCTGAAGCAAACTCATAAACAGTTGATTTCAGACCTCTGTGAGAATGCTAGCCGCTGCCTCCGGTTGTCGAAGAATCTAATATTGTACACAACCACATGAAATATTATTAAATTAAAAATGCATTAAAATATTTTCTTTCTGCTAATTTTGAAAGGCGTTGGTTTATTAACCTTCCGTTGCACTATTGTCAGAGCTGCTTAGAAATGACAAAACTGACGGATTCATTATCAGTTGAACTGCATGTTTGCCAGGCGACAAAATTAAAATGGATCTTCTCTCACCATGACATGCACATACACACCTGATTTGCTACAAACTGATCTTCTCTGAACTGTTAATAAGTTGTTTTGCTGGATCGGTGTATAGTCTCCAGCAAACGTAATTGCACAGATGAGTTTCTACAGTATGCGTAATTACATTTCTAAGCCAAGGCTTCTTTTCAGAGCTAAAAAAAATTGCAAATCAATAATGGATTAAATTGTTGCTAATGGGTGTGCAGTTTACAGCATTATTTCCTAAATGGATATTCAACATATAACTCATTATTATCGCCAGTTTTTTCCTCCAAATAAATGAATGTATTTAAATGTGTTCGAGTAGTATCGCTATTACTGTAATAAATGTATTATTATTATTGGTCGGCATGGTGGTGCAGTGAGTAGGGCTTCTGCCTAGTAAGATGGACCTGTTAGCAGTAAAAAATGTGTGTCCAACAAACACATAAATAAACATGTAAACAAAAACAAATTGTTAATATTGCATGGGACATATTCCAAACATACTGTTGGTATGGATACTGTATATATTTCAGCGATAAAGTAGAACATGTTTACCATCGATTTATTGCACACTATAACAGACCCTGTGCTTATTGTAGCTCAGGTGTATGTTTACATATAAAACATGGACTTAAAAAAACTTAAATCAAGCCCCTACCACAAACAACTTTGCAGTGCAAGGTCTGAAAATATATTTGTCTTAAAGCTTTGGTTAGTGATTTATCAAAAAAGGCACATCCCAAACACGGACTCACTTTTTATAATCTACTGCATTTATACTGACTGAATAATTTATTATCCCCTGCATGGCCACATTTTACACGACATTTTGAATCTTTCATGCTTCCTTTGCATGTTTGGTTTATGTGCTAAATATAGATGGAATGCTTTATTAAGATGGCACAGGGTCCTGTCAACAGACGGAATGGTACAACCTCAAATGAGTTTCAGAGCAAAGCCTGATTGCCTAATTTAGATAGTAATAGCCTGGAGATACCGCTCACCTGATCTTCTACTCGATAATCAGGGCTTCAGTGATAACACACAAACTCAGTCTCTGCTTGAATGGACCGATGCTCACTATCCCACAGGGACAGGTAAATCAACCTCAAAGTCGAGATACGAGAAGCCTTGGTTATTTGAACCTGCATATGTAAATGACAACTATTTTTAGCCTGGCAGAGTAATTCAGGCCCAGATCGTGTGCGGGCGAGTTGAAAAGCATGGAGTGTTGAGTACCAGTTTGGCTAAATAGATATCAGTGACGTGCAACCCTTTAAAAGCTAGTGAAGTAAAACATTGTTGGAATTGCTTGCAGATCGCTGCTGCCCTCTTTTTCACCGAGCGCTCCGTTTCAGACAGCACTTTACTTCTTCAGTGCACATGAGTGCTAGTTCCTTTTCTCTTCACCCATCCCTGGCTTTCGGCATTGGGTCCGTCTTCCCTCATAGAGATGAAGTATGTTTATCCCACACTCAATATCACCTGCATATCATTGAACCCGACCCACACCGCACAGGCTCAGCCACTTCTGATTGTGAAGATGGACTGCAACCACGGGGTTAGTTGTATATTGCTTTGATAGTAGGTGAAATAAGACTCTGATGGTACTTTAGAATGTATCAGCTTTTGAAACACTTTTCAAAGAGTGTAATATCACTTTTTTGAGTTTTGATGTGAACAGTGTGTATGTATCAATACAGGCACAACTATTATAAAACGTATACAGGTTTCTCTTTTGAACTCTGACTTATTGTCACCTATAATGTTTGTAATGAGTCCTCTGTGCAATAAAATTAATATGCAAACTGCAATTTCATTCAGCTATTTAAATCACATCGTGTTCTTACTGGTGAAATGTGCTAGCGTGGAAAAACTACAAGCAGGTTAGCCAAATTAAGGTGCAAACCTAACAAGTGTGTGTGTGTGTGTGTGTGTGTACACTGGTTTACTTGGTTGTTTTTTCCATGTCATATGTTACTGGAACACAGAAATACTTTCATGAACAGGCACAGACTTAATATAAAGGTGCATATCACGTCTACCTTGACTCTTCTGCTTTTAAGTCCTTATCTTGAATCCGCACAGTACCGCAGTTCTGCTCATAACATATTGCCTCCGGCTCAGAAAATCTCACTGTCTGTCTACTATATACTATGAGTTCTAACTCGGTTTTTGTTTTCATTACTATTAATAATTACTAGTATTTTTGTGTATTTTATTTTCTCTACTTCCTGAGGCAACGTTCAATTTATCATTTATTTAGTATTTATCACTGGTCACGGTTACTTGTTTAAAGACAGATGCTGAAGACTCTTCCCACCCCTTATTTCCTGATTTTGTAGTCCAGACATGAAATGTAATATTTGTAAATGAAAAATACACAGATGGATTCATTGCTTGTATTGAGATTTATGCTCTGCTGCCTTTGAGAGACAAAGATATTAGTCTCCATGCGGTGCAAACACACTTTGGCGTGCATGTCTGCTGTTTCTGTAATCAGCAGCGAAGAGGATAAAGATTTTTTTTGTTTAATTGATAATAGCTTCATGACATAGCTTTTGTTGTTTTCCTAAACAAAAGTAAAAAAAAAAAAACATGACAAAAAGACTCAAGGCCATCATCAACCTAAATTCAGTTATGCACTAACTTTATTCGGTTCATCTTGCTAGTTCCAGGTTAGGCTTTTTTGTTTGTTTCAGAACTGCCTAAATTCTTTGTGGCACAGCTTCAATCTGAATAGATATAGTCTTCAAATTAACATTATTCGCCTAGTCTGTGCAAACGCACAAAGAATGTGTTGCTCTTTAATAAAATGCACCTTAAACATACTTACATGGAACATTTAAATAAAATATAAAATACATAAAATAGAAATTATCTAAGAATCTGTAACTAATGATTTGTGTACAGATTTGTGCAATTTATTTTACACACATCTATTAGGATTGCAAATATCAACAAGGAACTGGAAATCTTTTTTGGATAGTAACAAGCAATCCTTGAAATCTCATTAATAAATGCTTAACAAGGCATAAACAGTCTCTAAATAATGAGGCACGAAAAAGTATATATATGAACAATTTACTCTATTCTATGAATGTAGGAACAATGCTTTATAAATGGTTAAATGATATTTGATGATGCTTAACTAATATCTCTTGGCATCTAGTTAATATAAAGTGTTTTCAAAAGACGATACTAATTGAAAGGAATTAATATTGACAAACCAAAGCCTAATCTACTCCTTCAACTTCACCACTCGACGTCTCATCTCCACTTCTCCAAGAGCTCTCAAAAGACTAGAACAAAAATCCATGGTCGCATCAAGTGTGTGTTTTTTAAGAACACCGTGGATAATGCATTAAAAAAATAAAGTCATTGGACTTCTAGGAAACTTTTTGAGTGATGGTTTCCTCAGCCTGAGCGGTGGGTGTTAGGCTACAACAATAAGCCGACAATAAGCCTTAACAGACGTTTATTAATGGAGAAATTTGAGAAGAGGCTTAACTCAATGACAGGAAGCAGGCAAAGGAAAACAAAACAACTGCAAGTTCCTTTTCTTAGCCCCCTTATCTGAAGGTTTAGCGCGGAGCTGTTTTGCTCGCCTAACGAATAAAGCGTATTTTCTGTGCACACTGCTATACGATGACAGTACACATAAATTCAGTAGTGACAATTTAATTTTCTTGAGTGCTATGAAATTATGTGAAGCTTATTCCTGCGGTTTAAAATATAGACTATGGATTTCATGGGCCCACTTTTAGAGATTTGTGCACAGTCAGATATTTCACAGCTTTGGGCGATGTGCCATTTTGCTAATAGTCACGCAGGCGTGGGATCTATCCAGATGTATTTTTTATTGATCATGCACAGAACAGAAAGTAAACAGTGTATATAGATATATTTATCTTCCCAAACAGTAATCCGTTCTCAGAGCGAACACAGAGAGAATGGCTCTATACCACCAGCAAAAGTGCACTGACCTTTAGTCCATTTGCTGTTATCCCTCTGCTCACCGTATTTCCTGCAGGTTCCTGTGGAAGCTAGACCTTGTACAATTACTGTCACTCAGCGTATAATATAGCAAGGGTTTGTGGCTTACTGCTCTGCAGCAGACTGAGGAAGTGGTGTGATAGTGTAAGCTCTCCGCGACACACTTGAGAGATGCAGTGTGCAAATCTTAATAACTATTGGGATTTCGATACACAGACTGGGGAGACAATTAGTTGCCAAGCAAAGTGGCAAGATGGATTTCCAAAAAAATGAAGTGTCACTGTGCTTTATAACAGGTCATCTTCTTTCAACAAGAAAAAAAAAATGAATAAAGTAAGTTATTCAAGTAAGTCAACCTTGTTAGATTCTTGTTTTTATTTTAATGTAAAGTACAAAAGAAAAATGCAAAAAGTTTTGTTTTCCATTTTTAGGCATAAAGAGGTGTTTATTTAAAGATTTCAACTGTAAAATGCACGCATTCAATGGCCATTAATATTTATATTTCCATAAATTACTATTATGAATTCTATTAAACTGTATTTATAGAATGCCAACATGGTTCCAAAGTATTTGAACTATTTCAAACTTAAATTTATGGGTAGCTGAATAGTAATGAATGACTAAAATTGACATCAGTGTGTGTGAGTGTGTACGAAAAAAAATGGCAGAGCACTGAGTATGGAAAAGAAGTGTCAGTTTTTGTTTGTTTTGTTTGTTTTAACCACTGGGTTAGTCAAAAAACCTATACATTTATTTATTAATACTACCGTTCAAAAGTTTGGGGTCAACTTGAAATATCTTTATTTTTTAGAGAAAAGCAATGTTTTTTGTCAATGAAAATAACTTTAAACTTTAAACAGTCTATACATTGCTATTCTAGCTGTAAATGTCAGGTGTTTGGTGCAATATCACCAGAAGTGTATAGAGGCCCATTTCCACATCTGTCACTTTAGGGTTTTAATGGTACAATGACTTTGCTAATTGTGTCAGAAGGATAATGGATGATTGGAAAACCCTTGTACAATCATGTTAGCACTGCTGGAAACAGTTTAGCTGGTTAAAGAAGCTATAAAACCTTTCAGCAGGTTGAGAATCTGAAGCATAACATATGTGGGCTCAATCAAATGCTCAGAATTGCCAGAAAGAAAGAACTTTAAATAAACTCGACAGTCCAGCTTTGTTCTTGGAAATGAAGGCTGAAAATCTGAAAATTTCGAAAATATATGAAGACCCCAAATATTTAATTTATTCCATTAATAATTAATATCTTCTCTTACTGATGGTTCTCCGATTCGCAGCAGCTTGGCTTGTCTCTGACCAGTATTATCTCGCGTGCACTTTGTTTGCAGCTCTCTCGCCGGAAAGTAAGGCTGGTACTGAGCCTAAACGCCAGCGAAAAATGATGACAATTGCTGAGTAGGTGACACTTCTCGATATGTTGAAAAAAGGCAGAAGTTACGTGGCTGCAGCTCGCTGTTTTGGAGTGAACAAATTCATCGTTCGCTACTTTAGTAAGGACGATGCGAACATTAGGAAGACGGCTGTCATCATCTTTAGCAAGTCAACGATTTTTGTTATCAGTAATATGTACACGTTTAATAAATACGTTCGTAAATATGGTGTCCCTACTTTGTGGATTTTTAGCTATCGTGTCTGGGCTCTGAACCTATCTACCGTGATAAACGAGGGTTCACTGTATATTGAAAAGGGTTTTAATACTGTGACACAAGTTAGAAAAATGTCCTTCTCTGGTCTTTTTGAATCAGAGGAGTTCACGAAGGGTCTTTCATCCCCTTCCCCAGCACAATTGTGCTGAGAACTGGGTCATGCCAATCTTCGTAGCATGAACAGAAAAAAAAGCTAAATAATAAGCACTAGTTCTCCATTCATTTTGCTGTAATCTCCCTTGCCTGAGGAAGTCACTTTACTATCGCACTCTTTACTTCTCTTTTTCACTTTGCCTCTTTAATTCTTCCTAATGTTGATGGACAACTCAAACACCTCTTTTCTCTGCAGTGAAGTCATTGCTAATAGCATTTCTTCCTGTCAGGGTCATTAATTTTCCTTGCCGTGGCACAGACTAATGTCTCTCCTTTATCATACTGTTGATATGTTACTGATACATCAGTCCAAATTGAGTGATACGAGAAGAACTTTGCTATCAGCACACAATAATGCATTTATGGCTATAGACGGAACATTAGGTCAGGCTTTTATTTAATCTTGTTAGCATTAAAAAGAAACTGACAATAGACTGCAAATAAATATGCTGAAACTGAATGCAGTTCATTTGCCTTTTTAGAATAAATTAGCATGTGCTTTAACTAGTCTTGACCTAAAACATCAGGTGTGTGTTTGTTTCAGAATCAGAAAACTTTATTGGCCAAGTTGCAAAGACAACAAGGAATTGGGCTTGGACTGACTCCGTCTTTTCCCCTCTTTTGCAAATATTAACATAAATATATAAATAAAAGAAAAAAGAAAAGCAATGACGTGAAATAAGAGAAACATAAATAACGTTATTGCACATGTATTGCACATTCTTGTTATGGACGTGGGTCAGACTGTGTGTCCGGTAGAGTTCAGCTTTAATACACAATAAGAATAAAACAGAAACAATAGTACTAACTGATAATCTTTCATGGCAGTAAAGACTAGCATGTAATTTCTCAAATGTGTACAGTCGTATAAACTTATCGATACGCTCCAAATTGCCGACTCCTCATGATTTAACAAGAAATCAAAAAATTTACCTCAGAGTAGGAAGTTAGTTTATAGAAAATTGCATTTAAGCATACAGCAGTTTCTTTTTTGATTCCAGGTTAAAAGAAAGACGCAGAAATAATCTGAAGACTTCAATGGTGAATTTTCAGAGTTTAACATCACAGTGAAGAAGGTTGGTACAAACAAAGCTAGGCTTCAATGTGCATGATACGTACTTTACTATTTCATATGGTATATATGAGCTCATCCGTCCATCAATCCATCAATTTTCTGCTGTTTAGTCCTTTTTCTGGGTTGCGAGTATTGAGCTGACTCCCATATCAGCATCATTGGACCAATCTCATAGTGGGACAGAAAGACACATACACACACTCACTCATTCCTAATGTCAATTTTCCAATGCCAATCTGCCTGAAACGCTTGTTTTTGGATTGTGGAAACGAATGACCCAAGAGCAACAGACGTGACAGTGACTAGAAAAACAAAACTCTGTGATGGAGAGCGCGATGAAAATAAACTTAGCAAGAACTCGAGTGGTTCATTAAAGTTTTAATGCCAGTCTCCTCTGAAGACGAAAGCGGCACTAGATCTTCACAATAGTCCAGAGGAGTGACATCACACATCAGATGATCCAGTGTACACCTCTCGTCCAACAGCAGTCCAGAAAGAAGCCCACCTGCTACTCCCAAGAGCCAAGAGTGAAGTCATCATTTATCCGGTGTTTCTAGAAGAAGCCACTCTTTTGTAACAGTCAGAGTGACGACATCTCTGACCAGGTAGCACTTTTCTAGGCCAAAATGTAAATCACTCAGGACCCAAGAGCAGTGAAAACGGAACGATTGTAAGCCATTGGCAAACATGAAGTGCAATCATTTTAATAAAACAATTTTAACGCTCTAGGATGCATGTGCGTTTTGGTTACATCTAGATTATTTCTATACGATTGTATTAAATCTCAGACATGTTGTTTATCACAGTTAGTTTATCTACTATCGGGCAGGAGAACCTCTCAAAAGACCATTACAGTAATCTAACCTTGAGGTCATAAAAGCATGTATGAGTCTTTCAGTATTCGCTCTATAGAGCCTATGGCATCTAGTGATATTTTTGAGGTAAGAAAACACAATTTTACATGTGTTATTGACATGGCTTTCAAAAGAGAGTTTACTATTCAGTATGAAACACGTTTTCACCGTTAAAGTGAATGAGATTTAAGTCTGCTTAGAGCCAGACTAATTTCTGGTCCATTATTCTTTAGAATGGAGTAAAAAAGCACTAATTGTGAGTAAAGCACAATAAAATTGAAGCAATCAACTATCCTTGAAAATTGTGACATTTTGTTAAGCTTTGCAGAAATGTGTATGTCATCTGCCTTAGAATAAAATCTGTGTCCATGCTTTCTGATTATGCCTCCTATAGGTAGCATAAAGAGTGTGAGAATAGGACTGGGCCATGTATTGAGCTTTGTGGAACTCGGTATTTAGTATTCAGTACTCAAAATGCTGTGTAAACTAACAAAGGTGTCCATTTTATTTTGGTCTGTGAAAGGCACATGCAAACATGCACATGCGTTTTTTGCAGCTTCTAATTCTGTTAAATACTAAAAACATGGTATAGAAAATGTGGAAAATGGCTTTTCAAAAAAAAAAAATAAACAAATAAAAAGCTAAACATGAAACTTTCTATTCTTAAAATATTACACTTCTTGTTCAGTCAATTTGACCATTGTTAATACCTTGATCAATGGTAGTTGCAAGGCAGTTGTGGCATAATGGTTAAAGCGTCTCTCTTGCAAGTTCGTCCCAGGCCGGTAGGTACTACAGTGTCTCTGAGAAAAAACGACAAACACATTCTGCTCCCTGGGTGTCACTCCTTTAGGATGCCAACTGGCTTCTGTCTCTGTGTGTGTGTGTGTGTGTGTGTGTGTGTGTGTGTGTGTCTTCACTTCACTGATTGAATGGTTTAAATGTAAATCAAATTCTCTGAATGGTTAGGACCATTCTGAGCCAATTGTGTTTTTAAAGGCACACGATCTTTTAAGAAACCAAATAAAGACATGCTTTCCTAAGTACTCCAGCTTTTACTAGGAACAATCAGTGACATTTTCTGGCCACAGTTTCTTTCAGACTATTCAAGTTGCCAAACTCGGGCTTTATGCCATTGATTGCATATACAGGTATGTATTCAATATTAAAAGGGTAATCACACATTATACATTAAATATGTAAAGTTGGCACTCCAGAGAAACCTAGCAAAATGCTGTCTGTGAACTAAGGGATTTTTGTGAGCGTATCACTAAAGTACACATATTTAAATATGATATTTATGGTTTTAGGTTTCACACTGAAGTAATTATTAAAATTGACTGTACTCCAATGCCAGAATTTTTGAAGAAGGGGAGAAATGCAATAGTTGTGTAAATAGTTTGAGACTACAGACTTTGTACACGTTTACGACTACAGATTATCAGGTTATCAATTTGTTTTATAAGTTTACATTGTGAAATTATTGACAGACACATCATAGACGAAGCATACATTCCTATATATGTCATAGTGACAATGACGGCCATTATCCCATTTTTTCCTAAAAAAAACAACTAAAGTTATATTTTTTGTTGAAATTTATACTCTCTACCTGTATATTCTCAAGCATTCATCTCATAACACTATTTGGCAACAATGACTAATTCTTGCTTGATACAACAAAATGTATCCCAGACATTGTTGAGATAGATGTGGGTGACTGTTAAAGACATATTTGAAAAGCACTTGCTCCTCTTTTCGAAATAAAAGTGATACAGTGTGAATAAAAGGTGGAAGAAATCACGACTAGAGAGTTGAATACGTGGCTGCGGTTGTCAAAGAGCTGCAGTGAAAACACATTATGATGCCTCATGGGACCAAACCCTCCACTGCCTCGCCTTTCATAATAGTGGGAAGCTTGTTATTGCCTCTGCGGATCCAGCCAAGTATTTTTATTTATTTACTTTATTTATTTATTTGTTTTCTAACACCACCTCTAGTTTGGCTCTGCCCATGAGGCTTTTCCAGGCTTTTGCTCTCTTTGGTGTGGCTTTGCAGTGTTGTTGAAGATTGCTGTCTCTTTTGGAAACACCGTCTGATTTCGCTTCGGATCCATCATTGTTGCCAGAAAGATAATAAGTCACATCATTTGAAGCGCTAGCTGTTTCCATTTGTTATTGATGCTAATCTAGAAAAAACAAGTGAGCTGCATACTTAGATGCGCTTTAAAAGATGTCATGATGCAGATGTGCGTGATATTGCACCATTTAAAACTTGTGATAGCTTTCCGAATTTTTGTTGCTACCTGCCAATGAAGGCATTTTTTTGTAAATATTTAAATAATTACGATGACATTACAAAAATATGTAGTTAACAAGTTGTTATAATATGGAATCAAAACTTCACAGGTGTACAGTATTTTAAATAATACTTTTAATATTATTATTATTATTATTGTTGTTGTTGTTGTTATTATTAAAAACAACTTTTGAAAAACGACTAAAAACACAGTGTATCGTATACATTGTGTAATCTTTAAACATGTTTTGTACACTTTCGAATGGATTGAACTGAGCCGCACAACTTTTCTTGCCAATGTTCACAAACTGATGGCTTGTCTCTCAGTCTTTTACACAAGCTGTTGTGGATTTTGTTTCCAAACATGGTGAGTCTCATGATCCAACGAAGACCAACAGCTTTATTTGTCCACACTCTTCACAACAGGCACAGTATGGATGTACTGATAACAGAGCAGAGAACTTACAGCCAGTGAGAGGTCAACTCATTCTGGTTGAGGGGATTTAAACGTCCGGTTACATGGTCATTGTGCTGCATAAACCCGTAAGAAGTTTCTGTTCGTATTAGATTTGTTTCCATACACTTTGCCCATTGGGTTGTATTGGTCCAGAGTAGAAAGGTATTAATTTTGGTGTGTATCCTGCCTCCGGCCCTAAGATGCTGAGATAGGCGCCAGCTCTCCGCGACCCTGTAAAGGATGAAGCGGTAGAAGACGACTGACTGAAGGTAAATCATTTTTCTACAGACTGTTACTCCATTCTTATCTTTTTGGTGTGACCACTCTTCAGTTTTTCTCCAGTTTCCAGAACAATCTTTATGTGACCAAATTCCTGTCCTGCAGGGTAATATTCTTAATTATTATTAAGGGTAATTTTTATATTATTACACCAGCAGTTTAGTTTCACAGAAAAAAATATCATCTGCAGTTCTACACAGGAACTTTGGAAGTTATGATTAGTTTTCACCATTGTTTATCTGACCAGTTTTGCCACTTTACAATGTATAAAAGGATTAGAAAGGAATCATCAAGAAAATTGTGAAGATGGTCAAGATGCAATGCATAATTACCCTACATTTTTGAAATTATAATAATGATTTGTGCTGTACAGTAAAATATTTTGATCTTACGTTCCAAAATATGGTTAAAGCATAACAATATAACATATTATTTGAGATCAGAAGGCCATTTTATACAATATAACACACACACACACACACACACACACACACACACATATTTTAAGTGTAATATTTTCCTTTGTAAAAACAAAACAAAACAAAACAAAAAAGTGCCTTGTTTGTACTTTTTAGGTTTTTGCAGAAAGAGAAACCTGTTAATTCTGATTTAAAAAAAATACATTCTGCCTACGCGTTCAGTGTGAACCAAGCCTTGCGATGAAAGGTTGAAGTGAAGTTGCTGAAGCAGATTTGATGTATCAGCCCTGTTCTCCACAGCACTGAAACCCTGCAAAGTCGACCATATCCAATTGTAGCTTTGATAGACTTTGTGGTTTGAGCATTTCAATTGTGTAATTTCCTCCGGAGCAGTTTTGGTGCAACTTTCCGATTTTCTAGGGAGCAGGAACAAGCTGGTATGAAATAGGATTAGTATTAGAGACAATTTCTCTGACAAAGCCATCTACTTTCTTGTTCTGTCAGAGTTGGCGCTTAAACTGGGATGAGGCTCATACAGCCCAGCGTGATAAAATAGCTCTCCATCTTGTCTGCCTTTGTCCTGCACTCCACAGGCAAACACAAGGAGATTTCCAAAGGTCACTTTTATCACAACTCCATTCTGAGAAGTGAGAAGAAGTGGCATGGATTTCGAGAGCTCTTTGGTATAGTGAGAAATAATGATGCCATGGTTGATAGTGAAGATATGTCATGAACTTAATTAAAAAGATAAATCATTCCATTCGTGGCACCTTGCAAAGTCTGAATTATCCGTGTGCATGTACAACATAAAGGAAAAAATCTGAGTAATGTATGAAATTGCTCTTCAATATCATGTGAAGTGAGATAAATGATTCTGGTGTGACTAGTTTCTACTATTACACATTAGACATTTTAGAAGTTAAGAATTAACACATTCTCCTGGGACCGTATATATTCTCACTTATAAATCATTTAGTCGTCTATGAGTCAAACATATAAATGCGTTTTATATAACTGTAGACATCTGAAAAATGATAAATGAAACAACCGGCAAATTGGTGTTTGATGAAACTTTGGAATTACTTTATGTTGGCATGTAATTTGGTCTTAACCACTTAGGTTTCCACAAAGCTTTAATTAAACATAAAAATGCAAATTAGTTGAGTTGAATTTGTGTTGAATGGTTAAAAAATATTTATTGCATGCGCCAACTTGATCACAAATCATAATTGCTTGATAATTGCTTAACTTGTTATTATAAAAAAAAAAAAAAGATTAGGGATGCAATATAATTGTTCATTAAAGGAGCAACTCAACACAAGCACAGAGTCTCTGTGTGGCACCAAAACGCCGGACACATTTTTATTTTTTTGCTCTTCTGACAGACAGTCATCTACCACATTTGTCAGATTTGCAGTTACACAACGGCATCAGTAAAAAAAAAGACGAATCACCGTAAGGAGCTCTCATGGAGAAATCTTGCGTTGACGTACAAAGGAATCTCTCTGATTCCGGGATTCAGGAGACGAGGAGCCGCTGGGAGTACTGCAAAATACTTTAAATTAAAATGTATCTCCATCGGTGCAGTGCTCTTATCTGTGCTTGTGTTGCTCATTTGTCAGTGTTGCTGTTAGAGTTCTATCTTCTCAAGATACACAGCTGTTTGCCTTTATCTGCACTGAACGATAAGCTAGTTTGGATCAATGGATTAAAAAAGGTGCATGTAAACTTTGCTAAAATCCGATTTAAATGCTGGACCCTGCGTGGTGCTACAAGTGATATTATAATATATGTATATGTCTAATTTTTGGATTGCCTTTTTGTTATATGTTTTGTGAAAACCAATCTTTATCCTTGTGATTCAAATGTTCAGAACATCCCTGAATTCAGTCATCTCTATAGGAAGTGGCATTTTGTGACATTAGAGAACTGATTTATTGTTGTATACGTACAAACACTCAGTATATATAGTTCCCATGGTCTGTGTATCTGTGTAAATAAATGTATACACACAATAAGAAACAAAAAAAAACAAGTTAATCAACCCTTTTTGTGTGCATACTCTAGTTGGTTGCCAGGTACCTTTTTAAGCTGAAGGACACCGCCTGAGTGTCTAAAATTCCAGTTTTGAGGCGCTATAGAATGTTAATTCAAGGACAATTTTTATTTAAGTTGGAGTGGTGGGTAATGAGCCAAGGTCTTTTCAAATTTGAGTAGCCAGCACACATTTCCAAGAAAAGTGTTCAAAACCTGCATGGTTGCCACCAGGCTCCAATGTAATTTTGAATTGTTAAATGGGAAAGCAGCAACACTTCAGGGTTCATTAGCTTTCCTAAAATGATCTCACAGTCTGTAAGGTGGTAGAAAAAGAGAGAATTTCCCTTCCTGTGCAGAACGGTGCTAATGAAAAAGTAACTCTTTAGAATTAACCGTACGATTGATTCCCTTTTAAGAAAAAAGGAGTCTCAAAGTGTGATCTGATCACATGAGATCATTAGCTTGATTAATCCTGAAACACTGCTGTGGAGGTGGAGAAGAGAAGCTTTGGTCTGCAGACACCCTAATTGTTATATTGAGGAGCTCAGGATATACAGGAGTATGATCACTCTACCTGCTCCAGAATGTGTTCTGCACTTGTGATGCACTTGTGATGTTTGAGATGAATTCATTATGGTATCGTACATTTTCTATTACTGACCTGTCTCTTTTTGACGCCCATCACCTATAACCGCTGAGTTTGAACACTTTGCAAGCACTTAAAGCCCTATCTCCAATAGGCGCCCATCTCCAGTAGTAGTCCATCCTGCACAAACATGAGAAAAAGTGTGTGCGTGTGTGTGTGTGTGCGTGTGTGTGTGTGCGTGCAGTGGCAATGTCTGTAAACACAGGCTGAGCGTGAAAGTCTAAGAAGAACTAAGAGCCCGTCTCCATTAGCCAATAGTCTCTTTTAAATACCGGTCATCTGAATAATTGTTTGAATAAACGCATCATCTGCTATTGGAAGATACACTGTATTTAAACTTAATTTAATTTATCAGCTCTTAAAAATGTTTTATTACTGGGCACATTACTCGGTTAGAAGACAGTTTGGTCAGACTACTAATGCACCCTAGATCTATTTTGTTTTTGTTATATATTGTTATGAACTGAAATTGCTAAATGTGTACTATTTTTGTATTGTAAGAGACCTGGTCCTTGGCTCCCTCTAGTGGCAGTAAGGGAGGCCAAGAACGCAATCAAGTCCAGCTGACAACGCTTGTTATTGCACACCTGTGGGCACTTGGGCCTTATTATTTATGGGCTGCATAGGAAGATTACTGTTGTCAGTTATACAAACACCGTTATCCTGTCTGCAAATCCAGCAAAGCTATAACATGTTCAGTCCAGTCCAGTCTATTTCAATTAATTCCGCTCAGACATTCAGTAAAACCAATCCGTTCCCATTCACTTAGTCAGTCAGTCAATTAATGTGTAGATTTGATGAAAGACGTTTTGTTTTTCAAAACATATCAAAATGAAAGCCAATCTGATTTATTAAGCATTTAATAAAGCATTTGGTCAGTGAGTCCAGTCCTTGAGTTAGTCTAGTCTCTTCATAACACCCAGGACTGGTCTGGGTCCAGTCTGTTTAGTCAATCAGCAAGTCCGGCAAGTCAGTACTATATATATATATATATATATATATATATATATATATATATATATATATATATAAATGACAAACACGTAAAGAGCGTGGAGTTGAAGTTTTTAACCAAATGGCTACAATGACCGCTAAAGTCATTGTACTGTTTACTTGATTCACGCGCTCTCTCTCTCTGTGTGTGTGTGAGTGTGTGTGTGTGTGTGTGTGTGCGTGTGTGTGAAATGAAGCAAGGACTGTGGGTATAACTGAGATTATGATGTGTCTGCCGGGAAGGGGAACGGAGGCAGCAGGATATAACCGGACAGGCTCAGACTGCAAAATGGCATGTGTGACAAAGATGGATGAGCTCAGGCCTACATCATAGCTCTGTTTAAAGGGCTGGTCGTGTGGCATGGTAGGGGACAATGTTTAACTGTCTCCCACCTACAGGCCGCAGTTAACCACCAGCAGACTAAAAGACACTTCACCCTTTAACTGAAACCATCATCATTTCTGTCACATGCTTCAATATCAGTTTCCAGATCTGTCTCTGTTCACACGTGACAGCGACCCAGGCTGATATGATAATATTAAACACTGTGGCCTTGCTTCATGATGTTTTATTGCTTTTGCACCACAGGGCTTTCGTTTAGAGATTGAATAAATTATTAAATAAACAACCGAGTGTTTTGGGTTGTGACAGTTGATGTTTTTATTTTTGAGTGTGTACATATGTGCTTCTAAAGGCGAGACTTGAAGTCGGTTTTCCTGCTGCTCTAAATTCGTTGAAGTCTTTTCAAAACACCATGTCTTCCGAATTTCTTGGACTGCAGCAGTTCGGAAATCTGGGACTGAGAGCTGCGGAGTGGAAGCTTCCAAACTCCATCAGAAACGCCACTGTGGCTCCACTTGACTAGCCACTGTGATTTTTTTTGTTTCATCTTGAGACATATTTTTCTCTAAACATGGATCTGATGTTCACATGAGTATAATATTGCATTGTCTGGAGATGCATTATTCAAAGATCTTTTAACGACATCCATAAGAAAGCGCGGTGCCATCGGCGAAACTGGCAAAGCGCTATCAGGATTGTGTTTGAATACTGATCAGTGGATGGGAGTTCATTGTGGCGAGAGCAGCTGAGAGGATGTCATGACAGAGCCGTGTTGTCTGCCTCCTTGCTTTCTGCTGTTTATTTGGCTTTGCTATTGCAGATTAGATTCCAATACCAGCTGCGTCATAGTGTCTGCCGTGCTATTAATGGCACTTGTGTAATTATTTTACACCCAATTATATGACTTCAGCAATAGGTCTCCCTTTGGGCACTCATTATGTCTGCATCAAGTCTGTAAACATCAAAACAACATGGCTGCACTTGGCCAGCTTTCCTTTCAAAGTCGAGGCTCAAAAGAAAGAAGGTTCTATCTAGAAATAGAAAATTAAATTTTGGTTTGGAACACCAACTGGAGTTGTATGAAGGATGCCATTTGAAGTGGCCAGCAATTTTTTGCCCAATCGTGATGATTTTTCAAGGATAGGAACCTTTCCGCTCTCCTTCAATTCTTTTTCTGGATATACTGTACATTGTCTCCATTTATAGAAACCCACACAATATGGCTGGAACCTATGAATTCCACACAGACAACAATTGGGCCTTGAACTCAAATTGTAGTTGTAATCCACCAATATTTGCTCTCAAATTTTGGTCAAAATTGCGTCTTTACTGCTTTGCGCACCAAACACGAACCTTTGCGCCAAGTGCTGCTATGAAGCTTGCCATGACTAATACATATTCATTTACCAATCTACCAGTTTTTTCCAATTTGTTCAATACCAATCTATCAAATTGATCTGAAGGACACAATGAAGCACCACCATTTCCTCCAGTTTCGGTAGGTTAGTCTTATAACATAAAGCTTATTGATCTCAATTACTCAATTATTGAAATTATTACTGCATCTGCTCACATCAGATTCACACTATTATGCAAAAGAAATCGTCAACTTCGCAAAAAATGAAGTGCGGTTTTTAATCATTATTCCTTTAATAGAAACACCACCACAACCTTTGTTCATAAGCAATACATAATCCTGAAATACGTTGCTTGTCTGTTTATGACAGTGCTGTTGTCTCAGCTGTTCAGCATAGTTTTTTTTCATAATGTGTCCTCGTAACATTAAACCAGCCATCTGTGACTATTTGCTCTATAGCACTTTTCAAGAAGTGAAATACTGCTGCAAAACTTTCAAAGTAAGGCCGCATTATTCCTACTGATTATTGTGATTTCTAACCACTTTATCGAAATGTCAACCATCTTTTATGTTGCTTCTCTGCATGAATGATCAGATTTTAGTTCCTTTCTGTGAATTATAATCAGCTTTTCTCATATAATGTGTATTTTATTTAATAAGAGCTTATTGCTATATAGTCACGTCTATAGGGTGACTTGGATTACTAATAAATTATTCGATTAATTGTTTATTCCGAAAGCAGATCATGATTCCTGCACGCAGAACGGCTTTCACAGTTCACTGCTTGTATAATAAGTGTTTTAATAGTACATAATTAGTTTGTACTGAATATCACCTTGCGTATAAATAATGTGTACTTATAAATGCGCTTCCCCCTTTTATTTATAATTTTTAACACTTCTTTGATGATGATATTCTGATATTCTATCTGCAACTTCTATCTCTACAACCTTTTGATCACTTATGGACAAAGCCGTAAGCAACCAATGACCAACCGTATTTAACTTAACTTTTCTACTGTAAGTACATTCGCTAAGAAGTTGTCTTCTGTTAGCATTGAAAACTACGATTGGCATAGGCATTAATCTTGTCTTCCAGTCTCGCACTTGATATCGCACCCATTCAAGACCCAGTGTGAAGATTACAAGGTAGCTTCACATCTGCAAAACTCAATACTGGTGCAGTTGCATGCTTTTGAGTGCAATGCACTCCATATTCAACCTCCCAGCCACTGATTGCACTTTTCTCTTCTCTTTGAAACAATTCTACGATGCCTCCAGTTGAGAATCGACCTTCCAGTGGCAATCTCTAAGAATTGTCTGGGTCTGGCTTTAACAGAATGCCTACAGAACCCAGGTATCCTAGGAATGATCCTAGATCTCTGACGAATTTTGGCCATTTTCTGCTGCAGATATTTTTTGTATAAACATTTTGATCTGTGAGGATACCTTGGGCAGAACTAACAGAACAATTTGCACTTCTGAGGTGCTAACTTAAGGCCAAAACAAGAAGTACTTTGAATTGCATCAGTTTAAGATGTGTAGCAAAAAAAAAATAAAGTTTGTTAGCCATTAAGAAGAGCTATGCTTTCCTAGAAATACAGTCCAGCTATGACTTGTTCCATGCTACGTTGCAGGTTTTTTCTTTACATTGTAACAAACTTAGTTACATTTCCTGCTCTGTGGAAATCTTCAAATATTTCCAAAGCATGGTGCGTCCTGCAGCTCTGACAACACACAGTACATGAATCGGTGCTATACATTTGTCTACAGGTCAACTAGAAGCCTGTTCACCTCATTCAGTTCCATCCAACCAAGCTCTGCTTTATAAACCTAATCCAACTATGAAAAAGTTTAGTCCTATCCTTGTACATTAACAACTGCACCTTAAGAAAACTTTTACAATATGGAGCCTGAAAAATGGCCATTGAACTTATCCAGGACAGTAATGAGTAGACAACCAGGCAGGTGGTCCAGTGGTGCAGCAATTACATGGTGGAACTCAACATGATCCAACTGTGAAGATAATGGTGAACTTTATGAGGAATTACTGCCCCAACTCCTCTTCGCCATTCACAATGTAGTGTCTACCGGGGTTTCTTTCAGGTTTCAGTGTTTTATGATCTCACTGGACCTGAAGTTGTCCCACACAGACACTTTATGGGGAAATCTCACCAGAGGTTGTCTCCTGAAAACTGCTCAGAACGTTAAATCTGCTGGCTGATGTTCTACAAGGCCACTATCCAGTCTGCTCTCTGCACCTCCATCACTTCTGTGGTTTGGTTCAGCCAGCAAGTATGATGGACAGAGACTACAGCAGGTGGTCAGGTCAGCAAAAATGACCCCTGTTCAACACTTGTACCGGTCCAGACTTGATCGGTTTCATGCTTACCCCACACACCCTACACAAAAAGTGATGCAACTGACATAGACTGAAATAAAAAAAAAAACACGTTAAATCTTCTGGCAAGCAACACATAGTTACAATCACTTCAGTCATAGTCAACTAAGTAATGAGTGTCGTTTTTAACAATACATATACAGGCAAATGTTGAAAACTGGACTAGAGTAGGACCAGATCAAAATAAATCTATAGTTTGTTCTGATCAAATGTGACCAATTTATCATTGCCATAAATGCACTAAATATGAATGAATAAAACTTCACCGTACAAGGTTAAACAATTCTAGCTCGATATCCATGCAGTAATCAGGACAACATGTGTAACTGTAGAATTTGATGTTCTCTCTCTCTCTCTCTCTCTCTCTCTCTCTCTCTCTCTCTCTCTCTCTCTCTCTCTCTCTCTCTCTCTCTCAGACCAAAATTCTGGCAAATATATTTTTAGTTTTGATCCTTCCTTATTGTACACATTTTAAATGGTGAATATTTCACAAAATTCTTTGAATTAGGTACAAGAAAAAATACAAGGACCCCTGTACTGATCAATGCTTTGATGCCCAATGTCCTATTACTTGTTTGTGGTGCAATACGTACACTTAGTAGCTATGTGATTGGCCATCATTAGCTGTAGCTGGAGCATCAACAGCCATTCATGTTTAGTGTTCTGACGGAAGATGTCAATAATGGAAACCTGAACAAAACAACTGAACTTTAGCCGAGCAGATTCCACAAAACCTTTTGAGTACAATTCCAACATCACATTCAAATGGGAGCATAACCTCTCACTGCTGAAGGAGTCCTTAGATACTGGTACTGTTTGTTATAGCGTATCTTTGAAAGAAAACCTTCTCGTGGTTTGTAGACATTAAAACGAAGCAATTGAACAGACAATGTAGCAAAATTTTGCATGCATTTCTGAACTTGTTGTGCGTCTAGGTGAGTTAGGTTTTTGCGTCTGTGTTCTATATATATAAACAATATCTCTGTAGTACATCTATGTAACGTACATAATTTATTGTGTACTTTTTTATCATTTTTTTTTTTCATTTATTGTGTGAGTCTTGTTTAATGTTGTGAATGTAGAACATTGTTCTACATTCAATGTGTACTTTTATCCTAAATCTTGATATATTTTATAATTCACTAGTAAATTGATTTGTAATAGCAATTTTGCAGAATTTGTAGCATTTGAGTAATGTGCTACAAATAACGTGTATTACTACTAATAATAATGTGTTAAAAAAAAAAAAACAAGAACTTGTGCATTTATGAGCTGCTTTGTCTGTGTTTGTTTGCTACCTTTACAGTCAGAAATCCTTCATAAGCATTTTTCTTGAGGTTTTTGCGTCTGTGTTCTATATATATAAACAATATCTCTGTAGTACATCTATGTAACGTACATAATTTATTGTGTACTTTTTTATCATTTTTTTTTTCATTTATTGTGTGAGTCTTGTTTAATGTTGTGAATGTAGAACATTGTTCTACATTCAATGTGTACTTTTATCCTAAATCTTGATATATTTTATAATTCACTAGTAAATTGATTTGTAATAGCAATTTTGCAGAATTTGTAGCATTTGAGTAATGTGCTACAAATAACGTGTATTACTACTAATAATAATGTGTTAAAAAAAAAAAAACAAGAACTTGTGCATTTATGAGCTGCTTTGTCTGTGTTTGTTTGCTACCTTTACAGTCAGAAATCCTTCATAAGCATTTTTCTTGAGGTCTGCTGCATTGGCAGTGACTGCTACAGTATGTAGTTCACTTCTCCACTTCACTGCTGCACTTCTCAGGCCTGCCCTGAAGCCAACTCATAAAAAATGGAGCACTTCACATATAGTTTCATCTAATATATACCTCTCTAGTGTATGCGTGTGTGTGTGTGTGTGTGTATTATGTGTATTATGTGTATTTATCACTCTTTTACCTTCGATTATAATATGTAGTTAATCAGAATATAATTCTACACCATATATTATATGTATTTACGTGGAACACCCCCCCCCTCAATATAAGCAAAATTTAAATTCCAAAAAACAAAAAAAGAAACTAACATTCCTGACTAAATACTAAATATTGTTTTACTCGATGAATTAAAAAAATATATTTATTCTATAATATATATGTTTATGTAATATAAACATTTATTTCTTCAATATATATGACTTTAAATATGAAAAAAAAAAAAGTTTTTGAACGTCTAAAATTGGGGAAAAGGTGTTATAGTTATAGTTATATATACCTCCTAACATATAGGAGGTATATATTATTCTTTAAATTTCATTGGATTTGTCTTAGCGTTCGTTCTAATTGGGTTCACTGGATGCAGGGTAGTTAATATTAAGTGTAGTAACACAACAGCAATAATGATGACAGACACAGTACTGAAAAATACGGATTTAAGAGTAATTATGATTAAAACACACAAATTATGAAAACAATTATGAGGTTGGGGGGCACAAGAATCACGTAAGATGAAGTTCACAAGGGAAATTTGGAAAATTTGGAATTAACCTCAGACGGTCAAGTACTGTGGCAATGCCTCGGAGGATTAACCTGGGTCGAGTAGACTAATCTAGAGACCCGACAGGTTCCCAGGTTGGTCAAAGAGGAGTGGATCCGATTCTACTTGAGTTAAAGGTAAGACAGGAGACACGGTGGCCAAGTTTGTAGAGGCTTACCTCAAACTGCCCAGGTAATGTGTTCATTTTTGCAATGTGAAAATGATGTTTGAATCACATCCATCTACAGACCAAACTAAGAATTTTATCCAAGATTGCAACGGGCTTCCAGAAAATGGAAATTGCATCTGGGGCTGGAGCAACAGCCAAAGCTAGATAGTTGTTTAGAGAAGACTGAAGTATGTCTTCAGTAGAGGAGCAGCATCCATGTGGGAACCCATTCTAGAACAAACTGTTAAGTTTGGATTTCATAATTTAAACTTTTGATTTGATGTTTACACTCCAAATAGACCGGAGCTTTTTCATATAATCCAAATGGATGAGAATAGGTTCAGCTATTTGTCTTCGTATTCAGGCGGAAAAAAGTACACTGGTGGCACAAAGAGTGTGCAGTAGTCAGACAACAACAACAACAACACAAACCATTGGCATACACATATGATACACATTAAGAATACACAAGTATATTGTATGATGTGGAAGAATTTCGTACTTTTTTGTTTTTGGTTTTCTGAAGTACTAGTGCCATTTCACTTAACGTGAACAATATTAAAACATGTATTTTCAGCCAATGAAGAAAAGAAAAAAGTGGCTTTACTTTTCATATGTTTGTCTTTCATGTGCTTTTCAAACCCTCTCCCACTATCATCACCGTAGTCTAATTTGTTATATTTGTATTACTAATTTTAAACTAAACAATAAAGTAAATAACACGCAACGTATCAAATATTAGGTATCAACAGCTCGCTAAATCCATCCACAGCAATGCATCTCACATTATGCATTCAAGTTCCTTGGATCCAAACCATGCACAGGTGTGAACTGACAACTCCGAGTTTATTTATTCTCATCATACGACTTCCCGCAGCTTCCATTATGTGCTAAACTGTAACACTTGACTGCTTGCCGTTCAGCATAAGCAAACTCTTCCTCTCTACCAGTCTCTATTTCTCTCAGCCAGGCCAGAAAAGCTCTCCTGCAGAGGCACAGGATTACACCCACATGTGCTCTTTTCCTGTCATGGTTGTAAACATATTGGACCACCACCATGTGCATGCCGGCTAAAATCCATGTCTCCTACTGCTTTCAGCTGACTGACAGTGGCCCAATTAGAGAAGCCCGCTGTCTCCCCCAATACGACACAGAGACAAGCCTGAGTCAGAGTCTTCCCCACCTCTGCAGGGATCTGCATGCAGATATATCTTCTTACTATCTAAAAATAGTCCAAACAGAAGAATAAGAGTGCAGTATCTGACATGAGAAAAGCGCTGAAGGGGAAACATGGATGTTCTCTGACTTTTAACTACTGTGGCTTTCATTCCGTATCAAATGATCTTTCAAATGTCATTTTTTGAGCCTTGAAAGATTTCAGACATTATAAAGTAAAAACCTGGGGGTAACAAAAGTGCGCACATAGAATTAATAAATGAATAAATAATTATATATATTATATAATTATATATATTGTTTTTTAAATATATATGTAAAGTATATCTTCAGTATATATTCAAAAAATTATTCAGACGGCCAAGCGTTTAATAGAGACCTACGTCTAATGGAGACAAGCTCTTATCCAAAAAAACTGAATTTTATATCAAATTGTTTTGAATATTATATTATATACACAATATATACTGTATTTATACATCTACATATATATTACGTATATATTATATTATTATATTATATAATATACTATAGAATAACATCTGCTTGCACCGAGGACAGGCCACTATTGAAGACTAAAAGAGTGTCTAAAAGAGACTGGCCACTAATAGATTTACAGTATATCATGTATATACAGTTGAGGACAAAATTATTAGACCTCCCCTACAAAGTAATTGTTTTATTGTTTTAATAGTATTTCAAAAGTGCTTTTAAGCATAACAAAAATCAACTGACTAGGATGTCTAAAAAAGACAGTGTTAATTTATTTGTGCATTTATATATGCATGCTGATATGTTTGCTTACGTGTGTGTGTGTGTGTGTGTGTGTGCGTGTGTGTGTGTGTGTGTGCGTGTGTGTGTGTGTGTGTGTGTGTGTGTGTGTGTGAAATAAAATATATTTAATTTATAGTACATTAAGCCTCAAAATTTGGGCTTTAATGACTCGCAAGACTTGTTGAACTCCCTCCCCATGTGTGCAACTCAATTTTGTATTCAGTACAGCCCTGAAATATGCCCCGTGCTCTCAAACTGGATAAGTTGTTATTGACAGGCGCTCTCAACATTTGTCACTTGCAAAAGCTGAGCCATGCCTACTTGAACAATTATTTGCCAGCTGTACCATCCCCGCCATCAGAGTATACGGCTTCTCAATCAATCACACTCCTGATAGCTGCTATATAGTGCGTTTTACAACCATCCTCTTGCCTTTGGGGTTTGTGCATTATTTTGGAGCCAGGTACCTCCATGACAGTTTCATGTCTACAGCAGGGGAGATTTAGAGTCTGGGCGATCACTTTGAATTAGAATCGATGACAGATGACACAAAGACAGATGTTAGTGCATCAGACATACATCTTGGGACTGGCTTCCAGTTGAGTTGTTCATAAATCTGCTTTAGGTTGCTGATGACCACACATGAAACTGGCTGGTGGTCATACATTGGTCTTGTGTTCATTCCTGAAACTATCAAAAAAATGCATTAAAACTAGACAGTGGAAAGTCTGTCTTCATTTGTGAACCGTTCTTGTGCTAGTTTTGGATCAAAAGAACAGTGGACAATTTTTTTTTTAATCCAGATCAGCATGGATTAGATTCAATGCATTTTCCTATTTAAGTATTATTATTGTAACATATTGGAAATGTTTTGTTGGTAATGTTATTAGTGTTCATGATTTTAATTATGTTTAATCATTAGTCATGTGTATGTTGTTTCACCATTGGTTCAGGATGTGCAGCTCCACAGGAGTATTAGTATGGGAGGAGTGTGTGAGCTCAGAAGCTGGGTGTCATTTCCCGAAGTGTGTGTACGTATGGTGTGTATGATCCTTGTTACATTGTGATTGTGTGCGACAAGTCAGCATCTTTATCATTAC
The DNA here is from genome assembly GCA_028031935.1 of Paedocypris micromegethes. Classification (NCBI taxonomy): domain Eukaryota; kingdom Metazoa; phylum Chordata; class Actinopteri; order Cypriniformes; genus Paedocypris; species Paedocypris micromegethes. Next base: position 9,331,805 of record CM051503.1, read on the forward strand.
CTTCATGCTGAAGGTAATGGATGCCATTGAATTGTTACTGAATTGTCTTTCTCAAATTGTATTAGAGCCAAAATAGATCCTAAAAAACCATAAGCGAACACTGAGATAAAACCACTTTTGTCATGAAATTGTGTTACTTTTATGACACGAGGATGTTAAAAAAAATATGTAAAACACAAAATGTACAACTAATCATTGTTTATCAAAATTGCAATGCAACACTTGTTGCTGGATTATCAACATCAGAAAAAAAACAGAAAGTATTAAGATACTACAAACATTTTCTTGACATGCTGAGGATCGTGTACATTTAATAAGAATTGGTACGTTTTTTTCATTGAGCAATGTTCAATGGTTCTTTGTTTTTAGACAGTAAAGGTCATATTTACATTTCAAGTAAAATAACCTTATTTTAAATGACTTATCTGACTTTTAAATGCACGTTTTCTTGACAGTGTAAACAATTTTCTATGAACTTAGTCTGTTACGAGCTGACTTTTTTTTTAACTAAGCGACATTCCCAGTAAATCAGACAGTGAGAATGTGTGTTCAGTGTGAGTGCGATAACCTAGAATGGAATCTCCTGAGAGAGAGAGAGAGGTGTGAGGTCCAGCAGAGAGTCGGGCTTTGAATGAGAACATTTCAGCTGAGGCTGTGATTGAGAGCAGCCATCAGGGACTGTCACCATGTTGATCAAACCAAGCGAAGAAAGCCTGACGGACCTGTCAACAAAGTAAGAACTGAGGGATTATTGGAGGAGTTATGATACCTTGATGTATTTTTCAATCGGATGATGTATGCATGCTGATATGTTTGCTTACGTGTGTGTGTGTGTGTGTGTGTGTGTGTGTGTGTGTGTGTAAACAGGCCATTCGACTATGCAGCAGGCCTGGACTGATCAAACGAAACACATTGAACCACGTGGTGATGTCTGTCATGTACTATTTATATTCATTTATATTCAAGTAGAGACCAAGAGATTTGTATTTCTTCTTTAAAGGGCGGTTAAGTGGAAATACTTTACATGAAAACTGACAAGAAATTCATGTATTTTACAAGTCTAATGGAGAATGATCACAAGTGATTTCATAAGCTTGATTTTGAACATTTGATTGAACTTATACGCGTCATTTTGCCCATTAGTTTTGAAACGATTAATATCACGTGTTATGAATTTCAAAATGCATAACAAATAGTAATGGTTTCAAGATTACTTATACACAGATACACAGTGGTGTAAACTACTTGAGTAAATTGACTTTTACTTTCACTTTTACTTCATTACTTTACTTTAGTATTTGTTTTGCTTTGTACTCGCACCAAATAAAAAATATAAGCAACTTTTGCTTTCTACTTGACAACATTTTTGATTGAGTATACTGTATGTACTCTTTACTACACTACAGTAGAATGAACACTTAGTGCTACTCGTTACGTTGTGATTTTTCACGGAAAGTTGGCTATTTTGAAACACTGAGGTGTTAGATTTCGTTTCTACATTAGGAAATAAAGCCTCAAAGAGTTTCTTGTTTTTCACATTTCTTGGTGCTTTTTTTGCCTAAATTATTAGGTAGTAAACACATTTTCTAACAACAAAACATCTTTCTAAATTACTGTATGGTTGCTTTAACATGTCACACGAGTTCTTCTACGAAAATTGGGCGCCAGTAAGTTCTAAACTTGGATGCAATGACCTGTAAGTGCAGAAGATGAAAGGAACAGCACTTATGTTCACATTAACCTCTGTAGTGGTCTTCCACATACTGCACACACTGTCCACTCCGTAACAGACAAGGAGGTATTCGGTGTAAGTCAGTTGAGTACATTTGGTTTAGTTGAAGGTCTATTCAGGGTCATTTGTGTGAAGTTTGCATGTTTTCTCTGTGCTTGTGTTATTCTTTCCGGTTTCCAGTTTCTTTCCACAAAGACATTGAAGTGTAGAAACTATACCATATGTGTAAGTCGGTGTGTGAATGTGATTTTTGTCTGTTTGTCTCTGCAACTTGTTTGCCAACTATTCATGGTGTATAAAAAAATATATATATATATATATATATATATATATATATATATAATTTATTTTTTTTTCAATTCAATTTATTTCAATTATGTTAATATTCTCTTAAAATATTATTTTTTCCTTATTTAACAAACCTTACTTGTGACTCGTTTCATTTTTATATTGTTTTACTTGAGTAATAGATAACAAAAAGTTAATCCTAAAGGCAGGACTTCATTCCCCAAGATTATTTGCTCTCCAGTCAGACTGCACATGCGCAGAGCAATTGTTTCAAGCTCAGGCCTGTTTCAAGCTCTCTGTTTATCTGACGCCGTGTGAACAGGATGGATTATTATCCCCTGTGCAACGACCAAGCATTTTGATTGTGTCAGTTCCTTGGATTTTTTTTTTTACTCCTTGCCCGTGTTCTTCATTTTCGACTGTTTCGACTCTTTCTACATCTACAATGACACTTTGGACTCGTTTGTAGCCTGTTGCGCTAAGCTAAATTAAGCTGTTGCAGTTTGTAGTCTCCGTTTTTTGTAATATAAAATATTGTACTGTATTTAGTTTAATCTTACTTCTTCCAATGTTATTTGATCTGTTAAGTGTGTCCTGACTCTAAGGACATTTAATATAAAAAAAATTTTATTTACTTTTTATTTAAGCACATATTTGAGCATCCCCAAGTTTTTGAGGATTGAGGAAAACAAATGGGGTGCTTATATTTGCGTAAATACGGTTTATTACAGTTCAGCTAAATTAATAGCAATATTTGTTATTGATTGGATCAATTATTACATTTTTAACAATAATTAATAGTATCAAAGTTGTTTCAAACACACATGTACGTTCCTGAAGAGATGAATGATAAGATATCAAGGCATTACTGATTTTTTTTCCCCTCAAGCTATCACATACCATACGCTTCTAGTTTGAATACGAGGAAAACTGGGAGGTTCATTCTCTGTTGCTCTCTGATCAAAGGAAATCTATAATGCATGCGACATTCTATTTAACATTAATAAAAAAAGAAAACTTGTTTATTCATAACAACTTTCTTTTGTCTTCACGGCATCTTTGGGAGCTTCAGCTAATCAAACTTTCTCATTGAAGTCGGACGATGGTACTGTTCTGATGCATTTATTTACCTCAAGAAGTAAACTCAAGTGGAGACTAAACATGTGTTATTAAATATAGTAAAATTGAAGGTAAACTGTGCATGTGTGTGTGAGTGTGTGTGTGTGTGTGCGTGTGTGTGTGTGTTTGCGTGTGTGTGTGTGTGTGTGTGTGTATGATGCAGCGCATCATGTTCATTCTGTAGGATTTGTGTGAAATGATTGAATGAAGCATTTCAACCTCAAACCTATTCCGCACACGCACAAATATTTTATGATGCTTGATGTAACTGCTGTACTTGGCCATCATCGCATTTTGAGTTTTAAGAGGTCTGTATTAGCAAATAATTCATCCTTATTTTTGCACGTCCAGCAAAGCAGAGAGGGGTATTTGGAGAACGAGCAGTAAAATAATATGGTGGTTGGATGGTTGGAATAAGCAGACACATTATCTTTTCCAGGGAAGCGTGTTACGAAAAACTCAGACCAGTGGCCCCAGCGAAGATACTGTTAACATCTTGACAACTCGGAAGAGTTAGACGTGTGTTTGAAATATTTTAACAAGAGAGCTGGACTGATTTTTGAATTATTAGGGAAAAAAATAACGTATATTTTTAATTATTAAAAAAAATATATCTAAAAAAAAAAAGAATATCATGAAACGGTTAATAAGCAGCAGCAATTGGTGATCCAGGTAGCTCTTCAGTTTTCTTTAGATCCTCTCCATTCAAAGAGTTTAGGGTTTTATTCTTTGCCACTGCTTCACACACATTTCTTTCTTTTATTTTGTATTGATGGACAACTTAATAAGATGATCTGCCATGTTCTATACACTAAGATCTGTATACGTTGATTACACAGTCCTGTTTTGTTGCTAATTGATTAACTAGAATGGGCTTTTGTCCAGGAAGCCAGAAAGCCCTGTCTTTCAATCTAATTAAAACCTTCCTCTCGAAATCTAAACTGCGGTTTCCTTCTCAACTTGCCACACTCTATCCACAACTTTTTATTCCTTAAACATCTCTTGAACAAAAGCCCTCAAGCCCTGTGGATCAAACTGAAATCTACCTCCTGGAGACGTAGTAACAAAAGCCAGGGATATTGTAGCATGTCACCCTAGCTTGCCTAATGTGTCATGGGGGATGCATTCAATTCAGTTGTGCCAGACACTGTTCGCTTGAAACCCGAGATGATGGTGCATATATAATGGGGCCAACACCCTCAGAATGGAAAACATGCAAACATGACATGGGAGTGATTTGGTGTTAGGTCTCTCAACCTCAGATACAAAGCCCAAGAGATATGTGATTACAGACTGTGCCAATCGACTCCAATTAGTAAATTGAGTTAACATGAAAAAGAGAATGAATGGCTAAATAATTGAATCGCCGGATGTCTGCTTCAACTTTATGTTCTAAGGACGTCATAAAAGGGTGCTGTTTGTTAAGAGACGGAGACTGAATGATTTCTGTTTTCATATGTTGATTGTCAATGAGGGTAACATTTTTAGATTTTTTGGTACACGAGAAGAATATATATAATAAATATGAACAGACTTTATTGTTATTAGTATTAGTATTTATTATTTTTAGTATTTATGACACAACCAATGACAGCAAATATTACTATTATTAAATATATATATATATATATATATATATATATATATATATATATATATATATATATTATATAAATATATATGAAAATTGTTATTGTTGTTGTTGTTGTTTTTATTTTTATGTTTTTAATTTTACAATCTCTACATTACATTAAAGCATTATTATACTGTATTTATAATCTGACAGCATTTATAATACTGCATTTAATTTTTTCCCTAAATTCAAGATTTCAAAACTTGTGTGTGTGTGTGGGGGGGTCTTTTCCGGTCAGGGTTGCTCTCAAGACAAAGATGGACATATTTATATGACAAGATAATAAAATAAAACAAAACAAAAATGTACATCTGCGAGAAAAGTACATTATAATACAAAAAAGTGTTTTTAAAGTGTAATTAACAATAAATAATGACGTGTATTGCTCATAAGAAGAAAAACAAATGAGTTGGAAAATATAATGCAAAACAATAAAAAAAATATAATATAAATGAACTGACATTGACAAAATTCCCGACTGATGTTAAACCAGCTATACAGGCATATGCAGCCACACTCACAGTGTAGACACCAGACCACCCAGACCACGAGTGGACAAGCAACGAGAACATTAAACTCACACTGAAAGTGGTTCAGAAAATGCGTTTTTGAAAAGGTCTTGCTTTCAGTAAACCAGAAGTGATACACACTATGCCAGTGTGCTGCATGAAAAAAAATTTACTACTTCATCAATTTTGAATAAATAATGACTGATCTTGTATATTGTTATTATCCTCAATCGCAGTGTTTGGCTTAGCACAGAACTGTTGCTGCGAAGCTCCCTTGACTGTACCTTCATTGAATAGGGAATGCTTTGAAAATGATTGATCAGTTATTTGGCTAGTTTGTCCATTCAGCAAGCGCAGCGGATGGCTGTGCTCTTCATTATAATGAAAATTAGGTTTAAAGAGGCAGTGACAGCTCAAACCAAAACCTCCCATTCTGAATGCTCAGGAAATTGTTTCTCTTCCTGAATGAGGTTGTTTGCTTTTTAAACTACATTTTGAAGTATCCTAACCTTGGGTGTTATCAGCATCAAATAAGACACCACCTGCCTTCGTTTCCCATTTGTTCGAAGCATATTAGAGTTTAGAAAGCAATTTCTTTATGTTATTGTTGATGACTTGCGGTGCTGCATTTTGATATTGTGCTGAGGAACGAGACATAGATGAATGCCAGCTATGGGCTGAATGTAAATCAACGGAGTAGTCAAGCTCTCCGCTGAATTTCAATGCACTGGGGATCTATTAGGAATTGCCCACAGAGCCTCCTTTTTTTTTCTTTTCAAACTGCATTCTGTGTGTAGCTTTGAGGCCAGTCTTTTGCTGTACGTCCTTTTAAATGTAATGAAGGAAGGCACGTTTTTGGCATAGCTGAGCACTTTACTAGCCGTACACACAAGTCCCTGGTGGTCTCCGAGTCACAGCATAAAGCTGGTTGCAGTCACACAGGGATTGATCAGTTTCAGTCATGATGGAAAGCAGCAAAAGGTCTGTGGCCTGGAAGTTCGTCAAGGAGGGAATGGTTCTTCCTCTTGACAGGGAAACCCACTAAACCAACAGTTTAACTCATTTTGGCCTCAGGGTTGGCAGCTGTTCGTGATACATAGTTTGCATGTATTCCCCCATGATATAGATAAGATAATTGGAACAGAGGGTTCTAGAATTGTTCCCCAGCAACAATTTATCACTGTCTTTTGTCCAGATTTAAAATGTAACCACATGAAACATTAAGGCAGCACATTATAAAGACTCTTTATACATTACAACTTTGCATTTGTGCCACATGCACTTTATTTCTGAACAGTGCATCCATCTTTAGCTATTTCAAATGTGAAATGTATTTTTTTTTTTTACAAACCTGGAATATGTGGCTGGCTCTTTGTAGTCAAGAGACATGACACAAGTATAATTTTCAGATCATGACAAAGGCAAAATAAAAGCCTTTGATATAGGCTGTACAGTGTTGGGAGTAAATCCAAATGTTTGGTACAAATTTTGTTGAACCAAAATAAAAATGGTCAAGTTCAGTAGAGTATTGGTCTAATAGGAGTTCTGTGTATAATGGGCTACAAAGGTATTATGGTGAAATAAAGTATGCAGAATGCAGACACACCATACATATGCAATTATACGACGGCGTTGTCATGTACCATACGGCATTTCGAGAGTGTCCTGATAAAACCTTGAGCGTCCTGTGCTTTTTTAAGCAGGCAGGCTGCAGAGATTATTGGATTTGTGCTGAATTTTGAGCGACTGACACAACTTGGGCACTTATACGTGGGCACTGGCCTGTCATGTTGCTGCCTGACTGGCATGGATATAGGGATAACCGGAATATTTGCTCCTCACCAATTTCCTCTGTGCAGCTTATTCTGATGGAATGATTGCGCTAAAACCATAAGACAAATATGCTCACTGAAAAACCAGCCAATGATCTAATGATAAAGAATGGCAGGGATGTTTGATAATGGTTTTAAAAGCTTATGGTTACTTCTACTGAGTGCTTTGTCACATGGCATGCAAATGCACTTTTTTATTTTACATGTGATAATTTTATTATGTTGTAGACCATTTGAGGGATTGGATCATCACATTGAAGTTCTTCATTTTAGCTCATTGCTTCATTAATATAATTAACTGGATGAGTCTTTGGCTCAGTAATGGCAATGTCCGAAATTACCGGTGAGATACAGGCCATGACACTTGCAGGGAGAAGAAGATATCATGCAGACACACAATGTGAAGAATCATGATACTTCAAAGTCGATAAAATTAATGGAAAGGGAGGTGAATAGTAATTTAGCAATACACTACTGTGAAAATTACAAAGGGAGCCAAATAAAGTCTGCGGACTGAGTCAATGAATAAGCTGAAGAGAGCAATTGTACCTTGGGGCTGTCTGCTGCCAACCTTCTCTCCATCTCAGCGGTTTAGATAATAGTATTCTCCTCTTAAATATACAGCACATCTGTTTTAGGTTAAGACACTGAAGTACCTCCACTAGAAAGCCTGCCATTACGGTAACTGTAAATAGATGTTTAAAAGTATTACACATTGAAGGATAATGATAACAATAATGTGTACCTGTGGGGAGCTGAACATATTAACCTCTTGAGACCCGAGCTCTGAAATTACATTCTTTTTAAAATATCCGTTGCTATTTGAAGCACAATAAGTGTGAAAATGAAGCGTCATTTTTACATGAGTTGTTACTAAATATGAGTTATAACTAAAAATGTACTTATTGTTACTTATTCTATCTTTTGTGTTCTAATAAAAAGGACACGTTATTACAATCCATTTTAGCATACCGGGGGTTAACACAGCTGAAACAATTTCAATTTTTTTTAATTGAAAAATTAAAACAGTTTGGGAACGTGAGTAACAAATGATTTATCACTCACGAATAAACAATTTAATAAGAAAATATGTGTATATTATATATATATATTTATATTTCAAAATTTGTTTTGCTAACAGTTCTAGCTGTAATTGACCGTTTTCATGGTCAATTTTTTTATATATAATAAATGCTCACATATTTCCTTAATAGGTCATGTTTTTGCTGAATCATAGTACTGTGATATAAATATAATATTTAATTAATGTTATCATTGTTATTGTGGCTGTATTTTTTTGTTGAACAAAGAACATTGTTCTTTTTCTGCTTTGCTTGCCATTGTATATATTTTGTGGGGTTTCCCTAGTTGCATTGAATTTTAAAAACGTTGTTACAAACTTTTAATTACGGTTTATGATTTTTCCATTTATCAGGTTGCACTATGGAAACACTACGTGACAGTTGGATTAATATGCAGCACATTCAATTATGACGACTTTACCTTCAGCTTCTGCAATTAATTTAAAACTAACAAAATATTTAGTTACAGACTACATTGTTTAAAAATCTAGGTTGTAAAGTAAAGTTCTGATTCTATTTGCATATTGTTTGCATTATGAAAGTTTTTAAAGAATGTGAGAACCCAGATTTATTTCTATGACACTTATTTCTATGCTACTCTTGAGGAACCACAAACACGCGGCACCAGAGCAACAAAAGCAAAGAGTAAGGTGATCATTTGCATGATTTATTCACATCTTCAACATTAGCCCTGAATTAATAGACAAGACTTTAAAACGATGCCACGTCTCTGACCCAGATATTTTTTGTCCTAAATCTTGTTAATGGAACAAGAAAAATCCTGGAAAAAGTGATTGGTCTCTGGATCAGTGAATATTGTGCTGCCCACATTTCTGTCCTGTGTGTAAATGCACTGATGTACGTGGCTGGTGCCAGGAGATGGGCGGCTGGGAGTGGAACAGGAGTGTTGAGTAGCCGCCTCCAGGTCTGTAATTACACTACAGTGTTGTCAAGTATCTGAGAGGAGTAATTTCAGAAACTGTTAGTGAAGAGGAAATTGACCTGCCTTTTCATTTTCTCATGGGTAATTACGTTTTGACTTTCTGTACCTTATTCACTTTATTTCACCGTCTACGTTAATGCAATGTATGTACTTCTCTGTTGCCTACGAGCTTAGTATGAATGCAAACAATGCTCAAAGGTCAAGTTAATCACAACGTAGGAGCATTTTATGCACACAAAGTACTTCACGTAAATTGCTGAGTTAGGGTTATAAATATGTAATAAAAGGGGGGAATACATTTCAAGATTTGTACAACTAAATAATCAATTATTATGATTTGCACAAGAAGCATTTACAACGCACAAAATACCTGAACATAAATTTAAAGCTAAATGCAGACACTAGTTTATGCTAAAATATGCATTTGATTATGCTAAGTTGTCAAACTATTTGTATTTGCATGTTCATTTTGACAGTAAAGTGTGTTTTTTTGACGTTCCCAACCAAGAAACCTATTGGAAAAGTACTGTTTTGCTTTAAACGCCATTGTGAAATCCGTAAGAAAGCCACCAGATGTTTTTAGTCATTTATAGTAAAAATGTTGATTCGACATAAGTGATTCTTGTGATGTTTTTAGATCTAGCAGTCTATTTATATGTGTTTTTTTTATCCAGGTGTCTGCACAACACTATATGAAGTACGGTAAGTTTAAAATTAAAGTACTGTACTTCAATCCCAAGGAAGAATGATTCAGCCATCACATAGGATAATTGTGTAAATATAAATGCTTCATAACAGCACATTCACATAAAAATTAAATTGTAATTACAATTGAACAAACATTTGTAAAATTCAAGGAGCAGACTTTCAGCTTTACACAAAGCAACTTTCTGCACATCCTGTGGCTGAAGCTAAAGACGATGAATTCTACCTTCATATCAGATTTCGCATGGAAATTTGGCAAGGGATATTTTCCTGTTTATGAAAATAAACGTCTATAATTGCTAGCACATTCTATATCCTTAGGTTGTCCACAATTATTTTCATGTCTGAATATGCATCCGAATGTTGCAATCACCACTGTAATCAAGCCATTGTTTCATACGCTCTTATCAAACCTCCCGTTTTAGTAATTAGGTCTCATATTACTCATCTTCTAGAAATACCACGGATGTGTTGAGGAGCTAAGTAAGACTGGGATGGGTAAGAATATGCTCAGGACTATTCTGAACATGCGGAATTTCAGCAAAACGAGTACAATCATCTATACTTCATGAACTGTTTGTCACTGGTGAAGTAATTATTGATGTCTCTACATTTCAGTAAAACACCTAGGCCTTCGCTCTGTACGTGTGAAACAGCAAATCATTCCCACAAGCCCTAAGAGAACGCTGTCGTCATAACAATGACCTTGAATGGCTTATTATAAGATCAGACTCACGCAAATAGTAGTGACGGAAGTAGCACATGGTGCATGAATTTTCAATAGTGAGAAACAGTTTTAGGCTGAATACTTAACGGTGGCAGCTAAACAGTGGGAATGATCTCAGGACGCTGGGGATCTGAAGCTAAACTGATAAGTGAACTGTAGTATTTAGTCATGAGGTGTCATTGATTTGATATGAACTCCTAGGGCAAGTTCTTAGAAAGTAACTCAGTTCCCTTCAATATTCCATTAAGCACAGTGGAAATCATTTGGAGAGGTCTATAATTTTTGACTACATTTTACACATTATGACAAGGTTTGTGTGTGTGTGTGTGTTACTACATTAAGCTCTATAGATTAGTTTTCATAACATTTGACATGCTAGTTGTTACTTATAAAACAAAAATGTTTGACAATATTTTTTCCTTGTAGGTTGAATTAGAATAAAGTAAAGTAAAGCACAACAATAGAAAGAAAGAGATTAGGTTAGCAATCTTGACGCTGTGGAGCGTGTTCTATTTGTTGCCGGAGCAACAGTTTTAATGTAAAGGTCAGTCTTGATCTTCAGCAGTCAGACATCAGTACACTCGATGTGCATATCAAACCAGAAAACTCACACGATGCATCTATATTTCACAAAATGATGCACTGTTATTTCCCCTTTTAGATAATTGAGTCTTCATGCAACAGTTCAGTCATTACTGGACCTAACTTTACTGTAAAGAGTAAATCTATAACAGCTCATTTATAGATAAAAAAAAAAGTAGCGTATTAAACGATCTAAAATGTTTTAGATCATTGGTTGTTCGATGCACTATACGTCTGTCAATTCGAATGACTGCAGTTTATGAATCCTCTGAAAGCCGTTTATGTTATGGCCCATTGACGCTCGGTTATTTAGATGGGGATTTTGTGCAGGGTGTCAAAAATATTTCAGACTTCATGAGAAACTTTCCTTTTACATGTCAATCAGCACCGTGATGGTGGATAGTGAAGTTTGTTCTTCAAGGTTCAAGGTCAGGGCCATTTTTCGACAGTGTTGACAGTGACAGAGTTTTTTTCCGGTTCTGATAACCTCTTTTTAGAGGCTTCTACCCCTTAACCAATCTTTTCTCCGGATCTCCTAACCTCCATTTATTATTTTATTTTATTAATATAACTTTTAAAAACAAATGAACAATTTTTTTGGAGCCAAACATTCTGATTATACAAGCACCGTACTGAAAAGTGTCAAACTGACCACAGCGTGCAATTAAAAAACCTTTTTATATGCTGTACAATGGCAAGTCTAAAAAAGAAATGCAGTTCTTAATAGCTCTTTCTTGTAAATACAAAGCAGCCGTGCTAATTTTTAATCCTGGGAAATGTATTCAAGGGCAAATGACTTTTTGGTCATTTGGAAACCTAGCAGCTCATCAGTCAAGTTGTATCTCAAGCTTAAATTTAAACTCACTCAAGGGTGAAACCAGCTAAGGAAATGCTACGTCTATCTTAAAAGTAGCTTTTGTTAATCCACAAAAATCTGTAATGTAATAATAATCATGTTTTTGTTCCACAATGGCAGGACAGATGTTGTGTTTAACATGCAAGTTATATAGTTTAACGATATTTTTTAGCAGATTTGAACTTTATAATGCATTTTATATGTTTTTTTTTTATTTTTTATTTTGGAGCCCGTCCAGTGTTTTAATAAAAGTCAGACCTTTTGACTCTTAATGGTCCAAGCTTGGTTAAGAGCAGCCGTCCTCCCCAGTGGCTCCGTATATCATCTCAGGCGATCAAGCAGGTACTTCTGCAAGACACGCGGCGCTGAACTGTGAACGGCCCTCACCTCAGCTCTGATCCATCATAGGGAAGGAACCTGGTGTCACTGAAAACAGCAAATCTCGCTGCTTCGAGTTACAAGTATAGAGCTTGAGCCTTTTATAAATATAGAGATGTAAAGTGCGAATTGATAAAACGATTGAAGGATGAAAGATGCATGCATGGGTGAGATTAATGGATAGCCCGAGCAACCAACCAATAGACAAACAGACAATATGATAGATGATCAGATAACACTAACGCAAAATTAAATTGATTAATCTTTTCAAACAAATGCATTCATTTGTTAAAGCATTTTGTTTAAGATCATACATTTCATTGGGTGAGATTCTTAACTTTCAGCTTTGGAGAACTAGTTTTCCATTTCTTGTAGAATGTCCAAACAGTGCTGCAGGGAACAATTTACGTTCCGGTCAGCAGACGCGGTTACATCCCAACAGGCATTTGGTTCGGGTAATGAGAAAAGATTAGCTGCCTTACATATCATTAAATGCCCCACTAATGGTGGGAGTCTGACCATTATTTGCCTCCGTGCCTTGCTCCGGATTCATTTAGTCAAAGTGAATTCAAGAACAGTAAACTGTGGGGAAAACAATTACACTTTTTTTCATCATTTAGTCACTTCATTTTTGCCGCTTTCTCTCTAATTTTCTTAAAGCTAATGCTGTTCTTTACCTGCTGTTTTTAATTATTATGTTTTTAATCATCTGTTCAAGTCCCATGTTCTGAGTCATGATGTTTCCTAGTCCGGAGGTTTTTTTATTTTTGTATCTTTATTATTTTTTTTACTAATTGAATGTGTGTTTTCTTCTTATTGTGATTATTCAAATGCATCAACATCAACCCTGTTTTTTTCTTTCCCAGTGTACGCAGTTGCGTAAAACCGCATCACACCTTTCAATCTACTCATAGAATGTTGTCGCCAAAAAGAATAAAATGTTCTGGTTTATAGCTTCAATATCTCTTGTTTTTTGTTTTCTGAAAGATTTTTATTGTGTGGCTTGTATTTTTATTTAACATGCTCACGGTGCTGTTGTCAAGCTGGCTTCAAATCAGCTTGTCTCAAGGAAGTAGTTTTTAGCAACTTTAAATTTCTCATTGTGTTTAGCCTTTAGCCTCTGTGGTGCAGCAGGGTGGACGGGCGCAGGAGAATAGGGCATTCTGAGCATTGCAATAAATCACCACATTTTTACAGCCCGAGAATGAGTGCAAGGAATAAAAATAAACCTCCAACTGTGCTGATGCCATAACTTTTTTTGGGATTTGTCTGTCACTTTATGACTTAAAGTTTAGGCATGCCTAGGGTGGAGTTATAAGTCAAATTAGCGTGATAGCTGTAAGAAATGTATTCAAAACAATGTTACATGTGGAATGGGATTTTTTTTTTTGGGTGGTATTTATGAATCAGAAATATAATTTTGCATTCATATTTAATACAAACACAATTGTATACACAAAAAGTATATTATTTATAAAAATATTAATAATAATAATAATAATAGTTATTGTTATTATTATTATTATTATTATTACTACATAGTTTATTACAGAGTAATTTATGCTCTGATGGACATTTATAAGGACTTTTAAAAAAAAGTGACGGTGTATTTCTGTGTTTTGAACAGTGACAAGATAAAGGTGTATGGCTGTTCCTCGCCGTCTTAATGATTCTTTCCTCAAAAAACTGAGAGAAACCAGGGAAGCATCACTGATTATTTAAGACACAACTGACATTTGCACAAATGCACAAACATACAGAAGTCTAAGGCTTCAGGCAATTGCACATATTTAAACTGTGGGAACGTTATATCTATATATTTGCTAACTCTAGCAAAACGTATCGTAGTTCTTATATGTTTGTATAGCATATATCTGCAAGGTTTGCCTTAAGCAAGGCTTTAAACTTTTTGTCTTTTAACATTATTTTAGCATTCAGGTTATGGTAATTATTGATTATGCAGGAACCTATATATGACAAACAGGTTTTTGATTATGTAAATATTCAATTAAGGTCGAAGCATGCTGAATAATTTGGGAATAATTTTAGGCTTCTTTGAAGTCAAACATTGTTGCTTAGGATCCATTATGCTATTTTGTCTGCACACAATTAATACTTAATTAGAGATGCTGGTTGGAGAAGCTAATTATTGCTGTTGTATGATGCTTCAAAATGAATTGCTTAATGATGGTTTTTGTGCCTAGAGAAACCGTAGCTCACAAATATTTATCGTTACACACAAACCCAACATTCTGCAAATATATTGAATATAATCAAAATATGTGCATGTATTTGTCTATAATCAAAAATGTATATACGTCTAGCATATCATATTTTGTAATGTCACTGTGCTGTGCTATGGTATATTTTCGTGCTGCCATTCAAAGGTACTGCTCATATTTTGTCATGTCTTATCACTGAAAGACAGACCGACAGAAAAAAGAAAGACAGAAATAAAGAAAGAAAACTGCAAATAATGGATAAATAAGCAAATGCTTTTCATCTGAACAATAAACAGTGAAGCGTATACACAGAGTGAAGTGAAGTGAAAACAGCAACACACACAGACACATACACACACAAACAAGCCCGGAGCAGTGGGCAGCCTTAAGCTGTTGCAGAGATGAATGCTACCCACTGCGACAAACCTGCGCAATATGAATCTATAATGAAAAAAAAAGGCTTATTATCATTAGCACCTGTTGATTAGCTTTAAAACAAACCACTATTGAGTAATCACTTGCCAATTAAACTGATTTGTAAATTGACCCGATTAACCTAAAGCTTTTAAATAGCACTAGTATCTTGCAAAACAACCAGTAAGCTAGTATGCATTGTCATCCGGGCAAAGACAAAGGAAAATATAGCTGCAAGCTGCAATGATGGGGTTCGATGAGACTTAAAACTGTGAAAAGCGCCTTACAAATGCTCAGAACCTGAACTTGAAATTCGAACTTTGCAAGAATTGAGATAGCAATTATTTGATCTTCAAGCAGAGCAAGTTCATCAGAACTTCATCACAACAACACTATTAACATTGTCCTGCCATTCAGTGGTAGTGTTCCCTCTCATTGCTATAAAAGCATTACACAATACTTGTATAATTTAGTACAACACATCTCTGTGAGCAGTCCTTCTCGAGGATGGTAGTCATAAAGCATGCAAATGAACAAATTTTGTTGCAAAAAAAGAATACACGGTATAGTGCCACTTGCCAATGCAAAACTGCACATTTTCTAACAATGTCAATTACTTAGTAATCACTGTATATATATATTACAATGTCAATTACTGAGTAATTGATCAATACTGAGCAATACTGAGTACTGCGTATCCTGTGTCTGTTTTAACTTTATATGTGTAAATGTAGTGTTAATGCATCTGCAGTTTCTTGAGTGGTTACTTTTTTCAAGATCTACTTTGCACTTTCGCTTTGCATTCTAATAAGCCCCCCACCCTCTTCGTAACATGTACAGTGAAAAACATTATGGACTTTTGCGGTTCGGAACCTAACCCCTTTATTAGACTTTTTACTTGTTGGCAGAAATGTAAAGGTAGAATAAAAAGATTACGTATTATATTATTTTAATTGACATTGCACATAAATTACAATCTTAAATGACATGTATTACAATTCAAAAAAGACTATTGTGATAAAACATTTTCTCAAACATGCCACTAATAAAATTCACATCATCAGTTAAACTTTGACGATTTTGTAAAGCATAATGCAATGTTAATGTCTTGGATTTCTCAAGATCAAACTCATTTGCCAGACACTTTTAAAATCTTGAAGATGGCCACACAAAATAAACTGGCCAAAACTAAACTGAACAGAAACCACTGCACATAATTACCAAGACTCACAAACAAACCTTACAACATAAAATCACAAGCTTTACATAGAGTAAAATAAAAAGATAATAAGCGTAGTTGGTGAAAGAAAATAGCTAATAGGCAAATCAACCACATGTGGATTAATTTAATAAAACTAAACGAAACTAAATAAGCAGAAGACAAGAGAGCAAGGAAAACAATGACAAGAAGGATGCTAAGAGCTTCATCAAACACTAGTCTTAAGGTTTGCATTAGGTTTAAATTACTTTTTTTCAAAAATAAATGAATAAATAAATAAAATATACAAATAAATAAATACACAATTTGTTTTAGACAGTTTGTGACTTGTGAAGTATAAATTAAATTGAACAGTCACCTGTAATGAATTTGCAGTATAGTATGGTAAATATTACCAGCTTCTGTATTCTGTAAGCCATAGTCACCATCATCATCACCCGTATCATGTCCCATCACAACCTCTAAACACTCAATCAGCAAAAAACTCTCAAAGTGAAAGCAAAACTATGATGAGCTCAGTCATAGTAACATGACATTGTATTGGCAGTAACTTACTGTAAGTTATACTGAAGTCGAAACAGCACTTGTTTTCGTTTTTCCGTACAATTGCGTGTGTGTGTGTGTGTGTGTGTATGTGTATGTTACCATTTCACACTCAACAGCTTTTGAGTGGACTGAATCGCAAATTGGCAATGAGACCATGGGGTGTTGTCCAGTTGCCTGCCGTGAGAAATGAAATACGTAGTGTGTCCCAGTAAAACATGACATCCCACCATATGCCCTTGTTTTGGATGCAAGCTAAAAGACTTCAACCTCAAATTTGAATCACCCTTCAATTTTGCGACAACTAGCCCCAGTCTTCTCAATGTATTTCTCTCTCCAGGGCATACTTTTGGAGGGCATGGTGAAAGCATCCATCACATCCGAAATGATTTAACGATCACAGCATCCTCTGCATTCCCCCGAATGCACATTTCGTCTAATGTCACTCAGTGTTCTTCTCAAAAGGGCATGTTTGCAGTCGGGATCTCTAGAGAGAGAAGCACTCATTTTCCAGCACAATGGCCCTGCTTTCCACTTCTGAAATTTGGATTCTTATCTTTGCGCTTGCCCGATGGAAGCACAATATGAGAGTTTAATCGGGAGTTTAATTAAAAGTGAGGGTCAGTTGCATCACAAGCTGAATTTTGACCAAAAGCGTCAGTGGAGAGACTAAGAATTGCCAATATATTTCACAAGTCCTCACTTTGGGTGTTACTTTTCTCTTCCAGCTTTTGAAAGCTTCTTAAACTGGGATTATTGGATTAGGAAATAAGGTTATTGTTCTGGTTGTGAATTTCATAGTGATGGTTTTGAGAAAGGTGAGTAAGCGTGTTTGAGATGAAGCGTCAATTAATATCCAGGCGTAAAAGCTGATTCCTGCTGAGTTTTGGAATCCTATGTAGACGTCAGACATAAATAGAAAATGTTACACAACTGCTTTAAATTCATGTGGAGGCGTTTCAAAAATGTCACTTTTCTTCAAAGGGAATCATCAAAGTGATTGCTTGAAACAGAATGAATGGGTCTCAGGCAGTCGTGAGGCTAAGGTTCACCTGACTCTGGCAAGAGAGACGATGGCCCTAAAATCCCTCTCGGAGTAGAGCCATCAGCAGGGCTCCGGCCAGACCCTTCAGTTCAATTCCAGTCTCCTGGTGAATTCTTCTTTCATATGACAACTCAAGCCATGAGCCCATGTGTCTTGTCATAAACCTGAAGATTTGTGTTCAGATGGATCACATTTGAAAGCCCAAAAGGAATGTTATGTTTTGAGCATTTTATTTACCAAAGTGCTCGATTCAGTGTGTTCATTATTGCTGGATTTATTCATAACATTTTATTAAATATTTACATGTTTCATAAATAAATTCAGAGATCAATTCCAAAATGTATTTGCATCAAGAAAGTTTTTTTTTTTATTATTTATAAAACGTAAGTTAACTTTGTGCAATTTGCCTTTGTTTGTAAGAGATCTTGAAATTTCAACAAAATAACACACTTATTAAAATCTACAATTAATTGGATGGTCGTCTTTTTGAAAAAGAAGAAAAAGACAAAATATCTCTAATAGTATCTATTCCACAATACATAATCTGTCTTTAAAAGGAACATAAAATGGGATCAGTAAAGTAAAGTTGTCTTTAAAATGAAAACAAAGACAAACGTCTGGCATGGCAAAGGCAATGGTCGCTGCCAAGTAACTTTGAACAAATTAACACCAAACATAGCTTAGGCACAAAAAATTAATAAAAAAACAAGCTTACACAAGAAACCTTATATATCCTAATAAAGAATTGTTAGCAGCTGCCACTCTGATGTCGAGCCAGCCTGTGGCGCCATCAGTCTTGCTGCTTCCACTAGTGGCCACCAGTAGGAGCTGCTGAGTTGGATCGTGACACTTCAAATTTCTTTTTTTTTGCTGTTACTCTGCATTTTATTGCGCAACCTTTTGAGCCGCACTCTAACACTTGCCCAAAAGCTCTAAACCAAAGAGGGATTGTAAATTGCTTCATCTTGTGCAAACGGCTTAAGATTCTTCTGTACCAGAAAATAATCCGCAAGACAAAACTCAAACCACTTTCAAAATAGAGAAAACACCTCATGTGTAAATAATCTACTGAGCAGATTTCTACCTGCCGATGAAATCACCTGGACTGATGTGTAATTTCTCGACCAAAGCTTGTAGAGGAGACTGAAATCGAAGCTGAAAAGAATGCAAGCAGCGACCATCTGGATCTTTACGTTACTGTGCACTGAATGCATAATCAAGTCATGGCTAAATTATTATTTATTATACTTAGGCAAGTGACTCCTTGATGAAAAAATAGCAGTAGACACCTGACAAAGTGTTTTCCTACTCGAGTCTCTGAGCTCTGTGATGGTTTGTTTGACTTAAAGCTTCATAAGTAATTATACACTTTCAAAATGTGCACATAGTATGTGCACTGTAAAAAAGTACTGTTAGACTGACAGGCTATTGAATCAGAAGCATCCACGGCAAATAATCAACAAAACAGGAATAACAGAAAAAACAGATTATAATACATGCTATATATTATACAAACCTTTTTATCATATGATACAAAAATCATTTGTATACTATTATAGGACATTTTGAAAAGAGTCTTTTTAGACAAACTGAGTACAAATTAAAATATGTATGTAAAATAAAGTTTAGATTTTTGAACATTTTTGAATATTCGTAATTATGTTGGTATGCCAGTATGATAAGATAAATAAGTTAATTCCAGATGTGAGACCAATGATGTATCAGTGGTAAAAATATAAATATGAAAAAATGTGGTGAACTGACTCAATAAATATAACAGCTTCCTCATATAGTTCATTTCAGATAAACTAATTTAGATATTTGTATGACGAATTGACTTTTCACATTTTGTATGTTATTCTGTTTTCATGCATCGTGTGTCTCGATTAGTAAAGCATGATGTTTGCTACACCAAAGGTCTCGGGTTTGATCCCCTGGGGAAGCATACGGTCACTTTGAGGTTGTAAGTCACTTTGGATAAAAGCATCTGCTAAGTGCAGAAATGTAAATGTAAATTAATGCCCAGTGTAAGCTACTCGTGCTGATATGAGCTGAATGCCAAACCGGAGGTTATGCAATGAAAATTGAAGTGAAAGTCTGGAATCAAGTAAATAGCTTGCAAATTGACCGAGTGTAACCACAGGGAGCATAAAAGTCAACTGAACTATTAATCAAGAACATTGTGTTCTGAGAAACACGCGGATCAAAGATGGCGCAAGCTTTTCGTAACGACACAACATTATGCACATGTTCCTTACCCCGTGTCTCTCATGGACACACTTATGTTTGTTCTCATGGTCTGCCTCAGCAGTGCGCATTAGGATATTACATTGTGATTATTGTTTCAAAAAGTGAATCATTTGTTATGAGGCATGATTCAGAAGCGGACTCTCACACACACACACACACACACACATGTACCTGTGTCATATATTTTTAGCGCAATTACGGTAATTAATCGTTAATCTTACATTTGTTTCGATCACCATATACCAAATGTGTGATTTATGTTGTCTGCTCATCAATAAAGTGTATTTTCTTTAAATTATGTTAGGCTTACCCATTGTATTCGTACCATCCTCTATTAGAAGGCCACGCTGACCTATATATATATATATATATATATTTATTTTTTTTTTTTTTTTTTTTTTTTTTTTTTAGTTAATTTTTATTTTTTTTTCTACAATTATGCATAGTTTTGTGAATCAGTTTCTTCTTGGAACATTGTTCCGGTTATCAGGGTTTCCGGAAGGCTAGGTGTAATTCAAACTCTCCATTTCTTCCCATGCTGAAGACACAAATGAATATAGAAGTTAATACGACTCTGGTTTTTTAAAGCACAACAATTGTCCCTACAGCTATTTCTGTACTGAAATTAGTGGTATGGAAGACAGCAAACAAGTTGGGGAGGGTGTCAGGAAAAGGCATGCATTATGCATAAAGGTTCCTTCCAGTGACTAATGGTGCCTCCTGTGGCTCAGAAGACCACCAGGAGGATATGAACCAAAAACTAAAGAGAGCTGATGTACGTTTAAATATAACAGGTTGCCAATGGACTATTTATATCATCCTTCAAATGAGAGCGAAACAGATAAGTAAACAAACACTTTGGATAAACAACTAATGGCTGCTGTAGAATCAAGCAAATGTGTGTTTTGTTGAGGTTATTCTGTTGACACATGACTTTTATTTTGACAGGTTTAAAGCAAATTCAGAAAATTTCTTTTTCAGTCCTCTCTCTCTATCTCTTTCTCTCTCTGTGTATTTCTTCTTCTCTTCTCTTCTTCTGCATCTTCTCTCTCTCTCTTTCTTTCTCTCTCTCTCTCACACCATCTATCTCTCTCTGTCTATTTATTCCTTCTCTCACCGCCGCTTTACTTGTTCCTCTCTTTCTTTCTCTCTCTCTGTGCCCCCCCCCCTCTGTTTTAATCTCTCTCTCTTTCTCTCTTTGTCTCCCACCTGTCAGTCTTTTTCATACTCTCTCTCTCTCTCTCTCTCTCTCTTTTGGTCTCTCACCTATCTTTCTGTCTCTTTGTCTCCCCATCTCTCTCTCTCTCTCTTTCTCTCTAAACTTTCCCAAGCTTTCTGTAGATTTCAGTCTTTCTCGGCATTAGTCGCTCTGCTGTAACAGGGGCAGTGATATGTGCCCCGGTTCTCCCGCATTCAAATTGTTAATTGAATTGATTGGCCTATAAATCCATGGAGACCTCTCACTTATTGGACTAATTAGTCTTGTATTGAGCTTCAAATTACCGGGGCATCGTCCCTCAAAATTGTTCTTTCTCTAGGTTGCGTGGCTCTGGTTTCTGATTTCGTCAGGAAACAGAATTAGGCTAATCTGTATTACTCGCTCAAATTTGCTCTCTTATTCACGTTGCGCATCAGTGAAAATAGAAACGGTTTTAGGAAAGGTCAATAACACCCTGTGGATGGGAGATGCTCTAATTCTTTAGTTCTGGGGCCACGTGGTGATGCTTGTGTTATATCAGACTAGAATTTGAGTATTAGAAAGAACGATTTGGAGCGAGTGAGCTGAAGAGCTGCAGATCTCAACAGACAGCCGCATCATTCCGATGTGTGAGGCACTAATGGGAGTGGAACTAATGACCCACAAAATAGCTCAAAATATCAGGTCTATGATCAAGCACTGATTTTAGACTGTTATAACTGAGGACAAGCTGATCGTTTACACAGCATATGATTAACGTCACAGTTCGCTAAACTCTCACATTACATGAAATCTCAATGATCCAGCACATCCAGGACAACCGCACATCTGCGTCTGTTGGTGCTCTTTTTTTGTGGAAAGCCTCTAAAATTATATTTGAGACTTCACAGCATGTGTGAAACCTCAGAGGTGTCGGTGAATTCTTCTGTGTGGTAATAAAGGAAGTTTTAAAACCGCAGACAGGTTTTTTTCTTCTTCTTGGGAGAAGAATCATTTGTAGCTGTCATTCAGCTTGATATTCAGGTTCTGTTTTGTTCTAAAATATTTTAAAATGCCACTTATACATGTTTGATAGAGAGTAGAGAGAAAAAATTCGTGGCAAAACAGTCTAGGGAACATGTTAATATTTGAAGAATAACCTTTACATTGTATTATTTAACTCCTTTTTTTCTCATGTTTGAATAATCTTTGCATTTATTTTGTCATTTCAAAACTATCTTCCTCTCTCTCTCTCTCTCTCTCTCTCTCTCTCTCTCTCCCTCCCTCCCTCTCTCTTTCTCTCTCTCTATCTCCCTCTCTCACACAGTTTTTCTCTCTCTCTCCATCTCCTTATGGAGATGTTTAACTGTTAGGCTCTAAACAAAGAAGCCGTTGCTCTGTAAAAGCAATTAATTTTGCTGTGGTGAAGTGAGCAGCACCTGTGTGCATGAGGAATTAGACAACAAAATATTGTAAAAGTGCAGCCAATTAAGGTCTGTTCCATTCTTCCTTTCAACTTGGTAGTTGAAAGGAAGATACATTTCATTTTGCAGGGCGCATGTACAATAGAAAAGCTTCATTTGCTTAAAAGCTACAAACCTAGATCAAAGCTGTTCTTTGGTTGGTTATTTTTTTTATTTGTTTGCAGAGATTTTTTTGTGGACAGTGGTATTGTTGACAATTCAATTTGTCATATGAACGCATCTCAGGTCATGCATACAAAGGGGAAAAAAAATACAATTATGGTAAATTAATGGGAATTCCCGCTGCTCATTTTTCTGTCATCCAAACGGCTAGTGAAGAAGAACACCTGATCCTATTTCTCCCTGCGGTCCAGTAAAGGTGAGGATGATGACCTTCATTTTGCAGCTGGTTAAAGATTTGTTGAGGATGTTCTTGGGGAACTGTGAGGTTCACATTATAAGCTACCAGGAAGCTTCAAAGCAAAGCTGGTCACACATTTTACAAAGTTCAAATGAATGATAGTCCAGCTGCAGCCTCATGAATTGCAAAGAGCGAGCATAAAAACGCAGGAATCTTCTGAATCTCTGCTTTGAGACACATCCCTCCATCCCGTTTCACCTTGAGAATAATCAATTGTGTTGCACTCTGACATGATGATTTGTTTAGCATAGTTTTAAAGGCTTTTAATGTCAATTGTTTTTAATTGATGTCATAGGTCGGCACAGACATCTACAAGAATTCAGGCAGCCGAACATAATGACTCTCTTATGTTCTCTAATGATAATACTGCTCTCTCTATATACATAGTAATAAAGAGCATTTTGAGAGTATTTTTCCGTGTAATCCTTATATACTTTCATACAGTATAATGCATAATAAATTGCATTGCATCTTTTGAACAGCAATTACCCTGTAAAACCACTGTAGTGCCTGTCTCTTGTAGCTACTGCATCATTGTTGTCGGATTTTTTTTTCTTTTTTCCTTCTTTGTTTTTGACGTGTGTCTGTGCCGTTTTCTTCAGGGATGCTTGTGCATTGTTGGGGGCAAACTGTTGAGTGAATGCAGCTGTCATTTACACATTCAAATTCATTTTTCATTTCCCAGTATTGTTCTCTGCTTCAATGTCATTTTGACTCTTGCTGCTGAACTTCATAGTCTGAGCTGAGATTGAACTTGTGAGGCCAAGGATTCTCCCACACTAATCATTCCCGCCTTCTTTTCGCCATATAACAAGCTTTTCAATCCATTGAAGCCCCGGTGGACGAGTCCCCTAATACACTCAGAAACACTGCACACTTAAATAGAAGGGCCAAAAATACCGTTGAGGCCCTATGTTTAATTGCTTTGTATTATTGCAATATGTCTATCCTCTCTGGGTTCTGGTCTCCCTCAACTCTCTCGGCAGGCGACACTTGGCTTAATTGAATTCCGGAAAAAGCGAGACCTCCGTTCTCATCCTGGGGAATCCAAAACGGAGCTGGTGCTCTGGTCTACAGCAGTGGGGAGCTGTCCATGGTTCTGAGAATCTGGCTGCGTGTCAAAACCGTGTAAAGTGCTGTCTCCGTTTTTCTTTTCTCTAATAATGGATCTCACAGCGCAGAGTAGATCTTAATTTGGCATTTCCATGATTCATTGGCCAGGACACTGACAGTTAGCTCAATTTAAATGTGTGAAATGCAACAATTGTAAGCAAAAGCAGAAAACAGCGGCTGTCTAGACTGGTTTGTGTGAGAAGCATTTAATGTGACCATCAAGTTTAGCGTCATGATTTTTCCGTTCTTTTTCCAAGCTGGGTTAATTAGAACACAAGTAATGAATGATCTGCCAGTGTGAAGCAGAGGATTTGTTTTGAACAGTTGAATTATAATAACCTTTGAGGTCATCATCTGAGCTCCAATGGTAAATCTGTGGATTTATCAGGATTACTAGCTAGGTTCTCTGTCTAATAGAAGACATGGTGTTTCAATGAATGAAGGGGATATAGATTGCAGAAGAAATGTGGCCTTTCAATTCATTAATTGCTTTTGTATGAGGCAGAGTGTGATTAAATTAAATACAAATAAAGGGCTTGCAAAGGCATCTTGTGCTGTTATTTTTGCATAACTAAAACGTAGTTTATGTCTTATGTTACGGACATCTTTTAAATTATTTTAGTACATCAACAGAAAAAAAAAATTAAATACAGAATCACATAGCAAATTCAAGCAGTGGCTTATTTAACTCTATGGGTTTAACACCTTGAGCAGTCAAGACACATGCAAATGAATCTCTTTATAGTCATTTATCACCATTTTCAAAACCTAATGAGGCAGTCTCCAAAGAAGTGTGGTTGTGAGAATTAATATCAAGTATTAATTAAGAAAACTAATATGGGTTTTGTGTCAAAAAGTCATGTTCTCATTTCACATTCAATAGAAAAAAAGAAGTTACCCATTTCTCCCACTTTTGAAAATGTCAGTCATGAGAATGCACATGTAATGTAAAACTAAAGACACACAAAACTGATACATATGGCAATGTATTTCATTTATCATACTAAACAAATTATTTTCAACTATTCGATTATTTAAAATCAATATTTTTAAAACTGTATCATTTTTTAGTTCGTTTTTTTTGTATCAGAGTGTGCTTTGATCTTTTAAAACTCTAAAGTTTTGCTAGTCTTAAGATGTAATTATTTGTTGCCATTTAAATGCGTAAAATATCATTTGTATATTTCTGTTGTTTACATTAATTGTTCTTCTTCTTCTTCTTCTTCTTCTTCTTCTTCTTCTTCTTCTTCTTCTTCTTCTTCTTCTTCTTCTTCTTCTTCTTCTTCTTCTTCTTCTTCTTCTGTCATTGTTCAGTATTTTCTAACTATTTATGTGTTTATTTATTTATTTGGAATGCCTGTTCATATGATTTAGAGTTTAAATTTCATCCGGCTTCATCCTTGTTTGCTGGTTTCTAATTTTTCTTTCCCAATACTCCTGATAATGCTGAATGCACGCCGTCTCATTTAGGATTTTAGTTCAGTTAATTCAGAGACTTAGAAGTAAAGTTGATAATGTTGGTTTGTTTTCAAAGTTTTAAATATTAGCTTAGTGCTTTGGGTGTTTGTGTTACAAAGAATGTAGAAAACTTTGTAAGAAAACACAAAACTGGTTTATAAACTCTCGGGCATTAGATTTTAATTAAGCATCCAGGCACTTTGTATTGTTTTTCTATGATACAGTGCAATTTTCAAACCCAATTTTACATTCAACTAAAGATGAATTTGCTCAGGTTCCAGAATAACACTTCCAAAAAATTAGACTCATTTTCTATTTGAATTGCAAGGTCAACTCTTAATATTAAACTTCTGAACAGCAAATACCTTTCTGAACATAAATCTGGTGTCTTTCATCTTCAGGTGAATTAAGCCTATCAAAGCCTCTTTGCAAAACTCTGATTAAAGTTTCAGTCTTATTCTAATTGAGAAATAAGAAATTCAATTTTACTTTGAAAGGGAACATTAATAGGTGCTCTGAGATCCACCGATAGTTCCCTAATAATGCCCTCAAGCACACAAATCAAAAATGATAAGACTATGCAAATACATGGAGAAATGATTGAGATTTCACTAAATTAATAAGGCCCGGGGAGACATCTGCTCATACATATGCACCATAAGTAGAGGTTACGCCTTCTGTGATCCCAACTCTTGTGTTCCTTTATCCCTGATTTAACTTTCCCAAACTATTCAAACACCCGGCGAAAAACAGTTTTTTTTTTTTTCTCTTTCACCTTCTCCAGTGTTCATAAATAATAAACACCAAGCTCTAAACAAAACATGCAATATAAACCGATCTCCTCTGTGTTTGACCTGCCCATATCAATCTGAAGGATATTTTTCCTCCGATGGTAAATTTATAACTCGGACAGATGAAAAGTGTTGCTTTGAAAGATGAAAACTCTGCTTTACCTCTTCAGCTGAAGCGTCCAGGGAGACCAGCTTGATTCCTGCACACTTACTTCTATTGACTACAGCCCGTCTCATTTTGAGAATGTATATACTCACTTAAGGACAGCTGTGTGTGCACCACGGTTTGAGGAAAAACAGTAAACACATGAAATAGCTTCAATGTGACCCGATGGATGAAGTGCAATGTGGTTTTATGGTCTATAAATGGTTTTCATGGGGAACAGATGTGTATATACGACTCCATAAATGACTTTCAAATGTGTATAAGGTTTTCACAATGCACTATATGAAAAAAATACACATTTATATTGTATAAAATGCCATTTGCTGTAATTCTTCGGATTTCTTCATTTTGCTGTGGTTTTCTTTTTGTTTTTTTGAGATAAAGGTGCATGAAAGCTACATTATTGCAATATGTTATTTTGGATGGATGGATGGATGGATGGATATAGATGCACAAACGCACACACACACACACACACACACATACACGACTCCTATTAGTAGACTACACAAGACTGCTAAAATAGATGGGGATGTTCCAAATCCAGACACGGTGTGAATCATTTAGACACTGGAACAGGTGGTCTTCATACATTCTTTAAATATGAAATATTCACAATGCTGCCAGAAAATCCCAGCTCTTATCATTTACTTTCCACCAACGGAAGTAAGTTGCTCGTTAGTTATATTTCACACCATATGGTTTAATTTGCATGATTAATACTGCTGTCTGTTTTGAGCATTGTTTAACGGGGATAATGATTGTGAGACTTTACTTTTACAGTAACTACAAGCAACAGTGATTCTCAGGACCTCAGCCACCACCACCATCACAAATTGATACATCGATCAAATATTATAATTTAATTCAAATCCAGCGGACACTTTTATGCCGGGAAGTTTGAAGACGTTCAACGTTCCTCATATTGGAGCTATATGGTGTTACGAAACTTTTTCGTAAAATTACAATATACAGTATGGCTATATATATATATATATATATATATATATATATATATATATATATATATATATATATATATATATATATATAAACAGTGTGATCTTAGAGAGCAACCAAAACATCCCCAGCACAACAGATATAGTGTTAATAATGCAGGTGTTCAATAAAGCACTGGAAGCAGTAGCAGTGTCTTACAGGATTTTGTTGGAGATTTTGCTGGAAGAAGAGAAGATCACTAGAGGACCAATGAGCTGTGTGAACCCATAATCCAGATGGATGACCAGGCCTTGAATGAGCGCTGTAGGACTGCTTTTCTTGTAGCGCTGCTGACTGATAAACACAGCAGGTGCAGATGATGAAGTGCCAGTGAGGATCATGGGAACTGTAGTCAAGGAAAGATGCACACGACACAACATAAGAGTTACCGTTGTTACGCGAATATAAGCACCCATGTTTAGCAGCTCAAAAAGCACCCAAGTTTAGCAGCTCAAAAACTTGCAGGGTGCTTATAATCGCCGATTTCAAATATTACCGTAAATATAACCGCTCATTTCTTTTAACAATGGTTCTGGAGGCAGACATGCATATGAGTTTTTATCAGCTCAAAAACAGAAATAAAGATACATTAGAAACGTCGCAACCCTTAACAGGGACAAAAAATAACTCTGGAATAAATATGATTAAAGGAAAAACAATCATTAATATTTTGACAGACCATATTGCATCCAGTAGATTGCCGTGCTAAAGGCTAACGGGCTAGCGCTTGAAAACGAGACCAGCACGCTGCAAAAGCTTTGGAGAAACAGAAAACAGTTCAAAACGGAGAACACCGCAGTCAAACACAATCAAATCGCTCTGTCTGCTACACGGAAAAAAACGTGACTGTTCTAATATTTACGTCTAACAAAAACCAAGCTCAGTCAGTTTTATGCTATGCTCTTTTAGTGCAAAGGCTCATGGGAACCAGTTAGCAGCAAAGTATGATGGGAGGTGTAATTTCAACTGCTAGAATAGATTATTGTTTTATTATTTTTAAGTAAAACAACATTGAAGCGATACGAGACACAAGTTAGGTTTGTGAAATAAAGAAAACTAGTATTTTAAGAAGAAAATGAACGTAATTTAGCCAGAAACAAACAAAAAAGTTTTCTTTTTTTATTTGCTTTTTTTGTGCATGAAAAATCAGGAGGGTGCTTATTATGGCATAAATACGTTTTATTTGTAAAAAAAATATATATAATTTCTTTTTTATATATAAATATATACACTGTTGTCTTGAAGAAACCTCAGAATCAGAACTGTACTCATAATGTCCTGGATATCACAAGCATTTAAGACACAATGTGTGTTTCGATACAAAAATGCATATAAGAGTTATTGTGTTTATGAAGTTCAAACCTCCACAAATAAGTCTTACGTGGCTATTTCAGGTTCTTTCTGCCAATTTCACCTGTTCAACAGAGCAGAGAGAGTTCATTCTTTTCTTTCCGAGTCCTCCTTTTCAAATGAAACATTCATACCCACCACATATTTCTTCATGCATGTCATTTGGTTCAAAACGAGCTCCACTTCCTCAATACGGGCATCACCCACCCATAGCATTTGGGTTTTCCCCTCCCCAGTCCACCACAAGCATATTAGATGATATTGCCTCTCAAGGATGTCCTCGATACAGCGCTTATCACCATGGGGACTGTAATGGGGGGAGATAATGAGACCTGATTCATATTTCAAAGACTCTCCAGCGAGAAGCTGATAAGAGACCTTGATAAAGGAGAATGATGCTGGGGTGGGAGGACAGGAGATACAAGAGAGAGCTAGAGATCATAGAGGAAATAAAGTTTACCTCTAACCTTTTAAGATGCCGTGGATCTTCTGTGTAACAACATTATGACAAAGGTCCTTTCAGAAATGCATTGCACAGTAAGAAGTTGTGCTGAAGTGGTCAAAAGTCTAACACTGCTATTGATTACTTCTGTAATTATTGATCAGACGTGAAGTAATATTGCTAGGAAGGAGTGAGGTTTGTAATATAAACAAAACGAATTGATTAATTTAACACAGTTCCTTCTCAATGAGTGGAAAAAAAGTCAAAAATTTCAGAGCATTTGTAAGGAGCTTTTCAAGTTTTCACTCTCAAAGTGCACAACTGAACAGAGACAAAACTCCATTGTTCCATCAAGAAAGGTCTTAAAAATCAAGGCCTGGAACAAAAAAGTGCTTTTTCATAATTCATTTTTTTTATGTATAATACAAATTTAAATGTAATAAAAATGCACACACAAACCAAATATACGAAAGGTAACTAAAACAACAGAAAACTAACTGCGGAAAAGCTACAGTAGCGCAGAATGCTTAAAAACTGTCATGTGTATTAATTTTGTTTTTAATAGTGGAACAAAAGTCAAAAATAAAGTATTGTTTTCTTAAAAGTATTTCATTTTATTTGATATTGCTGCATCTGTCGTGAATTGTAAGTTACATTAATGTTTGAAGACTCTTTTGTTTAGTGATTGTCATTACAACACATTTTAGTAATCTGCTAAAATATAGCGGTGAAAATAATATCCTATTTGTGTCAAAATAAAATAAAATAAAATGCATTAGTATCTAAAGCAATTCTTTTTTGTCTCATTACAAATAAACTGGGCAGTACTGAACATTACGCTTGAGCAACAAAAAGACATTTTCATTGACCACCCGCTGATGAACAGCCCAATTATTTTCTCTCAACCACACAAATTGTTACAGAATAATAAACTATTGTGCATCCGGTGAAGCAAGATTTTTATAAAAAGAAACGATTCAATGGCCCATTCAATATTCTGTGACTTGAAAATTCATGTTCCCTCTTTAAAATGCTATTTTGTTTAATTGTACATCATGCCGGAAGCCTTGCATACCTGAGTTCTCCTGAATAATCTATTGCCAGCATCTCTAAAATGTAAAAGTGACACATGCAAAAAAAAAAAACCCTTGAAAAGAAAACGAGTGAGGACCAAAGTAAAGTAATTGTTTTGTACTGCAATACAAGTCAGTTGCTCAATAATTTATTATCATTTCACTGTTTAAAGATGTCACTAAAACGCTTCACTGAAAGATTCCCCTCAGATTTTGAATGTGCTAAAAAATATGAAAAGTTCCCTGGAGATTTTCAGCACATGCAATTAAATCACAGACAAAAGTTTTCATGCCTTCTAAAAAAACAAGTTTACAATAAGAAGTCCACAACTAAGCCATTTAATTGTACCAAAAATGTATTGTGCCCATATTTATTAATAACACCAAAAATATAAGAATGCATATAAACAAGCTATTAATCCTTTTGAACTACTTTTAGATGCAGAAAATGACACACACACACACACACGCACGTACGCACGCACGCACGCACACACACACAAAGAAAAGGTAAAATATTAGAATTCATATTACATAAATATTTAATTTTGTAAAAACCCTTGATAATTATAGTGATTGTGTGTGCAATTAGTTAGTTACATTTTTAATAAAGTAAAAAAAAATACTTTAAACTGTATTGATAGTTTGTGCATAGAACAATGAACACTCAACAAAATCGATCCAATATTATTTTTTCTTGACATTTTAACCAGTTAATTCAAGTTCAGTTTATTTATATAGCCCTTTACAGACCAACGCGAAGTTGCTATGCGGAATCAATAGTCTTTAAAAAAATTGTGGGAAAAAAATACTCTTTAAAGATTGTTTATCTGTGTTCAAAAATTAGGAAAAATTTAGGAACTTAACTGTTAACATTTCTAGCTTATAGCTATGAGTCTACAATTGTATTGCAGGCATGTCTGTTAAGTACGTGAGCTGATCTGAAGAACCTTTTCATATCAAGCGTCCCGCTTATCTGCCATCTGCCCCAAATCTGTCACCATAAACCACCTGAACACCCACAATCCACACTCAAAACGCCGCTTCTTAAAACATTTTGCTACAAGCTTTCCTGCAAAAGGAGACGTTAAACAATGCACCTACAATCATGTGAATAAAACAGCTGAATGTGTCGAAAGGTAAACATTCCATTTGTATCCTCAAAGAACCCAAGCACACGGCTGTCTGTGTTGCCACCATATTTTGTGACTGCATCGCCTTCCACGTTTGACCGATGGGACTGAGGCTGGTATCAATATTCCCACAATCAGAAGTAATGCCAAAATGCTGATCAAATATGTATGCTTGAGTCTGGCTGCTCTCCCATCAAATCAACTTAATGTGGGCTCAATGTGATTGATAAATTGTGATGAGATCATGCCCTTGGCAGTGAGCGGCACAGCGGCGCTGACAACACAGTGGCAGCTCGTCTTGCCTGGTACAGTGATGATCCAGCCGGGCGCCGAACAGCGGATCTCATTGAGGTCAACTCATGGTTGATCCCATGTGGTGGAACATAGTAACTGCTCGCTAAGAACATGCAAACATCACTTTGGCAACTGTGTGTTTGATTATTGCTGCTCCAAATTGTGTTTGCAAAGAAGAAACACTTCCCTGGCATATACCAAAGTCACCTTCTAAACAGGAACTTTTTCTTGAAGTCTATCCAGTGTGTCAGGCCCCGAGGAGGCCGCGTGCAAAATGATTCATCGGAGACCCGAGTTACACACAAACTCCGGCTGTATTATGGCATAGAGCTTGTGGCTTTCATGTATGTGATTGACAGGATTCACCTAGAAACATGAATGTGCTTTGACTGTTCCACAGACGACAGATCTGGATCTGAGCGTGTGCGTATTGTGACAGCCGGGCTAAAGCAATATGTCTAAAATGGGAAAAAACAATGAAGGCTGAATTTTTTTTTGACGCATCAGTATGATGTCAGAGAGACAGTCGAAGTATTAGTGGCCAACTATTACCAGAGCGAGACACACTCACACCTATGGGAAATGTTCTAGACTACTGTTCTCCTCAACGCATGTTCATTGAATTGAGGGAGGAAACCAGCAGAGGTGTAAAGAGTACCTGAAAACCATACTTGAGTAAAAGTACAGAGACCTTACTGTAAAAATGACTGTTACAAGTTACTTCCATTATAAGTCATCAATTCCAAGAGGACTCGAGGAAAAGTCGTTAAGTAATTTGGGTTTTACTTGTACTGAATTTAGGCTCAAAAACAATTCTTTATTTATGAGGTTTTATTACCTAATAGATAAATGAAATTTAACACCTCAATACTTCAAAATAGCAAAACAAAAGAGACAAAAAAAAAGAAAAACGTCAGACGTCAGTCTCAGTCGTCCATAAAAAGTGCAATTTCTAATTCACATGATAAATAGCATCCAGTACCTTCAGCACCCTGCAGATGGCAATATCGCTTCGTATGCATATGAAATTAACTGCCATAGAAAAAGATGCCAACTAGTCATGCACATAACAATGAAGCGAGTAACGTGTTCAAATCTAGTGGAGTAAAGAGTACTGTTACGACTCCGGGGTGGAGTAGGAATGGGGGAGGCAAATAACGACTAACGTACATTTATTGACAAAACGTGACGAGAACTTACATAGAAGCTGAGTAACATGACACTGGTGCAACGACAATGACTGACAGTGAACAATAGCACAGGTGAAGACATAAATACACAGACAGATGAGGAACAGGTGGCAACAATGAAACCGATAAGACAGATGACCAAGATAAAGGCAGGAAACAAAGGTTCCTGGGAAATGGAGTACATATGAGACAGTCCATAAACGTGACATTACCTCTACGCAATGCACCAGTGCGACACAAGAATAGCATTTAATTAGATTTTGGTCGTTTTATCTGTTAACCTTTATAACCTCTTTATAAACCAGGTTGGATACTTATTCATGCAATGTGCTTGTTCTTCACATGTTCATGTTGATTATTTGGCACAAAACAAAAAGACAGAAATATATATAAAATCTAATTTATATTCATACCATATATGTATTAGTTGTCTGAGGCTCGCTTGTATAATAGTGTGAGTTTGTGCATCGTGTCTTGTGTGTGTATTAATACTGCTCTGACTGCACATACATTTTCTCTGCTTCATTGATCAGCTTCAAAGTTTTATTTTAATTCCCACCGCATTTTTCTTCTTCTTTTGGCCAAAGGGTTTAATGTACAAAGAGTCTGAGATAAAGGCAGCCAATAAAAAAAAAATTACACTGAGCATCCACCTCCAATTGACAATAAAGCAGTTTCTGTGTCATTGACTTCCGTCTGAAACAAAATATTCAATGTTTGATATTTAACAAAAAATTTAATTTCAATGTTTTAAGTTGAACAGGGATTTCACAGTTACACGTTTTTTAGCAGTTTGGTCTTTTTCCACTAAAGGTTTATATAGCAACACTATGTCTTTTCACACGCCGCTCTGCCGTGACTTTAATGATAGCTAAATTTATGCAAATCAGTTAAAGTTCTTTCTGCTCAACAGATGCTTGATGTACTTAGTGACGTCTTCGTGGCCTCGGGCAAACAAGTTAGGTCTAAATTTTGTGTCTATGATAATATGATAATGCGATGCTAAATATGGTTACAAATCAGAAATCGTTTGCAGTCTGACTGAGATGCAGTCTACAAATACAAACTGAAGCTAAAACTAGAAAACAGCGTGATTACTTTTTCTTGAGCATGTGTAAATGCAATCGGTTTGTGTGTGATTTCAGAGAGAGAGAGAGAGAGAGAGAGAGAGAGAGAGAGAGAGAGAGAGAGAGAGAGAGAGAGAGAGAGAGAGAAAGAATTCGTCCAGTGCATAGCAAGTTCAGAGAGCTTTAGTTCAAATCATATCGCATGGTAAACATCAACATGCCATCTGTGAACTTTAGTCCGATGGTTGTATTAATGTTTGCTCAAAAATATTGGATGTGCTCATGCATTTAAAATGAAGAGCATTTATTTTTTTATTTTTAATTTCTAAGACTTGTTCTGTCCTATGGACATTTTGAATTTACCACAACGTCATTTTTCCTCGATTAGAGCATGTTGTCACTGCGATTTATAGATAACTACATCAAATAAGTCCCTCTGAGCTCATCAAGCTTCACTTCATAACTGATCATTGATTCTTTGCTAAATATCACCATGATGCGTTCATAATATCTGTCACAACTTGCCAAAATGATTTCATTTTTTTCCCAGCGTGACAAGTGTCATCTGTTGACATAGTTTCTATTGTACTGGAGTTTGAAGGCTCATACTCGAGAATATTAAATATTTTTTGTGTCACGCTTCTATGTGTGATG
This sequence comes from Paedocypris micromegethes, assembly GCA_028031935.1. NCBI lineage: Eukaryota > Metazoa > Chordata > Actinopteri > Cypriniformes > Paedocypris > Paedocypris micromegethes. The sequence goes on from CM051503.1 coordinate 9,366,675, forward strand.
TGACGCTTGCAAATTATAGTGGGTGCTTCAACTGACAGGGACATGAATTGTGTGTGATTCCCTTTAAATACATACAAGATGGTCCAAACCATGAATGACTTGTTTCTAAGCCATCTGCGTTGCTTCTGATTTGACTAGTTGAAAATGTAATCTTTAAAAATAAAAATTACAATTACATTTAAAATAAAAGGTAAATCAAACCAGTAAATTGATCACAAAAATCCAAATAAATCATTTAAAGTTGAATTTGATAAGAAAATGTGTTTAAACAAATCCCTTTCTCCACAATGTTTGAGATTTAGTCTCTTGAGCTTTCATATATACAATTCCATCCACTAAAAATGTTTGGATAGCTCTATAGTGGACAATTTTCCCAACTGCTGCCTGAAATGAGAAAGACAAGCATCCAATTCCATCCATAGGCATCATATACTACCAGCATTATAAGTCATCCCACTATTGCATTGTGGGAAATTTTGAATTAAACCACGTTTGAAGTGGACAAGCCTCCAGAACCAATGGGCTCCATAACAAGTGTTGCACAAATTCATGAGGTTTTCAGGGTTGTTTGGCCACATCTTTGTCTGTGACTGGGCAGGCACACAATATGGTCAGGCAGAACATGTAATAGAAAGGGGGAAGCGGGAAAGAGGAAGAGACAGATTTGTAGTGACCTGTCCCTCAAGAGCATAAAAGATAGTATGAGCCTCAGGTAGTTGACGAGGCTCATGCATGATTCAGAGGGTAGATGCCTCTTTTTTTGTGTTCATGGAGCGTAGCCTTGTATTTGTTCTCAAACATAAGTTGCAACAAGACAAACAACACCGAAAATCCTTTTCGAGATTATTTTTTACATTTGTTGAAAAAATAAACTACCATATACATTTATAGAAATTAAGTTAAGGAGTCTCTCTCTCTATAATTATCAATATTAGTGCTGTCAAACAAAAAATTTTAACTAGGTAATCACACTTCCCTGACCAAATTAATTGCGATTAACGGCGATTAAATGACTAAAGCTTGGAATAATGGATAATAAGGTGTAATATGTAAATTAATGTAAACTCAACACTAAATATACACTAGTTTAATTTCTGCAATATAATTTAGTATACTTTTTGTTCAAATTGCAATATATTTTCTTCCGAGGTCGAGTCACTCTTTATTCAAGATAAAACACGCAAAAAAAGTCAATTTTGGACTTACATATAAGTGTTATACATCAATTGAAAGTTTGAAGTACCCATTTTTTAGGTTACACTCTTAATAGGAACAGGGCATTGTATTTTTTGTAAAAATAAATAAGTAATAATAATAAAACTAAAACTTGAAGCACGTTTTGCCTTCTTTTTGTCAGCTGAAAACAAAATAACTTAATAAACACTTATCAATCTAACATGAAACATATGTCTTAGAATGTACATTAAGAAATTACATGAAGCTTAGAATGTCTGTTTTTAAATATAACTGTGTAAATACAGCATTGTCTTTATCTAATCCCTATAATTCTACAGTGGCGCTTGTTGAACAGAGATTTAAATCTGACGAACAAGTTACGTATTTGCAGTTGAAAAAAGGTCGAGTCTCAAGTCCATTCAAGAACATTCAAAACACCGCAAGATTGATGAGACAAGCAAGTGTCTGTCATTAAACACTTTCACCTGCTGCTATTTTGGCGCAAAGTAATCACTCTGAGCTTCTGATCATAATGAGCCACACCTGGGTGACACTAGCTCGGCTCTCTGGGTCTATTCATTGCATTTTCACCAAACCGAAAGTGAAAAAACTGCAACTGTGATTAATGGCATTTAAAAAAAAATTAACTCGATTAAGCACTTAAAATTAATCGTGTGTGTTAACTAGTTAACTTTGACAGCCCTAATCAATATTTATAGTCAATTCTACTTAATCGGGCCACATAGGGACGCAGCCTTTTTGGCCCAATCAACAACAATGCATTGCCGGACACCCCTTCTGAAACTGCCACATGAAGTGAGACGAGAAGTAACATGAAATAATATTAAAACTTAATTAAGTCATACATACAGCACTGAACTACCTCTTCTGATGAAGGTGCAATTTATTAAATGAAAGCTGAGCAACGTTAAAAATTTTTTACAGATGTTCTGAGCAGGTTCGTGTGTCCGTCTATGGTCTTGACAGCTTCCCCGTGAATTCCCGGTGTCTTGTTTTCTTGGCCCTTGCTCCTGGTTTTAGTGTGTATGGTGTTGATCTCTGGTGTTGATCTTATCCTGATTTACTTCTCTCCCTGTATTGCAATGACATGCTTATTGCTTGACGGACTTCCATAAACATTTGCTTTTCTAGATAAAGAAATTGAGTCCAGACATTCTGTCATTAATAACAACATTGAAGATCATTGCTGATGCTGATAAATACTATACTTCATGTTTAGTGACAGCGTCTGAGTAAAAGGCAGACCCTTGGGCGTGTCTTAGCCCTCTCTAAATAGCAGAGACACACACGCCGGTTTCGAAACGCTGCCGACTAATGCTTAGTTTCCCCCCTCAAATTTTGGCCCAATAAAGTGGCTTTTTTGCCTCGATAAAGTGGCAGAAATCTGTAACATGAGATGTTGTTTGTTTTGGGAATTTATTATTTGGCTCAATAAAGCGGCTGCCCTGATAATATCTTACTTATTTACACGTGCGCTTTGAGACAGTTCAACGTGAAAAGTGTGAAAAGCACCCTACAAATACTCATATTATATTATTTATTATTATAAACCGATAAGCCCAATAATATATGTATATATAAATACACACATAACACTGAAGCATTAATTTCCGAAAGCAGCCTTTTGTTCTTGTGTACAATTTTCTTTGTTTGTCAAGGCCTCAAAATCGGTTCTTTAATCTAGATTTTCTCTATTGTGAGGCAGCAGCACTTTCCTTTGTACCATTTCAACAGAAGGAGGTAAATGAGAGCTTGTCTTAATTTTATTGCTGGAGAGGTATATTTCTGTGTAATCCATCTTGTACACTTGTAAGATATCCGATAGTGGCAGGGAACAAAGCTGCAAAGAAAAGGCTGCGTTGACGTTACAAAATTGATTGATTAAGAACAAGGAATTCAACAGCAAATATCGGCAGCCAGCCAGTCGTCTCTGTGAAGGACTAAATGACGCAAAGGCTGAAGCTATTTTTTTTGGCTGAATTAATCTATAAATTACCCGAGCAGACTCGTCTAGTAGTACAACTTGTTGTTGTAAAAAGTCAAATAAGCGATGTCACAATTGAAATTAATTTATCAATTACACAGTATATTTTTAACCTCTGCCATCTATGACAGCCAGTCAATACGTAAACCTAAACTTGTTTAAAGCAGAACTGAGCTGACAAAATACGACTCCAGATAACACCTATAATCTTCAGTGGTGCAAGGTTGCTTCTTAGATGTAGTAGATGTAGCCTCATGGCAGCCCATAATTACACACCACCCCTGCTCCTATCACAGCTAATGCTGATAACATTAATACTGTTTGCCAATTACCCGTTCCACTCCCTGAGCACTGGCACATTGTGCCACGGAAAATGGCCCCATTAGTCATGTGAAGGTTTCTGCCGATTCGCCTGAAGGCTTCAACAGTCCTTACAGTCACCAGTCCAGAAAAAAATATATTACCCTCAGCATCAATTTATTGATTTCAGCGGGATTTACCTCTCCTAATTTAACTGTCAAAATGATAAAGATGTCTTTAAATGTAAAAAATGTCATATTGAGGGAGAGCCAATATGTCCAAGCAGACGGTTGAATCTCATGTCACTGTTTAGGGGAAGTTAATGTGTGGAAAGTTAAATGAAAAAAAAAATTTAATCCATGAAATCGCTCATGGAAGTAAGTTAATGTTTTTCCCTTGACAGGATAACATGTGTGTATATCAATATGCAGTCAAATAATCTTGATATAAAAGGAAAACTTCTTGAAAAGCAACTCAGATTTACTCTGATAATAAATGTGCCACATACAAACACACGCACTCACAAATGCTACTATACTATAATCTCCTTTTAATACATAAATTTTCATAAAATAATAAATTGTTGTTGAATTGTATCATAATAATGATAATACTGTATACACTAACAAAATCATAATAATCAAAATAATGAAAATGTGACTTTTTCAAATGATCAAACGACTTCTTGCAGACTTTTAAGAATAAGAATGTGTTTACTACAGAATTAAACCTACTCAATACAAATAAATACATGGATAAATAACACAGACTTCAGTTGCAGCTAAAGTTCAGATTGGAGGACAACCGACATCGATTGCCAATAATTGAAGGACGACGTGTTGAGTTGTCCAGTCTGTGAAGGGCAGATGTAATCTTGCTTTCCAGCAGAGTTGAACACAAACAGCAGAGCCACATCCGCTGTGCATCTGCAGTCGGAGAGAGCAAAACACATGGCCAAAACCAAAGAAAAGACAACAACAAAAAACATCCATCTGGGGTAAAAATATGAAATAGAAATCATTACTGTTTGAACACATTATACATAGCAGACGCAGCTGGCTCGTGAGACTATGGAATTTCTCCATCAGATTTTGTAATTATGGTACACCGCCATTTAGTAAGCGGCAGCCATTCTGCTGGCTGAGTGCACTCTGCGATTGATTACTGAGCTGCAGCAAACATATCAATGAGAAGAGATATGCCCTTGCACAGGCGGCCGCCCCTCTAGATTAATACTCTATGTCACTCTGTGATATAGATCACCCATTCAGACTTAACAATCTATAGACGTAAATGCACCTCCACCCTGCTCTTGCTGTCATCTTCCGCAGGGTTTCTTGATTTTTCCCTGCTGCACTCTAACCTCGACTCATTTGATAAAATATGACAGCAAGCAGAAGTCTATTTATGGGCAAAACCTCTGAACAAGAGTGTCATCATTGTGGGATTTATCACTGAGATTCATTTGCGTGCACACACACACAAACACACAGACACACACATGAACCTAGAGATCTGCGCCATATAATTGAAAACAAAAAAGACTGACATATAACACAGAAGCAGATGCTCCATGTTACACCATGATAAGTTTATGGTCCAATAAATGGTAAATTGTAATTTTTTATGAGTGCAATTAATTACTAGATCAAGCACTTCTGACTCGATGGCCATAAATAATGTCTAGAGGCTCTGGATCCCTTTTGCATTATCTAATTCAATTGTTTAAACACACTCTAAAGCAAACCCGCTTGGCATGAGCGTGGCTTGTGATGGAGATCGACTGATGCAGGATGAGAAGCTTAACATTAAATAGAGAAAAGCAGTATATTGATGAGCGTGTAATGGAGTAAACACTGAGATAAATGGTCTATTTTTAGATATTAACTGGAATAATTTGTAGAAAAGATGGACTTGTAAAACACGACTGAAACTTGCATTCGTTTTATATATGTGCACCACATATATGGTGGGTAAATGGCTCAGATAACCATTAGGGGTCTGAAAGACATGGCTCATTTCTCTCATGATGAGGACTCGCAGCAGGAGAGAACAGTGATGGATGTCAGCAGACACAGGGCTGGAGAATCGGCCATCGCTGAGGTTCAGGTGAGGCCTACAGCCTGACTTCAGTCTATGACAAGGCCAATATCAGTGTATCCTTCATCCATCATCTCAGCTTTAAACTCGGCTGATTTAGATGCATTGCCTATACACTTTACGAGTGTGTGGTGATTTTATACATAAATATAGTGATATGGATGTGGTTTGAGGAGATTGAAGACCTTTTTTGAATTGAGACATGCAGGAGAAGACTGGACTGATCAGGAAGACTGGCTCAGTGCTGGAGGTGGAAGACGGGAGGATGGTAGAGAAGCTCTCATCACTGTTGGAGAACAGCTCTCACCCCCTAGTAGATTGGATGGACTGATACGCCAAAATGTCTGAAGGAACGAAAAAAGATCTAGTGTCGGACTTTTCCTTTGGGGAAGCTTTCAATGAGTCTTTGTGTTATTACGGTATTTTGCGTTTCATATTTTGGAATGTGCATTTGTTTCTTTTATTTTCTCTTGTGGGACAAATAAAGGTCTAGCTAATCTAATCATGTTTTTTTTCAATGTGAAATACACTCACATATACGCATTTGTAGCCCTACAAAAGCAGAAAAATACCAACAAAGTTCACATAAATTAGATTACGATATAGTGTTGATTTCTAGCAGTCGTTGTAGGGCAGAGCGTTATTGGATACACATCTAAGCAATATATGAGAATAAAAGAAACACTTAAAAAATCGAACATAGTGAGAAAAGGGGTTTATTACATTGGCCCTCATTCCAAGGGACTCAATACTGTATATGAAACTAGATTTATTGAATTGCAGTAGGCCGGGCTTAGAGTTGCGCTTAAAGAATCAGCAGAGAAGATGCAGCTTCATTGGAATGGAGAGCTTTTCATTTTGCTGTCTGCCGTCAGTGAAAGCAGGCCAGACAGCTGTGACTGAGAGAACGCCTTCCGGACACCATCTTCACACATTACAATCTTATATGACAGAACCTGGGGACCATTCTGGAACTGTCCGGACCCTCACACAGACAAAGAAAGTGACAGAGATATACTTTTTTTCTTCTCTTCGGCCTGCAGAAAGCTGTGTTTTTAACCATTCGATAGCATTGACATTTTATTGTGCAGAAGTCAGGGTGAAGGAGGTCGTCAAAATTTCAATAATGAAAATTACACATGGTTTTCTCAGACTCACCTTTAATGGTCCAGTTCATATCGTGTCCTATGAACTGTAAGCGAAGTTTTCCGGAGGCTTCTGAGATTGCGGCAGAATGAATACGTTTGAATTTGTGGTGTGCACGCATAAATGGAAAAAGAAGGTGTCATGATCACGGTTTATAAATAATTCAAGCAAACATTTTCTATGCATTGCTGCATTTTCTTATTAAGTTGTCTTTTTACCTTTAGACTCTGGAGATATTGCTCGCAGCACTTGCTGGTTTAGGCAAGTGCACATGTACGTATATTTGGCTTCAAAATGTTAGGAAGGGAAACGTGGAAATATGGAGAGAAGTAACAGTGCGCATCGCTGTGTTTATTTAGGTATGTGTTTTTATTTATTTATTTATGTTCCCAATGTGAGTGTCAAAAGGTGTGAAACTTTCCATCTGGTCTTCTCCACCTGCGGCCCTCTTACATAATCCCGTTTGTATGGTTTTACTATTAATAAAACTCTCAATATAATTATATAAAAAAAAAAAAAAACATCATAGTAAATTATTTAAAACTGTATGCTTTTCTGGAAGTACAATTTATACATTATTAATATAAGATAAAATATGCACAGTTAATAAAAAAGGTCATAAATTATAATCATGTCTATAGTAAGCATATTGTTTTCCAAACAAAATGCGTCATTCAATCTAATAAACCTAGGAACTACATTAAAATAGATATTATTCATATGTTTTGATAAACAACTGAGAGTAAATATTTACACTTGTAAAGTGACTTACGTTCATGCATTGAACTATGGTTAATATAATCTTAAATGTTCATGGTCCAGCAGTAGAAAATGATTCAAGCCCAAAACAAATTATTTAGAATTCTTTGAAGCAATCTAATGTCCATGACAGACATCTGCAGAGACCATTGGCTCACATTTACATATAAAAAAAAAAAAAAAAAAAAAAAAATAATATATATATATATATATATATATATATATATATATATATAATCTAAATAACTGCAATAGTTTGTTTTATTGGTATGTAATTTTTAATGATCAAGAGCTCAAAATTTTTGAATGTTTTAATTCATTTTTATCATTTAAAATCACCAAACTACTAAAAACATTGTTTGTCAGTGATATGTTAATGTATTGTATTTTTACAAATTGTCATCTGTGCATTTACTCATTCTTACTTTACTCATTCATTCTCATGAAGTCTAGCTCAAACCACGCATTCAAATATTATTATTTAACCTGCATTTCCCAATAAAACAATGTGTTCTAATTGAAGCACATTTTCTTACACACATTTACGTCAGGACACACGCAGTCCACATCACCTGATTCTGCCTTCTGACACCATCCTGTTGTGAAGAAAATGTGCTCCGCTCAGATAGTATTCATATAAAGCGAGAAATGTAAAGGATCGCATTAGGACCATGTGAAGAACAAAGCCTGCAAGTTCCAGTGATGTGCATGTTGTCTGACACAGGCCTGCTCTTCCTGTCAAAACAAAAGCCTAATTGTTCAGAGCATTGCTGTTACTATAGCAGCAGACAATGCTGGAAATAGAGTGACAATGGCAGTAATATTTTTAAAATAAGTGCGGTATACCACAGGACCTGAATGCTTTGTGTTCGTAAGATTGGAGGCCATTTTATGAAAACGAAATGTCTCGGCCATGCAGAGCAGATCTTTTATTTGAATTTATTTGACATTGTCAAGGTTAAATTTTCTAAAAGCTGAATTTATAGTAACAAAATTGTATGTGTGTGTGTGTGTGTGTGTGTGTGTGTGTGTCACATCTTACTGTTAATATCACCCTGATATTTCAGCATTTAAAATATGACTTTCCTGTAGCTCTCTCAGCAGAACTAACATAAAATATGAAAAGACTCAACATACACGTAATGGAACTTGTTTTAGGCAAAAGCAGCGACTGAATCCGGAAATGCAAATTGCATGTTTCTCTTTTAGTAGATGCGTAGACCGTGAGTGTCCTGTAAATAGAAGCATGAATAAATAATACGTTACTAACTTCCTGTGTTTGTTTTAATAAACGCTTTTTCACGAGCAGCAGTCAAAATGAAGTTACTAGAAACATAATTACAGCTTCACGACTGCCTCCATGTTATATTTATTATATTTATTCAAGGTTTCCGTCTGCTTCCAGCATTAAGAAGAAAGAACCAGGATGTAATTAACAGACTTGATGTGATATGTGATATTATACTATATAAGTATTTTTAGTTCAGGGGCACATTAAAATAATTATTAGGATGGATTTTACTTTTCATTTAAAAAAATGTAAATGTGTTTTTATTATGGAATATTTTTAAACGGTCAGGTGTTTGTAAATTATGCTAGTGTAAATTTGAAATTATGCTGTTTTCAAAAAGATTTTGGAAGCATTTAAACTGCAAGTTGATGATAACATATTTAGATGAAATGTGTGTGTGAGTGTGTGTGTGTGTGTGTGTGTGTGTGTGTGTGNNTGTGAGAGAGAGAGAGAGAGAGAGAGAGAGAGAGAGATTAATTAGACAAGTTTTGTCTTGTCTAATTAATCATTTTAATTTAAAATAATATTAAACAAAATACCTCAAATTATATCTTATTTTGGTTATCATTGTTAATGCTTTGTGATGTTTCAGTTCATTTTTGTATAATTACGTCTACATGCAAGTACTGTATATTTTGTTTATAGACTATTTTAATTTTGAATTAAATTGTTTGTTTAAAAATAGTAATAGTATATGTCAGTGACAATAATTAAGTCAATAATTAAGTTACATTTTGAATAACTATATAAAAGAAGAAAAACAGTTAACTTATGTTTTTTAAGTTTTTCCCCAGATTCACAGCATCTCATTTATTTACATAATTTTAAGGCAGTAATTAGAATGCTATTTATACTTTCTCCCGCATCAACTGCGCTTAAAAATAACCACTGTGCTTAAAGTCACACGCAGACCATTTTATCAGACTCAATCTTTTTATTCTTTTTTTTTTCTACATACGGTTTCTGCAGAATGCCTATTGTGAGTCTATGAAGAACACGCTTTATAAAGCATGCACACTGACAGACTGAACAAAAACAGCACAGAACTTTCAGTATCTTTAGTCCATTCAAACTTGCCAATGACACATTGCCTGCAGTATATTTCCTTTAAAACTCAGAGATCCACTTGTCTTTCAACCTGTACCAGCACTGCATCCCTGACAGCTCGGAACTTCTTTCAGGTCTTGGAATGAATTCCGTTGACAGATGAAGAGGTCTCCATGATCTCAAAAGCACCACTAAAACGCTGAGAAACCAAATTGTAAAGCAGATGTGCAGTTATGGTTAACTGAAAAAAAAAAAATCACACTTTGCTACCAAATGCAATATCTCAATCCACACTAATACAAAAGAAGCTCAAAAGACAAAATTCCCCCTCAGCGAAACCACCTCTTCTTCAATAAAGGAACTCTATGTTCTTTTTGAGCAAAAGCTTCCAAAAAGCCTGTAGTTTAGTATGAGGGGAATCACTCCGTTTGAACTTCCTTTTGGGATTAAGCAAAGACATGCACTTGAAACAATGTGTTCCGAACCACCATGGTTTGAAACTGCGCTTCCATTAAGAGCTGTTCTCTGAAGCCGTGCAACAGTTTGCCCACTCAACGTCATTTAAGCAATTGAGTCAGAATTTTACACAGAGAGCGTGTAGCTAAAGCGTAAAGCCAAACTGATCTAAAAATAAATATAACACTAATATTAAAATATACTGTACATATTGTTAGATTTTAAGTTATTTAACCCCTGATCCAAACACTCTAAAAACAAATTAAGTCCTAAACATGTGAACTTTTGACACTTTTTCAGAACTCTCATTATTCTCATGTTGTTTACAAGAAAAAGTATCAGATTTACTTGTTTTTTTTTGGTAGCCTTTAATTGACTCTAATATTTGTTTCCTACCCTTGAGTGTGTTGTTAGCTCTGTGGATAATTCCATTTTAGGCTTTCAATATAACAAAATTTTAACAATGTAAGCGTCTTTACTAATGCTGGTGTCTCTTTCTGTGGTAGGTTGAGTTGATCAGTCTGGGCACAGCAGCTTTTTGTGTCCTATCCTCCATGAGTACAGGCTCAGATGGGTTAAATCATGGTCAATTGAATCTGTTCTGTTTAAAACTGAAACTCATTCTTAGTACAGTAGTTGGTTTGATTTTGTCTGTGATTCACATCTGAATGTATGTTATGATGCTATCTGATTTTCCTATTGGAATTATAAAACAAAAAGATTCTCATGTTCAGCATTGACGAACAGAGTGCCTACTAATAACACAAAGTTTTTGAAGAACATATGCTTATCAGACAGTCACTGGTGTTTTGTTATGAAATCATTGACAGCTACGTGATTGAACTTCTGCCATCCATGTTTCCGTGTTTGGTTTATTGTGATTCTGTTCATTTTCATTCATTTTGTCTTCAGGCTTTAGTTAAATTGGTTTACATCATCCAAGCTCCGAAACCCTAGTTGTGTGTTCAATTCTCGTACTCATTCTTATCACTCAGTCAAAGCCACTTACAGAATATTTTGCAGTGAAGTAAAGTGGCTCTTTGTGGCTTCTTTTGTGTCTTTTATATTTTCTTTTATTATTATTACATATTTGTAACAAGTAATTATTGGTACTTATTGGTGGGTATTTGTACATTTTAATACAGATGTATTTCCACATGTATTTTTGAGAATTGTAATTATTTGTAAAATTTCAATACTGTATTAACTACATTTACAGTTGAGGACAAACGTGCGTCAAAACAGAGAGAAGATTATAAAAAAATTAATTTTGATGTTAAATGTTTAATAAATGTAGTTCTTCTACTTGCGTAGCTCTGTATTTATAACATGTTTCTTTAATTATATTCATAGCATGCATCATTAATCTAGGAAATTCCACTGGCTCAAATATTGGACAACACTTGACGTGTGACTTTCTCAAGTGTAATCTCAGGTTTCTGGCAGAGCTCTCGGTGATATTCTTTAGTGAAATACGAATCAATATGCTGCAGTCTTTCTTCAACCATGCCAGGAATCCCGGCGCTCCAGATCTAGAGTACTGTGGCAGAACAAGGTAGGTGAAAGTGAGCTCATCCACTCATTTTCACTTGTCAAACATGTTTAGACAGAGGAATTGTGGAATGACTGCTGGCTTCAGCGTCAATGTCGCTTGGTCTGGTCATCTCTGCCTGCGAACACTATCGCTGTGACCAGTCCAGCTAAAGGTTCTTTGCTTCACATAGAGGAACATAGATTCAAAAGATAAACAAAATGTCATCTTTATTTCATTTTTTATTATACAATTCATACAAATTGCCATTTTAGGGTACTAGCTATGCATGATTTAAAATGATTGAATTGACAAAATGTACTAACATACCGGGGTCAAAAACTGAAAATCTTTTTTAAGGATTGTAACAATTTGAAAGTAAACCTTGAAGAAGTCAACCTAGAAAGTCAGGAAGAAACCATCACAACATCACCAGTAGAAATCAATAGCACCTTGTTTTTCTTTTGTTTCACTGTAACACTGCCCTTACTCCGACCTCCATCGTCTGCCCGGAGGCCTAATAAAATCAGATGTTATCCGCCCAGCGTCAGCACTTGTTCTCGGTTTGGTTATCTGGTCCATACTAAACTGATTTCTAAACTTACGTAACTTAATTCTACATTAACGTTGTTATAGCAATGTTTTTAGAATGATCCTTTAACCTAAAATGCTATTGTATGTCAGGCTCTTTAAGATATATTGAGAAAGAAAAATGTACTTATCAATGTTTTGTTTTCTCTTTGCATATTAATAGCAAGTCAATAGTTAGTACTAAAAAGTACTAATATAATAAAATGTATTGACTACTTGTAGATTTATATTCCCATGTTTGTAAAAAGTGACGTGATATTATGAGTTGGGACCATATCAAAATTGTGCTCTGCATTTAACCATTCAGTGAAGTTGATGCACACACTTTAGTTGTCACACACACACACACACACACACACACACACACACACAAATCCGTGGTCCTTGAGCCTTGACGCCCAGGGACATGAAGGGATTGTGAAACCTACCGGACTGGGATTTAAACCAGCAATGTGACAGCTCCAACTTCCCACCACTGGACCACAACTGTCATTCTAACTTACTGTATTATGTTTTATTCATCAGAACAAATAAGAAGTCTATCCTAAAAAAATGACAGAGCAGTATGAAGTAGGTGGGATAATAAGGCACACATACAGATCTCGCACCAATGTTAATTTGACCATTTTCAATCACAATTTTACACATAAATATAATACATTCTACACATACTGTATATAATGAGTGTTCATTTTACAACATACAAACAGAAAAAAAATGTCTTTTATTTCACCATTTTGCCATTATACCTAGCAACGCATAATTATATGCTCAGTTTATTTGGAATAATCACATTTTATATTGTTTTTTTCTGAAGATGCCCCTTTTAGAACAAACCATCAAGCCGATTTTGGGTCACGGCCCGCCGGTGGAGAAGATGCAGCTCTAAGCGCCGGCACTTAGCACATGAATGACAAACACAATGAATTGTAAATGAGCTCAGATGGCTGAAACACAGGGTTTAGAATTAGTTTCGAAAGCGTTTGGCTTGTTCCTGGGTCAAAACTCCAGTAGAATTGTAATATGTCATGCCAGTCATCATTTTTTAAATGTCATGGCTGTCCTTTAAAGATTCATGCAAATGGGGACGGGATTGGTTGGAAGATGGAGCACCCCGCAGTGTACCACTTCACTGTACCATGCAATTATGCTGACAAACTACTAGCCGGAGAGCCACCAAATGTTAAGGAGAGATAAATGAAATCAGCCAAGTGAAGGAGGCAAATAAACAAAATCTGATCAGCACTATTAAAATCCATCATAATTTGTCTCTAAAGACCAACTCTCATACTCTCTCTCTCTTACACACACACACACACACACACACACACACACACACACACACACACACACACTCTTATTGTCCCCTGACCTCTTATGTCTTTGCCAAAACAAGCCTTGTATCTAGTTTAATGCTCACATCCGACATCCAGATGAAATACTGCATCCAATCCGAGCGAGAAAGTCTCTCCAGCCACATTAAAGTGACAGCGCCCAGAAACACAAATGATGCAACAAACGGAAATAGCAAGATCAATTAAACTGAATGGTGGGCGCCAGATTTGTGCTGCCTCAGCCCGAGTCCTTTACTAACCCGAAGGTGTTTGAAAAATACATAAGCAGATTTGAACACAAAGGAAATGATAAAACAGCGCTGTGGGAGGTTTGAAAAGAAATGTATTAAAATTTAAAATATATATTAAAAAAAGTACATGCACTTTATATTTAGCCTTGAATATTCAGGGAGTTTAAAGTGATATGATGCTTGCCTTCAAATATTTTGGATTAAAATTGATTAATATGAAACCTTGAATAAAGAACGTAAATTATTACCCAAACTTCCACTTAACATTTATTTATTATCAATAGTTATTATTTTAATAGAAAGCTGCATTAAAAACAAAATGACCCACGCGGCCATACTTTCTATAGCCATGGCGTATTGACCATAAAGCAGAGTCAGGAGTGATTTACAATGGATGAAATTCAATTTCTTCTGTAAGTTGCCGGGAATTCTTTAAGGTTCAAGTATATTGATTTCTTTTCAGAGCCAGTGGCAGTTTAAGGGCAGGAATATTAAATGCTATTTTATCATACTGTCAGTGAGTGCATTTATAAAGGCAAATTTTAGAGCTCCACTGAGCTCCAAAATAAACCAAACCTGACCACAAACTGAACACAAATATGGCCAACAGACATGTGAACTGTGAATTCAACAAACAGTCAAAAGATGCAGCATGTCATAAAGTGAATCATCTCACAACAGAGCGGAAATGTGAGTATACCAATAAATTACAATTATGCACAGCACGTTCATTAAGTAGAAGATCCTCTCAAAAGACTACATTGTACTAATTACGATTACCTTACAAATTATGCATTGCAATTGCCTGAGAGAAAACACAGCAAGCTGATAACTTCCTCTCCAGAGCATCGTCTCAGTCAACCAGAATTCTATATGAGACTACTGGCCTGATTTCAGCGCGCTTGTGTGTTGCCAGAAATTCCCTTCTGGGTAAACTTCATTCTCACATAAAGCCCTGAGAAGGGATTTGGCTCAACAGATCAATAATTGCTCCTGCATTTTTCCATCACTCATATGCAATTGATGCGTCTTTTAAAGGATGATTCACTTTTCTAGATGTGATTTTAAGATATTAAACAACATAATGAGAAATATGTGTCGAATGAGTGTCTGTCCGTCTCTCTCTCACATCTCTCTATCTGTCTCTTTATATCTCTCTCCATCTCTCTATCTCTCTGTTTGTCTGTCTGTATGTCTGCCTCTCTCTTTTTTTTGTCTCTCTCCCTGTTTCTTTGTCTGTATTTCTGTCTGTCTCTCTCTTACACATCTCTCTACCCCTCTCTCTCTCTCCCTCTCTCTCTCTCTCTCTCTCTCTCTCTCTCTCTCTCTCTCTCTCTCCCTCCATCTCTATGTTTGTCTGTCTCTCTGTCTATATTTCTCGCCATGTCTGCCTCTGTTTTGCTGTACCTCTATCTTTTTCTTTCTTCCTTCCTGTCTGTCTGTCTTTTTCTCTCAGCATCCTTCTCCCCGACTGCCTGTCTGTCTGTCCAGCTGTCTCCATCTCTCTCTCTCTCTCTCTCTCTCTCTCTCTCTCTCTCTCTCTCTCTCTCTCTCTCTCTCTCTCTCTCTCTCTCTCTCTCCATCTCTACATGTTTGTCTGTCTCTCTGTCTATCTTTCTCACCCTGCCTTGTCTGTCTGTCTGTCTGTCTATACCTCTATCCTTTTCTTTCTTCCCAGCTGTCTATCAGTCTTTTTTGTCTCTCTGAGTCTGTCTGTCTGCCTCTTTGCCTGTTTGTCTGTCTATTTCTCTCAGCATCCCTCTCCCCGACTCCCTGCCTGTCTGTTTGTCTGTCCATCTCTCTGTCTTTTTTCAGTCTCTCTCTCTCTCCATCTTTCTCTTTCTCTGTCTCGCTCTATGTCTGTCTGCCTCTCTCTATCCATGTTTCTTACTGGACACCTGTCTTTCTCTCTTCCTCTCTGTCTGTCTCTCTCTCAAACAGAGGAGTGTATTGTACCATTGTTCGTTCCCTGATTATTCAAAGCTTTAGCTTCAGATATAAATGTGCAGTTCATTTGATTGTCTGAGACTGGATTGAATTGGTACAGAACTCTTTAGGGAAAAACGCTGTTTTTCTCTCCATTTCGAAAAGGAATATGAAAAGGACACAATATATTTAGCGGCTGAACTTTATTATTTTTGTAATGACCTTTTGAAAGCAGGAACAGCAGTCTACCATTTCAGCGCCATTAAACTCCAATGTCCAAGGCTTTCATCGTACAAAACACTCAATTTTTGTCTGGTCACGAATATGGAGTGAGAATGAATTATCATTACAACCAAAGTGAATGTGTCATAAACATTATGAACCATTTCCAGACCCTTCAAACTCGCTCTTTATCTCCGGCCTGCAGAGACCCTCACAGCCTGGCAGCAATTCTCCTTCCCCAAACCCCAAGATGCTTTGCTGTGGGAATACTTTGAATAATACAGTTTGCATAATTACCCCCACCTTAAATAATCAAGTGCTCAGGGGTTCCTACTCGCCTCTAGTTCATTAGAATTCCAACAGCAGGAAAGGTAAAACATCTTTAAAGAATCACCCGATCGACAGCATATGTGAAGACCAGAGGAAACATGCTTAGACTCTGTTTATGCTGATCTTTGCTGCTTTTTGACACCGTCCAAGTGTGAAACCCACCGAGCCTGAACTTGGCAACCATCTCACGCATCTTCCGATACCCCTCGTTTGCCTACACAATTATTTTCAAAGACCACGCATCCGGAACAGAAGGGGGTCTCTGTCTGCAAGGTAATTCTGCTTTGCGAGTGCTGCACCGAAGCAATGCGTGCCAAACAACTGGGCTCTGTTTCCACATGCGGCTCATGTCTCTCATTATATTTGCACCAAGAGCCGCCACTAAAGGCATTCAGATGTTCTGTTTAGTAAAACGCAACCCTCAGCACAAAACACGTGAGGTGTTTCAATAAAAGGTGGCTCAATAAAACTCACTGTTAGCCATAAAGCTGAAATAGTATGGGTGGTGAAAATCTACATTACAATGCAAATGAAATAGTAGATGAGGAAAAAACTGAATGGGAATCCTGTTACGTACTCTGTAAATCCAAATGTCGCTTTACTCTAATCTGCCATAAATGTATTGCCTTTCAGCATCACACATAGACCATCGTAGCCGGCAGCGACTAGAACGATTAAATGTGAAATGTATGTTCAAATTCATTTGTCCTCTTTCTGAACCTCTTTTCCATTTCTGGGACAGAAGGAGCTGAAGCCAATCCCAGGATCCCAAGCACTAGAAAATACGATACGGACCCTAGATTGCTGGTCAGACACATACACAAAAATATAAAAGTGCCACTTACATCTACTGAAGGCATTGTTTTGAACAGTTACAGGCCTCAAATTTTAGTCTATAACATTTAAAAAATATATGAAAATAAAAGAAAATTTAAAAATGTGTCAACATACAGAAACAAACAATGTGACTATTTGAACATTGCAAAAAAAGTAAACTTAATTTTGGATCACTTTCTGTGATTGCAAAACTTTCAGTTTGCAAAACTTTCTAGGAAGTAGCTCAGAAACGAGTGTCACACAATATTATAGCACACTTGTATGAATGTGCAAGCAGCGGTTTGCTGTTTAAAACCAAAGTGCACAAAATTCAATACTTAATCGTTCCCAAAATGCTCAGCCATATCTAGCATAGAAAGGCCACGCATTTAGTGGCTAGAAAGCATCTATAATGTATGATGGGGATCCCTGAGAACAACGTGAAACATGTGTGAACCCGTCGAGAACAATCATGCTCGCACAATTGAGTCGACATTACGGTCCAAAGCACTTCAGTTAGTTCCTCGTTTTCTTTTTTTTAACTAAAGTGTTAACAGGAATGACCTTACACACACACCCTAGTGTCCCTTTAGTGCTCTACGGGCTTGATGCATTTATATTCATCCATATGGATTGAACCTAAATATTTAAATTATGCAAAAAACTTCTATTTCTACTATTACTTCTTAATACTACTGCTACTAGTACTACTACTACTACTACTACTAATAATAATATTTATATTAATTATTATAATAATGCTAATAATGATAATAATACCAAACAATTATAAACATGTACAGGAGTACCAGGAGTAATATTATGCAATACCAATAAAAATCTTGCTAAAGGCATTTTTCAAACAAGACAGTCACATTTTAAATATTTTAATCAGGTTAGCTACAAAATTACAGTTATTGTACAAGTACAACTATACAATTGTTTTATAAGGGATTAGGTTTAAGATAATTTTTTTCTTTTCCAAAGATATTATGGCTAAACTCCACCAGTAATTCTCATTGTGTCTATTAAAAGTAACAGTGCCAAATTAATAAATTATATGTTTATTCATATTACACTTAGAGATCAATATCATGATTAGACATTTCAAAGGGTTGACAAACACCCATTCACAGAATACCTGCATTTCTGATTGACATCTGATGGTCTGAAGATGGCTATTCGACCATTCGACCATGTAAAAATCTGCTCGGCAGACAGTGTTAAATATGCAACGTAATTAATGTGTGTCCGCTACAAGATGTAGAAACAGTTTGTCAACAGAGTTTAACTATGATTGCAAAAAAAAAAAAAAGCCCAACAGACTGATGAAATGCTTGATGGCCGGTGATTGAAAAAGCATCAAACAAAGTATTTTGCCAATGTATCAGGAATTGTGACTCACAAATAAAGTGCAATATTACACGAGAGAGAGAGAGAGAGAGAGAGAGAGAGAGAGAGAGAGAGACAGGGTTTAATTTATTTAAACGAGTAACCACAGGGTTTGCCGTCCCTGATTAATGTTGGAGTTGATTATGCAACCAATTGACTATAATTCACACTCCAAGAAACACAGTCCACAAGGACTGAAGTTATTAATAATTCAGACATTCTGGATTGTTCTTTTTCTCAAAGTAAAGAGAAGTTTCAAGAGGTGACTGAGGATCAGCGTTTTCATCTAGTCATTCATTATAATTTGCAATGCAAAAATATGAGTCTCAAAGGTGGTGGACAACACTGAGTAAATAAAGAAAAGAAGCAGCTTTGTGGGGTTTTTGGACAATGTAATTGGTAAATAAAACAACTAATACAACTGCATTATCATTAATGTCAGTTGACAACACATTATGAAAACAGTCAAATATTGACACCACGTCATGCTTTCTCTAGAAATTGAATCCACAAAATTAATGCACCGTGTAATTAAGTACCGATTGAGGCACTGAAATTACAAGGATGCACAAATTAAGGTATTAATTTATAAAAACAATTTGTA
This sequence comes from Paedocypris micromegethes, assembly GCA_028031935.1. Classification (NCBI taxonomy): domain Eukaryota; kingdom Metazoa; phylum Chordata; class Actinopteri; order Cypriniformes; genus Paedocypris; species Paedocypris micromegethes. The sequence continues at coordinate 9,385,952 of CM051503.1, forward strand.
CTGTTTTTTACTCTTTAAAAATAGTTTTCGTTTTCTTTGAAGCATAGCTACAGTATGAGACCGCCGTATTCTAAAATGGATTAGGAAGATAGCAGTAGCTGTCCTGGGGCTCTCGTATATCAGATGAGAACTTTCAGATAGCCACACAAGAAATGCTGTAGAAAGCCAAGGGGTTTCTAAGCGCTGGAGGGGGTGATCATGCTTTTATTCTCACATCACTTTAGAGAGATGTGTCACATAAATATACAATAGAGGTTATCAATGAAACCCGAAGTATACCTTGAAAACGTCAAGCTGAAGCATTGCGTTCTGGTTGTAAAGAATAAATAATGCATTTTACTAAAGAGAAGTGTCTATATGTGGCAGGTGATTACAATGTCATTGGACAAAGGGATGAAAAATGGTTTTAATCTCAGTTAGATATCAAGTTTAAATTAATTTAAACTTAGCACGACTTTCACATTTCACCCTAATGGATCCTATCAAATGTTCCTTAGCTAATGCATCAATACAAAACTGGTTTATTTTTAGATTGCAAAATTACCAGGAAGCTGATATGCTTCAGTAAATTCTTATTGAAAAAAAGAACCAAATCTCGTTACAACCAAAGAGCCTATAAACTGCTTTTTAAACAAATATGCCTTAATTGCACACATTCAATAAATGCTCTTTCAAATTTCAAATATATATATACTTTGGGGGAACACATACTGCTTTTGTCAACAGTCTAGAGACCCCACTAGAATATAAATGCCAGACAAAAAATAGAACCTTCACAATTTTAGCAGGTGCTTGAGGTATTTCAGTGATTCAGTTCTAACGGTTTAATTCTGTTTCTGAATGAAATTTCCACATTAGGTGGTCAAATGAAATTAGATTAAACTAATGTACTACAAAGTACTTCCACTCCAGTGGAAATCACGATCAAATATTCACGACCACAGAAGTGAGTTACTATGAAAACGACAATTGTACTTTTGCGCTCATTAAAACGGAAAATAAATCTACTATTGCTAATGAATAAACTGGCAGTTAGCATCTCGATGAAGCTACAGTTAAACTCCTCACTCTGGCCAGATGAAAGTGTAGTGTCATGCATTTTTAATATCATCCTGAATATACCACCATATGCACAACCGACTAAATGAAAGCAACAACACTTCTTGCTGTGCCGGAGCAGCGTACACAAGACTGACATGCGTTGGGAGTCTGAAACACAGAGCATCTACATGAACTATTAAAGATTTTATTATCCAGGGTTTTCATGATAAAAAAGGAGGAAAAATGATGTCAGTTCAATGTTTGACTGCATTGCGTTGTAAAAAGCTTTGAATTAAAGTGTCTACAAAATGCAAAAATGTTTACCGCCAATCAATTTGTACCAAAGATGATTTTTCAAAATGTTTTAACCACATAGATACACACACACACACACACACACACACACACACACACACACACACACACACACACACACACACTAAACTATTAATTGAATTAGCTACAAGCAAATAACAATAAATAAAAATTATGTATAGGTATGTGAACGGTATTCATAAATACATTTATATATATAATGTACATATATATATATATATATAATATAATATATAATGTATATATAGTTATATATATTTATATATGTTCTCCGTTTGTTTTCACCCACAAAATCCACATAGAAGCTCACACTTCCAGACATCGTCTGCAATCACTCGAAGCATATCTGTTATGCCAGTCATGTCATCATCACAACTGGAGGAGCCTAACATTTTTGTATCATCCATGATGCTCCTGTCTAAGAATTCTTGTAAACCTGTCACCAAGAACAGGCGGCCCTGATTTGTTTACTCTTCAAATCCAATCGAAAAGGAAGCCAAGCCAAACTACAGTACAAACAGGCCGCTTTTTGTTCTGCAGCTGCCCTCTACAAATCACTAATCTCCAAATCTGGCTGTTGCTTCCTTTGCCCTGGAGAACTCTCTCTCTTGCCTGTGAACGACTACGTTTCCAGACATAACACTCGCAGTTTCCACTTAAATAGCTGAAGCTTCAAGGGTATTTCAGGATTGACTGAAAAATGATACATCACTTCTGTTCAGTGTATCTTATGTGACTATAATGAAAAAGTTTCACATCAGAACATTCAATCTTTCCTTCAGCGCGGTCCATGTTATTGCAGTGACACACGTCTGAGTAACCGAGCAGAAATGGGTGACAAGGAAACCAGCAGAAGAATGCTATTCACGCCAGCCGCGAAACACTGAAGCGTGTGTGTTGCCGCTACGGTCCAATGACTTGCCAGCACTTTCTTTGTCATTGCATGTTGTACATACGTGCACTAACACAGACACACGCATACAGTATACACAAACACACATAATAATGCAATCACAGAAAAATAGTAAATCTTGCTTAGTGCCAACAACAATGATAATACTTATTTAAACAAGCAAACGACCACAGTGATTAAACCGTTTTCTTAAAGAACATTACTTGACAAACTGACAGAGTACAAGTTTGAAAGTTGGGATGAAAATGTAAAAGTTTATTTGTTGGTTGATCTTTTATTCTTTTTGATTAGAACAAGCCCTTGACGCATAACCTCGGTTTAAAAGCCTTGTGTGAGAACATGAAGACGGAGTTTGAAGATAAATCTACAAGACGCTTAATTTGTCAAAAAGTCTGCAAGAGCGTCAGTGGATTTTTATTCAAAAGCAACGTTAGCAATCAACAAAGCACAGAAAATAAGAGGAAAAAGGCAGATTGAAGAAAGAAAGACAGAATAAAAATGAGATTAGAGTTTAATACTTTGACCTCAACAGAATTGCACAATGAAAATAACCAATATACAAATATCCATGACTGATAAAAAGTTGTATTTATTTTTCTCTCATGATACATTCTATTTTAAACAATAACTTTTCTTGGTAACTTTTCAAATGATTCAACTTAATTTAGAAATAAAGGCTGAATGATGTTAAGCTTTTTTTATTAAAAGAAAATAAAAAAAACTGCAATAACAAACAAAATAAAGACTTCAAGCTAATAAGATTGAGCATGATAATATTGCACAAGAAAAGTGATATGATTCTGACCAAATCTATAACCTTGTTTTGCTAAACCAATTTTACGTTCCAAAAGCTCTCAACAGATTCAATAAATTAACAAGAATGCAACCACTCCGATTATCTTTTTTCACGTTTCAGAATCATATCACGTTAATGCACACGTATTTGGTTGCATATTGTTCATAAGAAATGTTTTACTAGTGTTTCTGGGATATACAAATAAGCAAACAGTTAGAATTGATATGCTAGGAGGCCTACACTCGTGCAACATGACAGTGAAAATTACACTATTGTCATTGACGCCTCAAACAACCAGGCCACCGATAGAATTCAGATTGCAACTTATGTCAGAAAACCATTTTAGATTCAGAATTTCCAAGCTCAAACTAAGAGCCGTATTTACTTACAGCATTCAAAATGTCTTTTTCAAGATGTTAAATAATAACAATATTCTTTAAATAATCCTGTATAGAAAAATAAATTAAATACGAAGTTAAAACTACGAATTAACAAGTGACAGTGATTACCAATATATATATTTATATATGTATAATTTTTTAAAGATTTTTTTTTTCATTTTGCTTAAACCTTTTTTAGCTTGTTTTCCATTATGAGATTGTTTAATTGTCGACTGTTGTACTTTACACAACTGCCCCACAAATACAAATAATGTTGACTTACAAAATAAATCCAGATACGCTTACATGGCAAGCAGCTGTTTAGTTTCTCTCAAGTTCATGAATGTCCTATCATGTACCAAATCCACTTCAAGATACACTTCAAGAATCACATGTCAGTAGAACAATATCAAATGGCTCTTTACAGGTAATTGGAAAAATCCAAATACTGGATGTATGGATGTTGGCTGCCAGTACCTTCGTTTATAATAAAATCCATGCGATTCAAGGGCACCAAAAGTAGCAAAATATAATCCAAGTGAAGGGAGTCTGGGGTAATCCACCACTTTCCAATTCTTCCACTCCATTTGATTTTGTCATCCCAAGATTCCTAAAAATACTTCCAACCAAACACAATGAAGAGGGGGTCAATATGAAGTACACTCAACACTGTTTCATGACCCAATCATTTGGTTAAAGTTCAGCAGAATTTGACGGAACCCACATCAATAGCAGCAAACTACAACTGTACGAAAAAATCCTTTTATACTGACTGATGTGATTCTTAAATGCTAATGGCATCACAACACATAGAATGCATGTCATCTTTACACAGCCACTGATTCTAAGGGAGTTATGTTTTGTTAAACGAAACATGTCCGGTACTCCACGTATCATTAAGATTTGTCATAAGGCACTTTAGTCGTTATGGGGCAGATGAAGACGACGCTCTAGAATTTACTGAGGGGTGTCTGTTCCTCTAGTACTTGAAGGTAGTCTGGTGTCCCCATCTTTGCCTTTAGTTCATAATAATCACTTTTACGCTGTTCGATCACTATCTTACTGTGGTTGCCCCCTATTAATGACTTTTTCATTTTTTTGTCATGTGGTTTTTCGGGGTAACGGATCTCAAAGCCACTCACCCCTATACTGTTGAAATCCTTTTTGCTCTCCAAGTAGTTGTGGAGGAACATGTTCTCTCGTCCCGGTAAGAACTCGTCCAGTTCATCAATGGTACTTAATCTCTTTCTGGGATCCAGGGACAAGGAGTCTTTGTCGTTGTCTGCAATGCTGCGCAACATCATTTTTTGTCTCTCAGAGTCTACAAATTTGAAGCCTGACTCAGAGTCTCTAATTCCACAAGTGTGAGCTTTGCTCATGTGCTCAATGGTCTGCGGGATGAAAGTCTCTCCACCTAGGTCGTCTTTCTTGTTTGATTTGTGATTGTGCCTTCTAATATGCAGAGGCATTGAACCACACTCTTGATTGCCAAGTCCCTCTTGTCTCCCTGCCGGCTTTTTGTTGCGTCTCAACACAAAAACTAGAAGACAGAAGGCCACAAAGACAGTAAGGATCAGAACAACCAATATGCTCAAGATCATAATAGACAATGGCACAGGCCCACTGGGGGGCGCCTTGCCAACTCCGGCAGGTGACAGCGACGTGAGAACGGGAGCTGCGCTAGTCAGGATAAAGGGAGGCCTAGCTATGAGTTTAGGGCACATAATCTCGTTTTTCAGTTCTCTCAGCTCAATGTTGGAGAACTGAACGGGAGATGCACACTTGACCCCCTTGGCGGCCACCCCTTCGTTTAGTTTTTCAAGCCAGAGTTTCAGAGCCACTAAATCACAAGAGCATTCCCAAGGGTTTCCATCCAAGTCAATCTGAGTGAGGGAATTGAGCTGGTCTAGGACGCCACTCACAGGCAAAGTCATGAAGTGGTTGTTCTTTAAATTCAACCTGGCAAGAGAAACACCAGCAAAGATGTATGCAGGCAAGCTTCTGAGAACATTGTTATTCAGGTACAGGAGCTGCAAATTTGGCATTGAGTCAAATGTCCCAGCCAGCACCTCCTTTATGGCATTGTACTCCAAATAGAGGTATTGGAGGTTACTCAGCCCCAGAAACATTTCAGGGTGCAGCTGCTCCAACTGATTTCCATTAAGGTATAACCTGCGCAGGTTGGTTAGGTTCGCAAAAACACCTTTCTGGACGGTGGAAATTTGATTGCTGCCCAAATGTAACAAGTCTAAACCTTCGAAACCTTGGAAATCATTGGGACTGATATCTCGAATGTAATTCCCACTAAGGTGCAATTTCTTGGCATTCATCGGTTTGGGTATGAGATCTGCTAACCTCTGGATATTTCTTTCTTGACAACTGACACTGATGCCAAAGTCAGAAGGGTGAGCTTTGCATGTACATGGTTGTGGACAAGAAAGAGGGGGGACCCGGGTTTGGTAGGACACTATTTGGCCATTTTTACCGGACGGAATACCAGCTACAATCCCATTGCCATAAATCTTGGAGGGATTGGTGGTTTTAGGTGCTTTGGTAACTAAAGGTGCTATGGTTGAAAGTGCTGCATTTGACATAGTTAGCCCACCCTCAGGCTGTGATGGAGGCATCCGTACATCAAAGTCACTGCCTGTCCCCATGGGGCACAACTCCTGTTTATTGGTCTCTTTCAAGAGTCGTCCATATAGGTCACTTGGGGTCTCACAGATAGCCTCCCCAATGAAAATGTTATAGGGCATGTTTTCCAGCCAGGCTTTCAAAGGTAACAAATCACAAGTGCAATTCCAGGGGTTGTCATCCAGCTGCAGCTCCACTATTCTTCCAATGTGCTCCAAAACTCCTAGGTAAGGAAGCTTCTGTATTCTGTTGCCTCTTATGTCCAAGTGCGTGAGGGAGGCAAATCGGAAAATATTTTCAGGTAGGCTTTGAATAAGATTGTCATTTAAAATGAGAACCTTTAGTTTGTGTAATTTGTTGAAAGCTCCTTTCTCAATGAACTTGATTAAATTGTAGTCAGCCTGGAGGTATTCCAAGTTCTCGATTCCTCTGAAAGTGTCGGCACGAAGCTCTTTTAGCTCATTGTTGTTTAAGTGCAACTGTTTCAATGCACTAAGTCCTACAAAAGCCCCTCCCTCGATGTTCTGGAGTTTGTTGTTTCCCAAATAGAGTGAGACCGCGTGTGTAAAATTTAAAAATGAATTGGGGTAGAGGATGTACAAATGGTTGTTCTGAAAATTCAAATGATAAAGGCTGGATATTGGCGGTTGCAGTTGTGTAGGTCTGTACACAGAGATTTTTTCACAGTTTACGTAGAGAACATTCTCAATGGACATACAGGAGCAAGCGCTGCAGGTATCAGCTCTGAGGTCCGAATCCAAGTCACAAAATGAGCTTGATATGGAAAAGGCCAACAGAACAAGCAGCAGCATTTTGCCTTTTGCTACTCCCCTCGTAAACCATTTAGTAACCTTGAAGAGAAAAATACAAAATAAATTCAAAAATATTTCAGACATATGTGTCATTTGAATGTGGAAAATGTATGCTATGAATTAATTTAGTTATTCATTTATTTGTGTGTCTGCGCTCAGAGGTGAATGCATTACACTCAATGACAATTTACAGTAGAGTATTCAAGATTAATACTACTAACCACTAGTAATAATAATGGTAATAACATTACATAGTTTCACCAAAAGCACACATAATGTATGATTTCACGACTCTAAAAAGCACAAGAAAAGTTGATACATCTCATAAAGCACACAGCATTATGCATTTGCTAGGAGTAATACAAATATGTACAAATGTTGTCTATTATTTAACGACACAATTAATAAATTAATTAATTACATAAATAAACAAACTTACCAGCAATGTTAATATCTGCTTTTCAGATGACTCTGGACATTGGGATGGCCGACACTGGGTCTGTTGCCATTCATTCAAATCTAGATTTCAGTCTCCGTCCAGCTCGTCGGGCACCACTTGTACAAACCGTATCTTGTGTCATGAATTCCCAAGGTTACGGAGCTCTTTTGAGGCATCTCAGTTACGGCGCAGCGTATTCGTAAGGTGTAATAAATTCGTTTTAAACCCGAAACGGAACGGGTAAAACGGCAAATGGTGGTTTTGGATGCATTTCAAGTTCAGCGTCCGTCGCTTAATCAAATTTTCCAACCGCTTAGGCACATTTTCAAGACACTTTGCTTAACGGTAAGGAAAACATAAAAGTAAAAGAGCCTCACAAATCATCTGCCACATTCCATCTCTTGTTGTTCAGAAAGCGACTTCAGATTATTCCAGCCTTTTCTTTCCGGAGATTATGCAAGTTGCGAGATGAGCGGAAAAAACAGAAAGTGCTCTGATCTGAGGCTGACGAGAATATTAATAATTCAGACGAGTAAATTTCGTCCAAAAAAACATAAGCCACAATCTACCACATCATCGAAAATTTCCGTTCTTGGTGCAGTTCTTCTTCAAATGTGAACAGTGTTGTAAACCAACTATTCCAGCTCGTCTTCTTCCAAGTATGTTGGTTTTGTTGCTGCATTGAGGCATTGAGCTTCCCACACGATGTAGCGAGTGAAGAGGAGAGAAAATGCGGGGATGCGGGGAGGAGAGAGACGGAGAGCGAGCGATGGAGAGAGAGAGAGAGAGAGAGAGAGAGAGAGAGAGAGAGAGAGAGAGAGAGAGAGAGAGAGAGAGAGAGAGAGAGAGAGAGAGAGAGAGAGAGAGAGAGAGAGAGCGAGCGCGCGAGCTGTCTGGGAGGATGGGGGGTAACAGGGCTACATTTTTAAGGAACACAATTCCATTTCAAACACCCGCCTTTTAAACACTCACTTTGAACATTTAGTGCGCTCCTGGTCAAGTGTCTATCATTCAGAGATCTCGGTATGGTGACGCGTAATCTGGTTGGATTGGGGCCAGTTTGTGCGCGCGTAACCATTTCTTTGACTGCAGTACAGGATTTACTGAGTCAGATTCTTTATTATTTACTTCGCGTGACGTCCTGTGCATTTTGAAAGAGCGCGGAGTCGGTCGTTTCATTGATGGGGGAAATTAGCGGGCGTTATAGAAGATCGCAAAATCAAACTTTTCCGTTTATTTATTTAGAAGCGGAACAGCATGCAGCTCGTTCGGTAAAGGTTCTCTGAACTCGGTGACGCGTTATCTTTAGTTGGATCAAGGCCAAAGCGGTTGCCTGGCAGCACCGCGAGACCATAAAGTCTGTGACTGCTTTTTTTATTCTTTATTTTAAGATCATAACGGCCTTTCGCTTGTGGAAACTACAAACTGCGGCAAAGTCGCCTACCGCAGATTCACGCACATAATTTTTCTCATATCCGGACAGTTTGGAAGAAATAGTGATTTATTCTTTTATGACAACAGGTGCGCAGGTTTATCGACTCCTTATATCTGCATTCAAACGGAACCCGATGTGTTTAAATCGATTTTATACTCCTCTCCGGAACTGGAATCGGCTCCGATAAGACTACTAATCCTAACGTTAAAGGGAAATGTAGGTATGAAAACAGGACATCGATGGAGTGTTTCGGATGGTGTGGGTTCCGTGTCATTCCTGCAGTCGACCGCTGAACCGGTGTAAAATAAAAGAACGTCTAATCACGGCGCCCTCATCTGGTGAATACAAAATCCCAATAAAATTAAAAAGGTTTTTACAATTTTTACAACATTTTTATTACTGTCATCATCATCATCATCATCATCATCATTATTATTATTATTATTATTATTATTATTATTATTATTATTATTATTATTATTATTATTATTACATTTCTAAAAAGATTAACCCAGTTTTTACACAATTTTATAATTTGCAATTTAGTGTCAAAACTAAACAAACAAAAAAAAAACATTAACTGAAAATGTATAACAACAAACCTTCAGAAATAAAAAAACTTCACTTTTTAACTTTTAGTCCTTCATTTGCTTCTTCATTCAGGATCCAATGGTTGTCCTGTTTATATTATTATTAGATTTTATTCGTTTTGTTTGTTATCTTTCATTTGATATTTTCGAGACGTTTCAATAATTGTATTATATTGAAGTTGTATTGTTAAAGTAAAAATACGTTTATTCAAAAAAGATTTTTGAATGCACAAACATAAGTATAAATTGGGACTAATTGCCAATTATTTTTTCAACATAGTGCTGCAATTTAGTTTATTTTGCTATTCAAACCGTACAGTTCAGATGCAGAGAGAACAAGAAGTTTGAACTTTGTGTTCTGAAGACAAGAAGAACAAGAAGACATTTAATAAACGTAAAAATGACCATAAACCTAAACACTGGAGCTTCCTCAACATTACATTCACTTCAATCAATGACCGGATTAATTTCGTTTCTGAGGGGAGAATCAGTAGACACATTAAAGACTGAATAAAAAGAAACAAACAAACACATTTTGGTAAGGTGGTGTCAAACATGACTATTTGTGAAACAAAAAGAAAGTATGCTTTTAAGTAGCATTAGGCATACAAATAGCATACTTGTATACAATCAATACCATACAACCAAACAAACAAAATGTTTGCTTTTTTCAGAGTAAAGCCTACTGTTTAGAAAGATTGTTTTCATCTTCAACTTAGTAAAGAGCAAAGTGCCATGGGCAAATTTAGTTTTAAGCCTCATTGTTCAACTGGTTTATGGTGAATGCCTTCAGTCAAACGTCAATTGTGGTAGAGTGGTTATTCTCTCACTATCAAGCTTGCTGGGGTTTCTAATACAAATTAAATTAATGTATTTTCAATAAGTATATGGTAGATCAAAAGTGCTAAAATAGAAAAGAAGATTTTTTAGAAGATTTTTAACACATACTGGTTTATGGTTCAATGGTTAAAGCAGTGTTACCCAGATATGGGTGGGATTCCAAGTGAAAGCATTAAAATCTGTTTCAATGTTTTGCTGTAATGCAATGAAAGTTGCTTGGGATTAAAGTGGCAGGCAAATGCTAAAAACCTTTGCATCAAATAAACATGTTCAATTTAATCTAGTCTTTGCACATTTATTTATTGTTTCTTCAAAGATAACTATGAGAATCAGGATTACTAAATTTCAACATCTCAGCAAATGTCAAAAAGCAACAAGTTCTATTATTAAGAAGTCCGGTAGTAATTTACATTTTTTTTTTTAAATCGCTTACTCTTTTCCCATCTGTATTTAACTCTGATCAAGCAACAAAAGTGCATTATTTACAATTGTTTAGCAGCTTCCATTTAACCCGTGCACCTCGTTCCTGTCAATCAAGCTGCAATCTAATAAAGTACATCCCTCCAGCAGGCAAACATGCTGATTGACAGGCTGACTGTTGAAATAGGGTAATGAGATAGAAGAGATGACACTGTGGAGCGTCGCCTGGAGTGGATGAGTGTGGCTGGGGGAATGTCTGCAGGGATTACTGTGCACAACTTTGGAGTCTTGTGGCAAAAATGTCTCTGAACTATCTGCATATGTACACAAGCCATGATTAAAGCTGTTTATCTTCCTTGTAGTCTGAAAGATATAAGCCTTTAGGCGCGGTAGGCGTTACCGTTCATTAGCCAAGCGGAGATTTTTTTCTTCTCAGTACACACGTCAATACTATAAAAACAAGGAAGTCACATTTAGTTTATAAATTATGACTAAAACAAAATGTTTTGTTTACTTGAGATCCCAGGTGAATGGAAATGAGACGTTACGTCAAAGTGAATAACTATGGGGGGTTGCACTTGTGATCGCTCTTGTGTTAAGTGAAAGCACCGCAAACAACTTCATTACTCTCGCTGAAGATGCCGATTGGGTATCTGCGACCGTACAGTGACAGATCTGATGTGGCCAAAGGCTTCACCATTCATCAAGGAATAGCCAAGATAACATCAGGGAGGTTCCATATCTGTCAGGTCACTCAATGTTGTGTTCACACTACTTCGGGAATAAGGGAACTTACCTCCAATGTCACTGTTGCATCCGGTTTCTATGGTCATTCATATCAGTGATCAGTCAAGAGCTTCCTATGCACACGACTACCAAACTATGACAAGGGCAACTAGCACTCATCCCGATCTTAACCCTGTAAGGGGATGGAGGAACCTGAGGGAAAGTAATGTGTGTCAAGCGTGAGATGTAATGTCAAGCACACTCAAGGCCTTAGAGGGAAGACCCCTGCACTCCTAGGCCTGAGGGACAGCATCTCTGGGGGAAACACGGGAATAATCAGCTGAGGATTCACAGTGGAGGGTCATGCCAGGTGGAATTTCTTCCCATTGCAGTAATGGGCAAAGCCTTGCTTGTTTCACCGAAAGGGAAACAGAGGCTCAGATGTCTAGGGATCTGGTAACACAGTTTGTTGTAACTGGAAAACCCTGTAAGTCACAGGTTCCTGATGCTGAGCAGACTCAAACATTGTTCACATCAACAAAAAATGACAATTGGATGCACAAGCTTGCCCCGTGTCAACCACCTCACTTCTAAAAGTCTAAAAGTGGATACACACCCTGCATTCCGGTTGTAGAGCCTGGAAGCCCGGCAGACAGCTCTGCAATGGTCCGGGAAACACTTTATTTCACCCCAACATTCCACTTTTGCTGTCAGCCAAAGCAGACCAAACCTCGATCAGAGTCTTGTAGGGTTTGGCCAATGAGTCATCTCGGTGGGTTCTTCTTTTGGCTACACCAGCTGGCAAACTTCTTGGGACATGTTTCCAAACTCTGCAGTGTTCTGTTCAGCAGTCAGACACATTTCCCGAAGTTTGGGCGTGAGTGCCAAATGGTGGCTTGTGTCTCTGAGAAGACTGCCCTTCCTCTGAGGGCAGAAGTTGTCTTTACTGAGAGGAGCTAACAACTAGGTTTTATTTGGTGAGCAGGGCACTACCACGAGGACCTGATATTCATCTACTCCAGATTTTGTAACAGATTATTTTCTCAAATGCGTTGTCCTTTAGAAAACCACACTTTCGGATTGAAGTACAATCTTCCTACTGTAGTTCGTGATGAAGCAACATTGAGAAAATGTAAAGACAATAAACAGTTTATTTATAATATACTTTCTCTCATTCTCTCTCATTATTGTTTCTGATATATGTTAAAATGCCACATTTAGAAATAGTTCATCACAATTCATCTATTTTTTCACTGCTTACTCCATTACAGGGTCACAGGGAGCTGAGGCCATTAATCATAATTAACTGGTAAAGATGTGTACGCATAATTACATGCATTGAAAAAATATGCAATTTGAAATAACAAACATGACTTTCCGGATTATTCTGTTGGCAATGGAAGCTAACAGGCAGGTTTGTGTGGCCAAGAGACAGAACTGTTTATCAATGTCCACTCCACAGTTGGCAACAAACTCATCCGTCCTGACTCATCTGCTCTTCCAATCCTCTTCAAATACCACAAATCTTCGGTTAAACACAATGGAAGTAATATAAACTGCATTGTGACCTACTGGGACAGCATCCAAGAACAGGACATATTGGCATTTGTGAACAGTTTCATCGCAAAGCTTGGCAAATAGCTAGAAATAAGCTATAATGAGCATCATGTGATCAGTCCTGCTATTCTTTTCCGGGAGCATCCGGTTCTTGCTGAAAGCTTTGTAATCAGCTTAGCCGACATGATCGTTTTTAGCGTTCTGAACTTTAATATTCTTTGCTATGCAGCTCAGTTGAAATCCAGATCCTGTTCATCATAGTCTAGAAGTTTAAGAAGCGATGCTCCTGTGTGTCGCTTTGCTTCGTAAGTTCTCCCTCAGCTATGAAGCAGATGTACTCAGCTGTCATTTTCATTTCTGTGCCATCGCCGTTTAATACGCTTCCAGGAGATTCTCAAGGGACTGGAAAGGACAACCACACTAGAGGTTTTGTTTGTGCGGTTATGGTAGTCAGCCAGAAACCTGAGAGAAGAGCTTTCTCTAATTAGCTTTTTCCATCAATACAACATACTTCATCAGCAAAAGTAAACAAAAAAGGAAAATAAATAATTAAGGAATGGCAATTTACACCGAGGCACTATTAGGGTCGGTGCACCTGCCCGGGAGGGATGAAGCAGTCTGGCTTGGGTAATCTCTCCTCTATCTCTCTCAAGGAGGGCAGCTTGGCATTTCGAAACTGCGGCAATGCTTTCCCCCACACAATAAATGCAACGTAAGCGAAAGGTCAGCCTTTCACTGGTTATCACTTTGACTTTTTGACGTTTCTCTCCGCCCTGTAAGTAAACATCAAACTGTTTCTACACGCATGGCCTGTTGAGGCAGCTGCTACATCCAAGTTTATGCTGTCAACTTTTTTCTTCTTCTTCCATTTATGTCTGACGATATGATCTCACCTTCTCAACAACAAAAAATAAAGAAAAGAATTTGTAAAAAAAAAGAGAGAAAATGTAATTTCCAATTGAACGCAGGCAGATAAATAAAATATTTTAGAAGGGTACAGTTTCTGGACTGTGTGGAATCCTGTTTTGGATGTCCTGTTCTATGTCTTTCCATTTTGACAGAGAGGAAAACATTTTATCAAATGTGTCTTGCTCATATTGAAGAATCTACCGGAGCGGAATTCATATGACATCTAACATAGATATCAACAGTCAACAAATTCACAGACTAATGTCCTTCTAAGTGGAAACCAAAGGCTCTAACCAGCGTGTAAGAGAGCCTGTCTTGAAGTAGTGTTCTGTAATTACAATCTTATTTCTGTAATACAAGCTTAATTCTGTAATACAAGCTTTACCTCCCGTGTTTTCCCACTGTTCTATCATATATATATATATATATATATATATATATATATATATATATATATATATATATATATATATATATATAGTAAAATCTTGTAAAACTGTGACGATAGTAATAGATAGACAGATGATGGATAGAAGGACGGACAGAAGGACAGGCACACACATAGTGTTTGTACAATTGTATATTTGTATGTGATGTAATTTATAGTTTTGTTTATTGTTGAATATTGGCACATTAATTATGTTGTAATGATTGTTTGTATAATATTTTGCTAGTTATATTGTTTATTTTTATAGAGAAAGAAGCATCTCAACTGAAAGCAGTCAGCAGAGGTCTGAGAGAATGCAATGCACTGAATATGCCATGTCTGTGTCTCAGCAAATGCAGACAAGCAGGACGGAAGGGAAAAAAAGGCAAGTGTCGACAGAATGAGACCAAAGCAGCAAAAGAACCCATCTGCAATGCGATCTGATCCTGTTATAATGCTGCTTTCGAAGAACAAAGATTAGAGCTACACAATCTGGGGACTTGATACCATATCTGGTGGTCTGTTATTCTGAAAAAAAAAATGGAAAATTACTGAAAACATTTTACCAAAGAGTTTAAATAAATAGTGTACAATACATATTGGCGTTAACAACAAATTGAACAGTTGCTTAAAATTAGAGTATCTGCATTTCGACTAATCAAACCTTATCTCATCTATCTGTCTGTCAATCTGTCTGCCTTTCTGTCTATCTACTGTAGCTAACTATCTATCTGTCAACATTTTATTTCTGAAATTGCTCATGACACACAAATGCTTATAAACGCTAAAATCACCCTAACACCCCAGTTTAATCACAAATGCAATCATACTCGAAACGATTAAGTGGGATTGTTTAAGAAATAAAAAAGAAGGCTTACAAACCCATTATCAGCTGCAGAGAGAAAAAAAAAAGAGTCTGATTGTGGGCTGCAATAGAATCAGCAGTGATTACTCTAAGACCTCATGATTTCTAACAAATTGTGCAATTTCATGGATCCTAAATTGCATATAATCCCTATAAATTTCATAATAATAACATCTCAGTTCAACAATTTAGCTACCAGCAAAATGCCCTGCCATTTTATTTGCACTTTGCGAGTCTCCATAATCTTGATTTGCTCTGTTAGCTTGTATCAAGGAAAAGTAAATGAATACATTAAACTGATAAAATGAAATCAAACAAAAAGCCAAAAGGTACAAGTTGAATTCCAAATAACAGCTTTCTGTGTCGTGGAAGCATTGCTTGTAATAAAGAAACTACAGTCAAATAGACCTTGAGAACATTTATTTGAGTGACCAAAGACAAACCATGGAAAATGCCAATGCACTGTAAAAAAGTGCATTTTCTACAAAAAAGTAGACAATCAAAAAATGAGGCAAAAGTTATCACTAATTTAATATAAGATGTATTTTATCATTCTTTCAATTGAAAAAATTGTCATTGTGGCCGAAAAATGCATGGTACAAATCCAACAATCATGAAATAGTACAACTATTGTTTTATGTAACACGTTATTCCATATTTGTAGCATTCTAGAACAATAATGATCACACTTTAATCTTTTCGGTGCCATTTCTTTTTTTTTATCTGTAGCTCAATCTGTTATCTATTATCATTTACTGTAATTCCAAAAACAGAAAGATTTGCCAAATGCCATTTACAGAAAACACACACAGGCCCAATTTTGAAAAATAAATAAATATACGTATAAATCATCAATGCAGCAACGCCGTGACACAGAAGTGACCAATAACCCGATGGTATTTCTCTCAAGTTTCAGTTTCTCAGGTTAAAACATGTGCTTTGGTTTAATTAAAAGTGAAATGACCCTGTCTACTTAATAAACAATAAGGGCTCCTTAATCCTTGCTGTGTGCTTTACACAGCAAACTAATCATGCATAAATTCCGAAAGCTGTACAACTGTTAAATCATATGGTTTATCAGATAAACCGCTAATGATGTCCGTGTCCCCGGGTGCACATTCCACTCGGAGCTAATTGGTGCTTTTGCAGCTCTGGTCCTTCACAAGAGCAAAAGGCTCTTTCCACAACCACTGCACTCTGTGATCGTCTGCCATCAGCTGCCCCACTAAGGAAGAGACCACGATCCACTATCTCAGCCCATCTTTGTGCTCACCTCTCAGGATTTCACTTAATTAGGCAGCAGTCAAAAATAGCTCCGGCAGACTAGGAATAATGACATTACAGTACGGCATGAGGGAGTGAGAGTTCGGAGATTTTCAACTCTTGATTTTTTGGTCCTTTTTTTGTTCCACAGGGATACAGTTTTACCGCTGGCGTGGCATTTAATTCTCATTATGCTCTGTCAACCTTTAATCACAATTCAGCAGGGTATTGAATTGTTACTCACACAAGCGATTGGAAAATGATACATGTGAAGAACCATCACACTCAGATTTGCGCGCTTATCAAAAGGCTTAGTGGGAAAAATATAAATGAATGAATTCCATCTCATAAATAGGGCGGATGTTACATAATTGATAAGTAAAATCAAATGTGGAGGATTTCTAGTTTACACTGACATTAATTCAAACTGAACACATGCTCTTATGAGGCATCGCAGAAAGAGAACAACTTCTAGAAAGACCTTCTAGAACCAACTTCTAGAAAGTTGATTCATTCATTTATAGAACATTCATTTATAAAATGTTTTATACATTGCCTACAAACAAGAACCTCAAAATATACCTCAGCAATTTTGCAGTTAGACCTATAAGTGAAGGACCTTCACACCACTTAAAATTACAGTGTCTTATCATTACAACATGTTTTCAATTTCAATTGTCTTTGTTTCGTTTTATGTTGAAAAACATTAATTTTCAAATGTTGAAAAATGTCAAATGTGTTAATAATTATTTATAAAACTATTTCACTCTGCAATTTTTTACAAGTATACGTACAAGATCATACTATGCACATTATTATACAAAATACATAATGTTGTGCATAATGTAATAAAATTTATCATTGTATTAATGTGTGTTCGAAATGGTACAAAACTCAAAAAAAGAGTAATTATTTTTTTATTAAATTAATAACGTATTAACCAAAAACAAAGTCAATGATACATTATGCTCATTGCCTTTAAGTTCAAACAGAAAACACTATTTCACTTGTAATAGGATTCTTTCTTAAATTCTCAGAAGAGATAATTATTTTGTCACAGTTTGACAAAAGACAAAATACAGTTGCTTAAAAAGTAGAAAAAGTTAACAGATTGGACACTAGGACGCAACAAAAGTGCTAAAGTGTATATTTGAAAAGATGTTCTTTGCATCACCTGAAAATATAGTCCCTTAATCATACAGCATTTTCCAAGATTAAAAGCTCAATTCACCATCACAAATGCAGCATTTATTTACGTGTAACACAGCTTGGCTTTTGTTTGTCTTCAAACTTCTGGAAACAGTGGCATGTATTCTGTGTAAGAGCTCCATGTACAATTCCCTTATAATTTATTAAACCATGACACCATTATTCTGATTAAACGTGTCCTATTGTCTCCAGCAAACATACACGGGCAGCAAAAACTGAAAAAACTTCAGCGCTGTACTACCGTAAACCAAGATTGCCAAGAGGTATCAATAATTCACCAGCCATTAAATGTCTAGTAGAAGTGACCTGATGCCTTTCTCTTGTCTTGGCTTTCTGCAACCTGTTGAGGAAAGCCGCTGGTCATTTCTGTCCCGGACCAGCGCCGCACCTCTCTCCTGCTCTTTATCACGGCGAGTGCAGAGAGCATGTATCAATTGAAAAGAAGTTTTCAGTTTCAGATCCTATTGTCTCCTGCGCGCTTCAAGCACCCAGGTTTAATTAGAATCAGTTTAAAAAATGCATGGTGGTTGTCTCTACTGTAATCCTGTGAGGAAACCAGATAACTAGGTGGAGAGAAACCCTGTGACACCAAAACATACCGGCTGACAGCTTCAAGCTGCTTGGCAATTAATTAATTACTCAGGGTGATGGGAGATTATAATAAATAAATATCAGGTCATCATCAGCACCGGTGAACCTGAAAGATGGTGGCGTAAGCAAAGGTTGCGGCTGAATGACCTGAAAGTCGATGTGACCACATGGTGTGGAGCAGGTTGCGCATAAATATGCATCACATCAAAGTCAAGCGGGCAGGCGGATCTTGAGAGAGGGCATCGCTACAGGGTGGGCATTTAACACACATCACACAGACCATTGCATCGCCGTGAATTCATTTACATGTGCGCACCGGAGGTTAGTGAACAAGCATCCGAGGCTGGAGGACACACGCGGGAGAAGAATCCCTTAATGCACTTTCATTTTAAAGAAAAGTGCACAGAGGGTTAGTTATGTAGTATAAGTTGCTGGTAAGTAAATTCTCGTCATGACGGGATGGCTTTTAATGCTGCATTTTTTTCCCTACGTGGCCAACTGGCAGATATAAAGGTTTAGTCGCAGAAAAAAAGGCTTAAAAGCTTTTTGAGATGATAATGATAACTGGCTCAGGCAAGTTTTTTTGAAGCTGTGCTTGAGTGCTGCAAAAATGAAATATGAAATGCAGCTTAATAGCAAAGCATTTTTACTGTCACGTCAGTAGATTTCCGGGCTTTTATTGCATTGTTACATGTTCCATGGATTCCCCTGTTACTGTGCTCAGACATAGTGCTGATCTTAACAAGAATTTACCCCAAAGTCAACAATTAAATAACGGTCATTGTCACCTAATTGAATCCTGTAGTATAAAAATATACTATAAGTATACTGTATATATATGTTTATTCTTGTTTTCTTTTCTCTCTGGAATGACATAAATCAAGCCTCTTGCTAAACTCCCAACCCGAGTGACACCAGAAATTAACCAGACCAATACTAATCTAATCCGTCCGAAGACATGGTGGCTTCATAACTAGGCCGGTATGATCGCTGTGGCAACAAATCTCAATGAAATGAACAAATTATGGAAAACTCAGATGTTCAAATTTGGCATTTTGCCAATTTTTCTTTCTTTTGAAAAAATAAAAATAAAATGCAAGAAATGTCTTTGTTATATAATGATGAGACACTGAGTTGTCTTAAAACTTCCTGTCTGGTAATTTCCATCTATTGCGTGCTCTCTTACCCTAAAGCTACGTTTGCTTAATAAACACATTATGAATATGTACATTCAATTAAATCTGGACATGTGAATAATACATGTAGGAAACTGGGATGCATTTGGGTCGGTGTAGAACAATAGCTTTTGGAGGGTTAGGGGTGGATGTTTAAGTGTGTCACGACAGCTATCTTTAGATTAAGCATCAGGTAGAGTGCAGGACATGTATATTTATGTCACCGGCCAGTTCACCGCGCACAGTGAGCAAACAATATGTAAGCTAAGCTCACTCATCCCTTCTTTTACCTTAGCAAGTCCAGGGCACGCGCTCTTTGAATTATTCAGCAAAGCCTTGATGTTAAAGTTTAATTGGGTGTCGGTAAGTTTAGTTGTTTTTTTTTATTTCAAATCAAATTCGTCAAGATATTTTTGCACAGCTTCTGAACGTAGAATTTTATTTGAGTGATGTTTTTTTATTAGTAAAATCCATAACGGTATGGGCAACAAATGCAAGGTTATTAATTCATTGAAAAGCAGAACAGAAACCTCACTTCAGCAAAAAGTTAGTGTTGAAGTAAAACATGTAGAGGTGAATTGCAGTAAAATGAATTGCAGTATTTGCTGTAGTTTGGAATATATTGTGGCTGAGACAGAGACAGAGACAGAGTACATCATATAGTACATTAAATACCGATGCGTAATAAGACTCACTCAAATGTGACATTAAGGTAAATGTATATTGATATTTTATAATAAATAGACTTATTCTTTTAAGTTGCTTTTTTAAAAGGCATCAATAGGAGGCTTACTAACTTGAGTATTTTTCTGTAAATTAACAAAAGATGAAGTAACAGTATAATGCTGAAAATATTGAGATAAAAAGGTTTTGGAATTATAACTTTTCAATACGCTTTTGGAGACTACAGCTGTGATTGGATTAACGTTTCTTACTGTTTTTTTGTTTATTTTTTCAGGGACATTTAATTTACAACGCAAAAAATAAATAAATAGGTAACAAATACTGTATATATGTTTTACAAAACTGAGGTGTTGACTCAGTGAACATCCAAGTTAAGAGTGTGCTACCAAATATAGAAATGCTACTGTTTACAAAAAGACACAAATTTGCAACCAAAACTATCAAAATAATTTTGCTGAGTTCAGTGAAGTGCTTTGCTAATTTAACATGACGTGCACAGTTTCACAAGGCTGCGTTATGTTTGTCAGTTGTACTATAAAACATAATCTCGTTCTGCACTCTTGAGTACATACACATTGAGAAATTTGCATAAATCTTCATAATCCTGAACAGCTAGTTATTAATGCGGTGATGGCTTTCTGTTTTGAACACTTACAGCTCGGCTAATACGTGCATCACTCCTCTTCAAGTTCTTGCTAACAAATCATAGACACAAAACGTGTTCAGGCCCGCGTGAAAAGTCTGTTGCTGCAGTAGCTCTGCGATCTTGTGGACTGTCACGCAGCACTTTACTTTCACAATTATAACAGGACTTTCTAAGTTAAAACTGACAAGATATTTTTTTTTTAAATTATGAAATAGTACATGTAAATAATTCAACCATTATAAATAGGGAAACACCTAACTTATACTACACAATTGAATAACACCACTGGATCAAAATGGTTACTCTATGTTGCTGAAATACTGAAAACTCTCAAATAAATGTACCTATAAGCAGATTATCCGACTTCGTGGTTCGGCAAGGTGGGTGGCGAAAGAGGGCGAAGCAGAGAAAAGCCTTGTGCGTTTATAGTTTAATATGTGTATATTTATATTTACTACTTTTATTCCAATTCATTTTATAACTCTGATGGCTGGAAAATACAACCATCTACTAAATTTGCAAAGCTTATATAGACAGGTGTGTGACTTTCCTAATCAAGTCCAATCAGTATAATCAAACACAGCTGGACTCAAATGATAGTGTAGAACAATCTCAAGGAGGATCAGAAGAAATTGACAGCACCTGAGTTAATTATATGAGCGGCACAGCATGACCATGTGATAGATCAGTTTTTCTTTTTTTTTTATTAAATCTGAAGAAATGTCAACAATTCATTCATCATTTCAGGTCTTCGTGTCAATTTGGGTTGCTCTTTCTATCTTAATGAGAAAATAATGAACTTTTTACAATGAAGATGTTAGCAATTGGCTACAATAAGCATAAAACATGTAATAAGTAGAAATACTTTCCCTACATACTGTATTTATTTTGGTGGCTTGGAGAGTCCAAAATGCTTTAGAATCAAACTTCTAACAATGTAATTTTTCCCCAAACAATTGAACCCACAACTTTGGTGTCGATAACACCAGCTATACAGATTGAGCTACAGGAAAACAGATTCTTCCTGTCATAAAGCTGAACGTAGCACTGTTGAAAAAGGGTTAAACGCATACAAACTTTACCAATATTAAGAATAAGTGCAGCGAGGGCATTGCCATTGCATCTAGGTTTCTAGTTTGTATACAAACCACCAAAACATTATTACAACTGCTTATTTTTCTCTCAAAACTCCATGCCATGATTTTGGCCCCAATGACATTTTTCTGCTTTCCAATTGTCAATCATCTGTAAGCATCATGAATCGGTGTATATTTCATCACTCTGGGGAACCGGTACGTGTCAGAAAAAAGATACATATATTATCCACTGCAACATTCATACACACCATAAATACTTGTGTGCCACTGTAGTTCATATATTTATATATCATTCACACATCAGACCCGAGAAAATACTGGCACAACAGCTGTGTTGGAAGAAAAGAATATTATGAGGACCTCTGATTGTAATGAAATTGTGATCGTTGGCAATGTGCTGGAAATGGAAAGGATTTAATCTCTTTCTTAGATGGACAGGCCGCGTACACTATTATACAAGTGGTTTATGGGGATTTAGCCTCCATATGCTGCGTGACAGATAACCTCTGCCTTAGCATCTCTGCGTATCATTTCAAAATACACAGTTAACCAAATTGAACAACTGCAAACTGCATCCAACAAACAAATCCATTTGAATAAAAATCACCCAAAAAAAAAAATCACATTGTTAAGAAAACAACACATATTGTTTGGCAGCAATTCGTATTAAACCGTAATGTGAAATTCAACCTGAAGAAGTGCTCTAAAAATTGGAGGGAGGTGGTTATTAGTTGTAAGAGGCAAGATTTGTGTTTGTGGCACTTTGCCAGTGGTTATGTGGCTCTGAGGGTTGAGTCTTGTTCTATATTAAGCTATGAATATAAATGAAACAATAGAGAGCGCTCAGAGACATTGCTAAACAGCAGCTCCATATTCCGGCCATCTGAAATGCACCAGGCTCAAACCAAAATCTTTTCATTTGAAAGACAAAAAGATGAATAAAAACAACAAAAAACATACGTTCGTAAGTATGAAGTAATAGACAATTATTATTTTTTTGTGTATACACACACAGTGTAACGTGTTTGCCGTTAGACAGGAAAAGAACAAAAACAAGGAGAGATGAATGAGAAGATGGATGGAGGAAGTGAGAGAGAGAGCAAAATAAAAGCGCTACCCGGTAAAGAGAAAAATCTAATTTAAAGACAAAATGCTTGACACACTTTAACAAAATAAAGCATTAGCGTTAAAGGGATTTCCTGTTCTGCCTTTGCTTAAAGGATTTATAAAACACCTCCAAATCACATTACAAGAGAGATTAATGAAATACTCACAAAATAGTACACCATGTTGCATAATTCTAATAATTTTAGCCAGTTCTACAGTATGCATTCAAAAAATCAGAAAAACTAGGCCTACAATAATAATCTGAACTATTGCAGTTGTGGTCCAGCAGTAGGGAGTTGGACCTTTTAATTTACAGTTTACATATACAAACATAATTTGAGTCATGATGCTTATTCATAAAGTTTTTATTAACATGTTTGCAATATGTGAGGTCTACAAAGGGGAAAAGATTAATTCTCGAGACGCCATGGTAAAATATGCAATTAACTAAATGACGCCAAAGCGACTTGGCGTCCTGCAGTGTCATGGGAGCACATCCATTACGTGAGTTAAAGCTTCTATTGGCTGTGTGATCTAATTAAGTATAAAACTTGGCTCTTCAAGCTTTTAAGTGCCATCAGAATTTGTTTGATTTAATTAAATATCACAACCCGAGGGGCTTTTGGTGATATGCATTTGATTCAGACCAATGCATTGACAAGCAGTTGTTGTTTTTTGTTTGTTTGTTTGTTTGTTTGTTTGTTTGTTTTTCCTTTTCCCTGGTCAAAATACTACAAATAAATAAATACTACTGAATAACAAATAAATAAATACAAATGAATTAATAAACTACTCAATAAAACTACACTTTTCTAGTGTATTACTGTAGGTGTAATAATTTTTCAGTAGATATTGATTTTTTTAAAGTAATTGATAATTTGCTGATCTAGATTTCTTCTAGACAGATTTTTAGACTTTATAGGTAACTGTCTTTTTAATGTGACAATGCTCAAGAAAAAAAACGTCAAAGCCTCGTACTGTCCATCTTTCATTTTGTGAGAAAGTTTGCATTATTCATAGAGTGTGATATCTGGACATATGCTCTACTTTCAACGATCCAGCAAAACCATTCTCTTTAGAGACACAACATGACTTTCGAGAGACACAACACTTGTTCAAGGGAAAAAAACCAAATGTCCAGCATTTTTGAGCATGTTTGGGTCAAACGGAGACTGGTTTGTATTCACACCTCAATTGTACCAAAGTTCATTTGGGACCAGACTGAGTAGAAACCCCAATCATCTCATGTTAATGGATCTGGCCCAATGTGTAAAGTTTGCGTCACACATCCAAAACAGACAGGTGAATACACTCAATACACAATAGACGTAAATTGGAAAGGCTTGTCTAGAGTGTTGTAGCTCTGAGTTGGGTTCAATACAAAGGTTAGTGTGACTAAAGCTGTTTAGAAAAGATGTATTGTTGTGCATTTGTGTTTTTATGTATTGTCATTTCCAAACTGGCATACTGGTGGTCTAATGTGTGAAATGAGGCATTTACAAAAAAAAGTATTCACAGATACCAAATGATATAAAATTGCTGCTAATCAAAAGAGTTGTTTTAAAAGCAAAACAAAACACAAAAACGGAGCCAGATGCAAAGCTATCAAAATAGACCATATTATCTCAGCGTGTGTTAAAAAGGCCTTCAAGGATCTCAGTGGTGCACATGTGATATATTCAAGCAGAGCACATTTAGACCAGAGACAGTCTGAGGTTAAAGTCAAAAAGGGCAAGTGATCTCCAAGGAAGAGCTGCCAAATATGTTTTCTTTTATTGCATCTTGAATGCTTGCTTCATTTATTTTTTTATTTTTGCTTTTTTTTGTAGGCCTGGCTGAAAGAGACAATAGTCTCTTTAATTCGTGAATCCATTAGGCAAGAGTAATCTCTACTTGTGTCAGCTGCCATCCTGTAGAATGTAATGACATCTGGACACAATGGTCAGGTTTTCTTGTTTAAGTGCTCTAGAAGAATGACAATGTTTTTTATATCGCAAAACTCCACGGACCATCTTTTGTCATTTGGATTTTCATTCCATTGTCCCATTTTGAGAAGTTCAACCAGGGTGGGATCTAAAAATAAAATAATGCCACAAATGTCTGCAATTTATAAGGTTTTAGCCATGCATTTTTTAGATGCTGTGGGAAGATCATGCCCATGAGTCTGATCACATCTTAAGTCAAATGACTGTGACAAAATCCCTCCCTGTGGTGACATGTTTCTTTTGAGATTAAAGGAATGATTTCAAGGATGTGGTTTGGCATTAAAAAATGCTTGCGTAATTTCTGATAGTGGTCTAGTTGAGAATACTCTCATTGGGAGCCTATGTTTATGAACACATCTGTTTACACGGTTGAAAAAAAAAAAAAAAAAAACACTGACATGTCCCACTGGGCACCAGAGGGAATTTGGAAGCTGCTTTGCCTTAAAGCAAAAATGCCTTTGGCCCTAGGACACAATCTCAAATGAGAGAAGGCATGGATGGATGAATGGATATATGTATAGGTATGAATGTTTCAAACTATTAGAACGGATTTCAAAGCAGAAAGAAAATCAGATCTTAGTATCAATTTGAGAACTCAAAATAGACTTTCCTTTTATCAATGCTATTGATGCAAACTTAATGAATCCCACTCAATGTAGATGTCTCGCTATATCTGGCCCATCATACAATTATACCCGGCCCACAAGATCCTTGCATATGAAGCTGCTATTATTGATATAATGGCCGAATGGTAATAAGTGTTAATGACACACAAACTTCGGATCTCTTAATGCAGTGTTTCAGTAGCCTTGTTTAAATTATAATTCTATTTTTTGTAACATAAAAGCGCATTTTGTTTTTTACAATTTAGCACAATGTTCATATTTCTAACTTGTACAATTTTGACAATATATTTCTATTTTTTTTTTTTTTTGAATAACATTACTGTCTGTTTGTCCATATCTACATTTAAAAATAGTTTGTGTGTTTTGGGTGTTTTTTTTTTAATGTTTTTATGTGTTTTTAAATTCTTTTCCTGGCTTAAAGTGTGTTTTGAGTTTTTGCCCATCACATTCACTTCTGTTCTAAGATGACAGAATCTGAACCATGAAAAAATAAAGTTGTGATTTATATTGTTATACGAGGATGTCAGTTATTAGTATAATATTTCTATCAAAATAACAATATTTTGATAACTATTTCCAAAAAAGTTATATTGTTTGGTGAAACTGTGTTTTCATGGTTTTGTTTCTTTGCAACATAGCATTTGTTGCAATGAACAATTTAAGTAAATAAAAACAAATGTATTGTTTATTTTAATATTTGTATTTATACGTATATGCAAAAATTTATATCATATAGTTCTGCCTTTTAGTTTGCCTCATGTAGTTTTGCCTTTTGTCAGGTAGTGTTTTGCAAATTTTGTGAACACAGTCCTTGTGAAATAAGTAGTTTTGACAAAACCACAGAGAGGCGGTGATGCAATTTCTGAAAGAAGGGCAAATCAACCTCCATTCATGATGAAATTATTTATATGCCACAGTTGTAAAAACACCAAGAAGCATGGGGTTTGAATTTCCATCAATGTTTTCACCACGCTGTGCAAATATTAGCTGAGCAACATTTGACTTGTTTTACTTTGTCAGAAGAGCTAAAACTTCAAGGTCAGACATTTCTATTCTGCTCAGAGGCTTCCATCATACTCAGCTGTCAAAACTCCACTTAACGCTTCGATCTTGCGCAATTTGTTTGCCCAAATTTGCTATACTTCACTGCCTCCCAGTCAGTATTATTTATTTATTTACTCCATGTAAATCAGGCTTTCACAGTAGACAGGAGAATCAATAAGGGCAAATCAGAGACCGAGTTTGCCAGTTTTAACATGTGGATTTCGAATGCAAAACAAGGCAATTTCCTTCCACACGCTGCAGATGTGGATGTTTCACATCAGTGTTTGCACTGAAACCTGCCAAGCTCTCCATGTCTGCCATCTCCATCAAAATGCTTGCTCTCAGAGGAGCGTTGTAGCATATGCTTGTAACACAAGCAGAAAATAATAATAATTTCTTACACCCTACCATAGCCAAGTCTCTTTTGCAGAACTGATCAAACTTGATCAATAGCTCAGCCTGTGTATTTGTTTTCCAGTGTATTAATGTGTAATATCTATTTGGAGAAATTAAACAAGTGAAAACTGGGTTGCAAACATTGAAGGATGAGATTAGACTTATGACCCGTTCCAGTGATGTTTGACAGTTGAATTAACATCTGCAGATTCCATTGCAGGATTAGTTGCAGTTTTTTTTTCATTATTTGTGTTTAGAACCTTTGTGAAATGAGGATGCCATATTCCATTGTACTCTAGATATACCATCTGTTCTTTGAATAAACTCAAAAATGCATGAATTTGTCCCAGTGGCACCATTCTCTTCACAAGGGAACGATTTCATCTGTTGTGTCTGAGGGAACTAGCATTGTATCGAATGCTTCAGTAGTTCTGTCAGCCGGCTAAAAGATTATCCGCCATTGTCCAAGGAACAACATTGTGAGTTTTTATGAGACCTACCCTTTTTAATATGAGAAATGTGTTTATGGAGAAAATGTATTTATTCTTCATTTTTTTATTCACTTCTAGTTTTTAACCACCACCATATGGCAACTACTTTAATAAATAACAGAAACACAAATTTTGTCGTAAAACAAATTATGGTTCTACAATTGTATTAAGCGTTTTATAAACTGTGACATCA
This sequence comes from Paedocypris micromegethes, assembly GCA_028031935.1. Lineage (NCBI taxonomy): Eukaryota > Metazoa > Chordata > Actinopteri > Cypriniformes > Paedocypris > Paedocypris micromegethes. Next base: position 9,413,579 of record CM051503.1, read on the forward strand.
CAATTTGCTTATGCCATGACTTGTAATTTAGAGTCAGTTATTTATCCAACCTACTTCTTTTCATTTGAATTGATCATGAAACCTGTCTAGACAAATTCAATTTTTGTCGTTTAATATACAGTCCTCTTGAGGTTTCAATGGTCTTCTTGACGGTTGGGTTGGTAAGGGGTCTGCATCCTTCTGAATTGCTCACTCTGGCCCAAGCAGAAGACATCATTCATTAAGTCTCCATACACAAATCTCTTTGAATTTGGCAAAGACCATTGGCACCATTGAGCTCTTGGTAGGTGTACCATTTTCATTTACATTTACCTTCATCTATGTGTTCATTATATGTTCCTAGCCATTGACACTCAACGCCTTGCTCACTGGTCCATGGAATAGTTATTGCCAATGATGATTTATTCTGTTTGTTTTATTCATGTCTGTTCAGATGCTGTATGACACAGTGAAATTGCTTTATATGCTTAAACAAAATATAGCAAGCTAAAACTTTTACTACACTTACATTTTGCATAGCATGGACATTTTTTCCCAAGTTACTGATCACCAATTATTGTTTTGGGGTCAGTTGGATTGTTTTTAAGGTATAGTCTAGTGCCATTTAGTAACATTTTCTTTTAAAATGGAAACTTGAACGCTCAGTAAATATTGCCTTTGTGTATGGCAGGGGGCATTCTGTGTGACTAATACAAACTTCTTTTAAATATATGTAAATATTATTGCAGATAAACCTTAGATTAGAAAGAAAATTCTTGACCTAAAGCTTTTAGCGCCGTATAACAAATGCAAAACTGTCTGCCTCTTTGGCCAATTTACATAAGCACAGTCAGAAATTAGACAGGTATGGGGGCTGGTTTTCACAATATATATTCAGTGTGACATTACTGTGATATGATGAACTGAGTAGTGGGGTAATGGCTTTGGGAAATGGTTTTATAGAGATATGCCGTTAAACGGTCATATATAAGACCAGATGGCGCTGTCAACAACGTAGCTGACACTGCAATAAATGCCTGACCTTGGCGTTAGTGCATTAAACAAAACACTTAATCCTTTATCCCATTTCCTTATTGAATCGAATTGATTGCACTTAGTACTATGACTCTTTATGGCGAGAGAGTTGGTGAGCAGTTTGAGAGAGAGAGAGAGAGAGAGAGAGAGAGAGAGAGATGCAATACTTAAGGTTTTTTTTGTTCCAGAAATTAACGCTCAAAAATTACTTTTAAGTGTCTGTTCAAACTAAATCAGCACATGGCACAATCACTTCATATAGTTATATAAATAAATATAATTATAGAAAGTCCCCTACATTTTTCCGGTTTTAATTAAAAAAAAAAATTGTGGCACACAAACCCTTTGTTTATTTAGCTGTTATGCTATGCTTGTTGGTTTATTTTTTTCATCACACATTTTATAACTAGATTTTTTGTGTGTGTAAAGATTGTAAACACATGCTGATTTCTTATTTTTATCATAGTGTTTATCTCAGTTTAATGATTTTGTCTCTCGTCTTCCCCCCTTGATCATAACCGAGCCGACCCTGAAGCCATGCGCTACTGAAGTGAAGCAAATCAAATTGCTATTCCATATGCAAGACCCGCCTTTCCTGCCAGAGCTGCCAGAGCGAGTGATGCCTTCCTGACAATGAAGTTCCAATGCAGACAAAATTACAGCATTTCATGGGTCACAGAGGAAGTCTAAGTCACAGGCCTTTATATTATAATTAAGTTCCAGCTTGTTGGAAATTGCTTGGAACCTTGTAATGACACATGGATGGGGCTAGACACTCAGTGAATGCTAACTGGGAAAAGAAATGTGTGATTAATTGGTGAGTGTGAGGAGAAGGAAGTGATGTGTTCTGGAGGTGGGAGTTCTAGATTTGTTTGCATTTGGTGCCGGACACCTGTGGTGAGAAGAAGTGGTCACGACGCACATTTGAGCTGCAAAGGCAGGATGGGTTTCAAAATCAATGGGCAAAAAGTAAAACTGCAATATTAAAAAAAACTAAACAAAAAACTATAATGCAAAAAAAAAACAAAACGTTTATATACTGAAGCGGTAAATGCTGTCCAATTGAATGTAAAATCATTTGGCATTTTTTTTCAAAACATTGTTGCATAAAAACAAAATGTCAAAAATAATAAAATATTTTATATCACCCCTAAACACCAGAATTTTACAAAATATAAAAAAATAAATAAATACGTATTGGCATGGGTAAAGCTTGTAAAATAGAAAATAATATTTAATGCTTGTATAATACAAAAGATCCACATAAGATTAAATAAGAATTGGGTCCAAGTTATAACTAATGTTATATTGTTGTCATTGCTCAAAAACAAACGCGTTTTTGAGTACGCCTCTAGAAGGTGTATTCTAAAATTGTGAAAATGCTAATTTCAACTTTGTTGAAATAAATATGTAGTAGCGTGTATAAAGTAGGTTTGCAAACATGCATTTTGAATAGTAGCTCTTCTGAAGCAGAGTTTTGCGATTTGGCTTAGAGATCAGCGATGCTGGGTGAGTAAATCATGTTTGGCAGAGAATCCTGTATCGTTACCTAATTTGCATATTGGGCATCACAAATTCTCAGCTACTGGACATAATTACAAATGTCATTGTTTTCTAAATTCTGAATGGTTACATGTTGCACTATATTTATGTAATAATGACTTCATAGATAACATACAAACAGATAACACCAATTCTAGAGCAGGCCTTCTTATTAAATATGCCACTGTCACATTTACATTTTTGTAAATATACTGATACTCGACACTGATTATTAGAAGGAGAAAAATCTTCTCTTGTTTAAGCTTCTTCCGAGTGGGTTTCTAATTCAGACTGTAATATGAAAATCTGGTGAAACGCTCAGACTGAAGAGTCTGAAAACAGTGAATGTGTTTATTTATCCTTGATGTTCCACATAATGCATTTACTACACTTTTGTTATCTCTGCTGGACTAAAATATACAATTATTAAGGTGGGTGAGAGTGAGAGAGAGAGAGAGAGAGCGAGCAATTTTCGCAATTTAAAACATTTTATATTTCATATACGTGTTCTATCTTCCCTTTTTCCCTTTTGAAATTTCTTGTTAAATATGCGTCTTCTTAAAAGAAATCCGAAGCGTTTCCCTGAAGTAAGGTTTCATCATTCTGATCTGTCTAATGCAATAAGTGAGCCTGTCGTTTCAATGTGCTTATGGCCTAAAGTCCCATTTTCATGCAGTATTTCGTGCATGATCTCACATAAGTATCCTGCAATCATGGCTTTTGATTACACCTGCTCTGGTCGATCCGTTATGCATGAGCGGCAGTGTGAATGCTTGTCTTTTCTTTAGAGCGTATTTTATAATCCCTGTCTCTTCTTGACTGTGGTGGGCTTTGTTTCCTTTGTCTGTTAGCTGGGGAAAATGCCAAACGACTGAACAGTGATGCAAACTGCGAGCGGAAAGTGCCAGGAGTAGTGTCATTATGTAGAGCGCAGCGCTGGTGGTTCTTTAATAAAAACGTCAAAGTATAAAGCGTATTATTGATTTTTGAAATATTGTTCACGTTACATGTGTCCTCACTTTTCCCTTGAACCAGGTTTAATATATTAGTCATTTTTTGTAAACTTAAATGCTGTTTTTTTTTTTTGTCTTTTTCCAATTTCTGGGTCTTGGGAAGCTGGAACCAATCCCAGCAACTCGAGGCCTGAATTTATGGTGAACCAATCACAGAGAGTGAGACGGACACACAGATTTACACTCACACTCAGAGCTGGCTGAGATTAACTCTAGAATGCTGCTTTTCCCTTTGTCTTGTTTGAACACTGAGCTTTTCACACTATTTGTACAGTACTACATTTGTAAAGTTTCAACTACTGCACAATAGAGGAATCTTTTCAGAAACCTTCTTTGAATCAAATGACATCTTAGGTAATGGATGAGGAAGACTTTATTTTTGGGAGGAAGAAGACTTCTTTTTCCTTCTCACTTGTGGTACTTGTGATCCTGTGTCTGACTGAAACACCCTCCAGTAAATTAATGCTTGTGTGTGTGTGTGTGTGTGTGTGTGTGTGTGTGTGTGTGTGTGTGTGTGTGTGTTTTTTGTGTAGGATTCAGCAGTAATATGGTTTCATGTGAATGAACACTTGAAATGAAAGACGGACGGCTTCAATTATCTGGTGTGTAACAGTGCAAGCTGTTCAGTTGTGCATGTCAAACGAAATGACATTGCTAAAATGGTGTTGATGTTAATAATACAAATAATAAAAAAAATCATCATAGTTTCATAGACATTGCTCGTTTTTTTATTATGAAAATTAACAATGTAGTTATTTAAAAGTCTTAAATAACAAAAGGTAACATAATTTAATTGTATTTGTGTACAAATGTATTATGTATAGAAAAACAATTAACCAGATGACACACACATACACGTTTTTTT
>CM051503.1:9418034-9478355 GCA_028031935.1 Paedocypris micromegethes
TTTTTTTCGGATGTAATGCAATAAAACAAGCTCATAGAATATTATTAAAGTTTAAATTAAAATAAAACATTTCTATTATCAAATAAATAATTCCACAGGTAAATAAATAAATACATTTTTGTACACACACTTTCCTGATTTGTTAAAATGATCAGCCTAAATAAATAAATAAATACATATTAATTTAAATTATGTTTTGAGTAAAACATTTGCACCAGTGTCATTATAAACCATTTTACAAAGACCCTGTCTGTAGATTGATTAGGTCTCAGGGATTCCTTTTTAAAACTGATAATACATTTGATTACAGAGTCTTGCTATGAAATACATTACCTTATAAAAAGTTAATAAATTAAACAAGGGGTTATGAGCCCATTGAGATGTTTACAATCCTAGATGCATTACCTGGGGATGCTTATGAAAAGAAAGATGAGAATAAGTGAGTCTTTCATAAAAAAAAACAAAAAAAAATGTGTTTCTTTGTTTTAAGAAAGCTTCATTTGGGTTTCTGGTTTTCCCCTAAAGTCTGAAATTCGTGAATTCAGGATAATTGGAGTCATACTGAAAGAAAATTGCACATACTCTAAGTGGGAGTGAGAGTGTGAATGTGGGAGTGTGTTTGTCCAACTCTGTCATTGGTTGGGCATCAGTCTACGATAAGTCTCCCGCCTTCAGCTCGAGAGTTTCTGGGATTGGCTCCAGCTCCTTGTGACCCAGGAAATCCGGTTCGGAATTTGATTCTGATGCAACCATTTGCATTACTTAACATATTCAGAAATACCAACATGACTCAGGTTTCAGATTCCATGCGCTGAAATATCTACAGGTGTTCTCTGCTCTGTGCTGTAGTTCTCCGAAACAGTTTACAATAGTAAGTCTTGCTAGTCCAAAACTAATAATGGCTAACCTAATAACTTTTTAACAAGATATGTGATTACCGTGACCTATTTAATGAGAAAAGTGTGATTGACAAAAAGGGAGGGGTGCTTTGTCCTTTAATGCAGGACTAAAATTAACTGTCATTCATTTCACTTCCAAATGACAGTGACCTTTAGCAAAAGAGCCATTCTGGATGATTCGCCAGAGACGAGACAGACGGAAATAGATTAAACGGATACAAAATGAGGAAGTGAACTGAAAAGATAAGGTGAGATTATTACAGTAAAACAAAAGTATGACCTCCCCCCACTTATTTAAAAACATAAATAAATAAAACTACTTGTGTATTTGTTTAAGCTATGTATCTTTTGCTTAAAGAAAAAACATTATGTACAGGCTAGTAAAAGGAAGTAGTAAAAAATCATCAGAGCATCTTAAGAAGCTCATTCATCCCTCAGACAGCTGTACATTTATCCCACTGACACAGATGGTGATGGAGATCCTGTGAAAAGCTACAAAATGTGACAAACCTGAAAAAAAGAGTAGTAGCTTTTCTTCCAACCTTGAGTCTTCCTAATAAATAAATAAAGACTGGAGCTTTCGCACACTTGCACACTTTCACGTTCTGTCATTGCCGATGATTTACACTCAAAAGTTGAATTGGACCTGACAACTGTGCCATCAGATTTCAGACTCTCTGGAAGTGATCTTTTTGTGTCCAACACAGGTTCATTGACAGGGTTAAAAAATTGCATTGCCAAGATGTCTAAGAAACGTGTTTCATTGAAACGTGGCCTTGATGGGCATTGTGAAACCATCACTGTTTTCTTGACGTTTCCTTATCATCATGTCACGAGCTTGCAATGTACTACAATGATACTAGTACAGTACAGATTACAGAAAATGGACCAAGCATTGAACAGAACCATCACCAGGCTTTTATTTTTCAGTCTAGAGAACAATGAGCGGTTACGGTGCTGATACTCTATTTCCTGTCAAAATTGCCCCTTCTTACTTTTGAATGCTCCTCTTTTCCAGGACATCAATCCTTATGGTAGTGTTTATGGTTGATTGTGTTTTGAAATTACATCCGATTTCACAAATGCTTTTGGACTTTTTGTAAATAAAAATATTTTACACTATATTTGCAGTTACTGCCACATCAAGTATGGATCCTTTGTTGCCTTGCATTTGTTTTCTTTTGGATTATTTATTTATTTTTAGATGTGCTGGTGGTTTGAAGCCCGCTAGCCTTGCATGAAGGTAATGACTACCTATGTCAAGTTGTCATTCAGTAGTTTGTTGTTAGCATGGCATTACTTTGATCACATCCTGCTCTCTTTTCTTTTCTGAAGATGTATCTTCATTGAAGTTGATTAATCCTATTATGCTGGTGTCAGCAAGAAATATGTCGAGGCAGCTTTCGCTGTCTTTTGTGCTTTCATATTGGGATGTCAATTAACACGGTGTGTATTGTTAAGAACAATAAGTTAGCAAAGCAAGCAGCTCTTCTTTGAAGGTTTTATGGTGTGTCTGCTGTCCATGGTGCTGAAATGGCTGTACGCTCTATGGAAATATCGGTTGAATATAAAAGGAATCCCTGTCTATTTAAAAGCACTCCTACAGCCATGTTTGTTAAAATACATTTTTCTGAAAGTTTTTATAAATTAGCTTTTTTCAATAAACTTGTTTAATATGTAAATATTATGATACATCAATGTGCCAGTTTTTTTTTATTTGCAAATGTTTTATTTCTTAAGTTACAGTATATAAGTAACTTAATAAATACCTTTTAAAATGTGAATTTGAAATGTAGTATGTCATCTGATCTCCAAAACACTTTAAACAGGTCTGAGCTAAAAGAAACATGTAAACGTGGGATACATTCTCAAGACATGAAATTTTTCATGTGATACCTTTTTGAAATCTGTAAAAAAAAATGTGTAAGGAAAAAGTGTTGTTACCATTACAAAATAAATAATGTCACATGTCAGATCTGTCGACACTGTATGAATCAGTTCTAGATTGCCTGAGAGACAAATGATGACTACATATGGTGATCTGCAATGCGATAAAAGCCTCTTACACCCATGAAATGACTAAATCATTCTAAATTATTAAGAATATAATGCTATTATAATCAACTTATAGTAATATTAAGAGAAATTGAGCTTTGTAATCAAATGCACAGACTCACTAACACCAGAATAATAAAGAAATTGGGTTCACAATCACGCAATTGCTATAAAAAAAGAGAGCTCTGGTAAGAGATGTTGGGTTCTGCTTCTTGGTTTGCAAGCTTTTAAATCAAATAATTCAAATTTACACTCTTTTGATCTTTTGACATTTAGTGTTGCAATTATTAAATAGCATTTATAATTCCGCATCACGTGTACTACTTTTGTTGAAAAAATATTTTCCTCGCTGATATATCTACTCCCAGTTTAACACACACACTCTGTATACTTTTTTTCATATATGAAATAAATTAAAGTAAAATTTAATTATATAATAAGTGAATCTTAATATTCATATACTAATCTAAATGAGATACATATTACACATAGGTAATTGATCAACAAATCAATATTTTTTTCTTCACTATTGATCTATTTCAAACTGTTAGGATGAGCTCTTGTGGCCTGCTAAATCATTCATCCCAATCAAAATAAGCAACTCTCGTCCCAGAGTGAATCTCTGCAGTTGTCTTGTATTTTGCACAGTGGATAGAAATTGCCTGCTGATGTTATGAAATAGCACAGTGAGATGCCTTTGGACTCTAATGCCTGTGTTGTCCAATAACACAACAGAAAAATGGAACGCACAATCCTATCAAGGTATAAAAAAAATCAATACAAGTAATACATTTGTCAGTGTGACTGTTGAAGTATTCTGAGGGCATCTTAAATTGAGTTTGTTGGAAGAGACAAAAATCTAGTTATTTACTCCACCAGTTTTCCACCAGGTTCCTTAAATCATCAACATTTGAAGTGTTGAGGCTCATGCGGTGTGTTTGCATCTCCAACAAATAATTGGTGAACTTCCTATCCAGTATAGTTGCCACTCGATTACACCTCGGCACTCACATGCGCACATGAATACAGAGTTCCGTGTTGTGATTCTCATATAGTATTCAGACAGGCTTTTCATAATTCAGGATGGTGTTTCTGCTATCGAGAACATTTTCAAAGACGCAGCAGAGGGTGGTGCGCACAGGCTAACATTTCAGTCTCAATTTAGGGAGCCATGGGAAAAGCATTTAATCAAAGATGGCAAGCAGATAATGTACAATAAGTGTGTGAAGTATGTCCTCCAGCGTTCCTGTGGCAAACCAATCCTGACTCTGTGATGTAGAGGATGTGCTGTCAGCCTCCACTACTCCTCTTAATGCTTGTTTTTAAGGAAAGATACTCAGACAAATTGTTGTGCTGTGATGTGTGAGAGACATGAAGATAAAGGAACGTGTCAACTCTCGAGACTCTGTAAAATATGTAGGTCTAAAAAGTATGTAAAGAGTATATAAAAAGTAGAAACTTGGCCTTTGGAGTAGTCTCATGAAATTGGATGTAATTATCAAGGTCATAGTATTGTCTATCTATTTATCTAATAATATATAAAACTTATATATATATATATATATATATCTTTCACAATAATTTTTACCTTTAAGTTTCAAATGAATATTCGTTGGATGTGTGTTTAACGTAATATACCAGTACTTACTTTGCTATCTGAGACTAGCGGGCCATCAAGTAATTGTTTGATTGCTCTGCCAATTAGAAAACATAAATGTACATATGTAAGCAATTTCATTAAGCCAATTTGCAACTTTTTATTGGTTTAGACAGTGCAGAAGCCAATCAGGTTGACCCAACACCTCGTTCCCTTTTTTCTCAAAGAGCTGAGGTTACTCAAGCAACCAAGATGATATCTGCGAATATTTTTTTTTTTCTGTTTTGTTTTGTCTCGCAGAAGTGACAACTTTGTTGAGAAACTAAAATGAGACCCAGCAACACTCAGTCTCAGTTTTAATAATGGTTCTGACATGCAATCACATTGTTAGTGAACCCGGGTTATTGGACAAACTAAGGCAGATGAGCCTTGTGGCATCTCACTGTGCTGTTGTCATGACATCAACAGGCCGTTTCTGTCTGCTGTGCTCAAATCAACAAGCCCTAGATGCACCAAACAAATTTAGGTTTCCTATGAACATGGACAATAATCTCTGGGAGAAAACATGGCGTTTTTAAAATTGTACAGATGATTTTATGCATTAATCGGGAGCTTATATTCTTAAAAATACAGTCCGTAAAGCCATTTTGGATTGTTTAGAATTGATGTCTTATAAACACCATCTCTACTGTCTAAGATACAGAAAGTAGCTCTGTTATGAATGTTGTTAAAACCAGAAAAGATTAGTTGAGCATGCTGCATTTAAATTAAAAAAGTAAATCATGTCTTGTATAGCTTCTGGCTTCTGTAACGAAAGCGCTACAAATGTGCTAATATCCAGTTTCTTGGTATTTTGTTGGAGAAAATTGTTGTTTGTGACCATCAGTTTTGTGTTTCCTGGCTGCAGAACGTACAATTTTTCCTGTTTAGTTTCTTCTAACTAATGGCATTAGAGGCGTGTTAGTGCAGTGAGGCTGTACGTCGCGCATTTGCCCCGGGTAGAAGAAAAAGAGGCCAGTTGGCTTGCTTTCTGCTTTTCTTTCTTTGTGACCAGATAAATTAAATGAGATTTTTAAATGGGTGTGTATTTTGGCTCGGCGTTCTCGGCAACAGGGGGAATTTATTCAGGGAGAACTGTGAAAGCAGTATTAATCAGGTTTTTGTGTTGCCTCCAGACTTGTTAGATCCTCTTCAGCTCAGCCTTTACCTAAATCTTCAACGTTTAGAGTTCAACAGCTCATCTGACGGAGTGAATGACTGTGACGGTGCGGAATAATTAAGTGATTTAGACTTGTTTTGTTGTAGTTAAAATGTAAGTAATTTTATTGAGGGCAGATTTTTAATCAAGAGAGGCCTGATTGTAAGCACAATGATAGGCCATAATTTGGACAGAAATATGATGGATTTATTGACCGCATTTAACATGGACTTAGTTGCTTTTTCCCCAAGTATTCAATTAAAAAGCTATTTGGTTATTAGATATGTCTACATGTTTAATTTCCAATGACCTTTCCCTCTGCCATTACCCGCAAGGAAGCTCTTATCCAGTTCCAGTAATAGCTGTTAGTTAGTAAACATTGTCGATAGCAAATGTGGCTTTAATGTCACAGTGTTTTCTCACAGACGTGATTGTCTTCTAAGTGGCATATACTAATCTGTGAGAAATGTATGCACGTTTTTTTTCCCCATAGCTTCTTCCTACGTCTCTTTTTAATCCACTTTATTTATCGAGAGAGATCGAGAGAGAGAGAGAGAGAGAGAGAGAGAGAGAGAGAGAGAGAGAGAGAGAGAGAGAGAGAGAGAGAGAGAGAGATATCAAAAATCAAAAATATATATTTTTTGTTTTATTAAGAAAAGTTTTAATTCTTTGAAAGTCTAAAATGCTTCATTCCTCATGCAAACATCACACCTGTGGAGTTGTGGTCGGCCATGTTTGCAAGCAACATGCGGATTGAAGGCATGCTTGTTTTTTTTGGCAAAAGCCTATTTGGACTCAGGTAATGGAGAGTGACATGGCTCATCAGTGCATGTAACTTTGTTAATATTGTGCTCAGTAGCCCAATCACCCTAATCACTGTCAACACGTCCATAGCTACTCATAATGTAGCTCACGTCTGGAGCGGAGCGTCCCAGACTCAGAGCCTTTACCTCATTAGATGACAAGGCTGCTGTTCCACTTTAAGCTTTATATCTAATCTTTCATAAGGCTTCTGTAAGTTCAAATTCTTCACCTAAATCAAATACTGTTATAGAATAGTTTGTCACTGAATTGATTTTTTCAGGCTCAAACAATACCACAAGCCTAAAATCTCACAATCAAAGGCATTTCTGGTTGACCTTTAAAATTGCATTGTTTGCTGACATTTAAGGCAAATGTTACAGTGTGTTACGACGTATGTCTGTGTTTTATATATTTATTTATTTTTCTTGAATTTTGCCGTAGGATCTCTGTCCGACAACTCCTTTAAAAGATGATTAAACAGAACCAGAGTAATTCAGCATCATGTCTTCAACAGTTGCTGTTGATATCTCTAAAATAACGTCGGTTTTATCACATCTGAAACTTAAGTGCAAACTCTAGGTGGGTTTGTTATGCTATATACCTAATCATATTATGCCTGTGTGTCCATCTCGTCTGATGTAGTAAGTGTTGTTTTCCCATGGTTCCCTCCTACGTCTCTTTTTTTAATCCACTTTATGCATCGATCGGGAGAGAGAGAGAGAGAGAGAGAGAGAGAGTGTGTGAAAAAGAGGGAGAGGGAGAGAATTCCTTTAATATCGGTGTTTCAAACATTTGATGAGTGCATAAAAAAACATAATTTTGGTCTTAATTTACAGAAATTTAAAAAACTGGCAAGCACAAATGATAAAAATTTCAGTATTCCCAGTAAAGTATTCCTTTATACCTTTACACGATTTTATAACATACATTCAACCTGTGATATTAAATGTGACAATATTTTGCCAAAATTAAAGTGAAATTTTTATTGGCATTGCAATTTTTCAAGGAGCTTTTAGTTTGTACTTCCCTCTTTTTTACAGTCTAAGTACTGAGACTGATCATTCAGAAAGCACTAGTAAACTCACTAATCAGTCTAATGACAAACCTGACAGATCACCCGGTGCTTAAGAGCTGGAAACGAATGCATCAACACCATTAAAACAATGGCTCTCATCTGTTAGCGCCCTGCCAGCTTACTTCAACAAAGCCCCCTTAAAGATGCAGTCAACCTTTAGCATGCAAAGTGTGTTGTGAGGATCCATTCACCAATCACCTAGCCTGATGGGATTCTGACATGGCTTTGCGTATAAATTGCGTGGTTGTTCTGATTAATATTCCCACTTACTGGTTTAGTTGTTCCGCCTGTTCATTGTGTCCTCATTATTTTATTTAAAACTTATTTACTTCTGAGTTGCTTATGATATGTGATGATAAAAATGATATAAGGCATTTATTAGGCAAATTCTTCTGTTGGCTAGTCATGTTTTAGTTTTAATCTCAGCATTGTTGTTACTACTTGTAATAACAGTAATTGTTATTACTGTTCTACGTGTAATTCTAGTTATGGCTTTGCTTCTTGTGATTGTTTTTGTTTGCTGCATTTTTATGTTAATAAATTAAAGCCTCAACCCAGCTCCTGATTTTAGGCATTTCTCTTCAAAGCCTGATTACTTCTAGAAAATTGTGGATGGCTTGGTTATATTTGAATTAAAATTATCTTAGAAATAAATATCAGCTTGCAGAATTTTATAAGCATTAATTGGCGTTGCATTCTATTGTATTTGCTTAAAAGGTCATCAGTGCAGGGACTCTTTTATTTTGCAAGCAGATGTTCTTTGGTCACTTGTTCATGCCAAGGCAGCATTTTCCTCCTGCCATAGGCCCAGCTTTCTGCTGACTTGAAGCCAGCCACATCATAAATCTGAGTTTACTGCCACATCTAGCCAGTTTAAGAAAGTTAATCTGAGGTCACGCTCTAGAAACATGAAAATGAAATCCGTTAAAATGAGATAAACAATCATAAACTGTCAAAAACAATCCAACCTCTAAAAATAGTTGGAAGTTTGAAGCAATAGAAAATAACATTGTGTGCGAGAGAGAGAGAGAGAGAGAGAGAGAGAGAGAGAGAGAGAGAGAGAGAGAGAGAGAGAGAGAGAGAGAGAGAGAGAGATCCAAACAAATGCAATTTTATTTGTTTTATTGTAGTTTCTCAAGGAAATAATGGACATGAAGTTGCAAAGAAGCTTGGGTTATTATTATTATTATTATTATTATTGTTGTTGTTGTTGTTGTTGTTGTTGTTGTTGTTGTTGTTGTTGTTATTGTTATTAGTTATTATTATACACTTTGATCCAAGACTTTTTTAGACTCTATTAACTTTTAAATACACTACTCTTTACAATAAATACTGTTTTGAAGAGTAGCTTTTCTCATTTCAGGTCAGTCGCTAAGGTGAAACATTTTATATCTAGGAAAGACCTTGAAACTATAACTCATCTGGATTACTGCATTGGTTTACTTTACATTGGTTTACCTCCTTCCACACTCTCTTAGTTACAGTTAGTCCAAAATGCTGCAGTCCGACCATTAACAAAATCTAAGAAAAGTGATTGTTGCTTCACCTTAAAAGCAACAATCAGATCAGATCACCATAAAACCCATAAAGTTGATTTTAAGATCCATCTCTTTACATTCAAGGCTTTACAGAACTCTGACCCGGATTACATGTGTAATCTTTTTAAACCCTACACAGCCCCCAGGTCACTGAGGTCAAATGACCAGTAACTTTTATCTGTTCCCCGCTCTTACGGTGCATATATCATTTTGGAATTGTAAGTTTGGATTGTTTTACGAATTTATATTTTAATTGCTCTTATATGTATTTCTTTTATTGTTTTGTTTTTTATTCTACTCTTACAAAGCACTTTGGATCAACTCCGGTTGTACGTATTAAACCTGTGCTCGACTAGTTTGCTAAAAATAAAACCTGACTTGACTAGTTTGAAAAAGAAAAAAGAAATTGAAAAAAGAAAAATAGCATTTTGATCAAATGCCTTTGTTGTTGTATTTGATAACAATGCTAGGTTTGATTACTTAGATCAGTCTTACATCATGCATTTGAAATTTGGACCATTACTTCGGTGTCTTTATTTTGGAATCCAGATGACAAAGCCAAGGCAAATGACGTTCCTCTTGCTCTATCAGATATGTCAGAGAAGATTAAGATTGGTCTCACGTGTGGCCGATATGAGTTTCCTTCAAGACGAGCAGCAGTCTGAGAGATTGAAAAGGCCATTACTTTTGATTGCACAGAGGCTTTTCTTCATGCACCGAAGACTTCGGAATCCTGCCATATTAAACTTTATATATAAAATCAGAAGTTTTTGTGTTACATTTTTGGTTACTTACAGACACTTACTGTGTCATTACTATAAAAAATATTTTTATTTAAAATACCTGTTTGAATTGTATGTATTTTGTTTAACAATGCAGTTCATTAAAATCAGGGAGCAGAGTTGATGAAATTGGCTCAAGCTCATTATGAACAATGAAACAATGAAATCCATGAATGAATGAACGAATGGCTACAATACCGGCGTGTATATTTCGTATTGAGCTCAGAATTGACTCCAGCTCCCCGTGACCCAGAAATAGAAACTGGATGGGTTATTACTCTATAGCCCTGTAGTGTTTGCCTCACTCCACTACATCCAACGCTTTCCGTTGCTCTTGGTGATGTAAGATATGGAAACCTGGTTTATGAAACGCTCTACATGCTGTTCCCGTGCTAATCTGAAGGCCAGATGAAGTTAGAATTTCTGCAGCTATTAACTTGGCAGAAAGTTGGCAACTTCTACCCACTGTGTGTCTCAGCATGAGTGTGCTGTGAAATATTTCAACCTATCACGGTGCTGCGCTTGAAGTCACCGAGCTCATGTGAGCAGCAAATTATTTCACAAATGACAGAAGAAGCAATCTGAATTCATATTTTCTTATTTTTAGAAGAGATTGAGTACCCTAAAACCAGAGGTTGTTTTTAAACCTCATTCCTAAATGTTTCATTTTTTTCAAAATTTGATTAACAAAGCTAATTTAATGAATCATTGAATGTTTACAGGAGATTTTTAGACAGCCATAGTGCAGAATTTGAACTTGAACAGGCATATTGTTATTTGTGTTTGCAAATTGCTTAATATTTAATAAAAAAAAAACCTCTTTTTAAAGAAAGCAACCACTGCCCGGTGTTAGATTTCCACCCTTCTTAGGATTTTTTCCCCCACTGAAAGGAAACCTTTCAATTCTGAGCACGACCACCACAGTCCTTCAAGGACACTCTGCCTGCAAGAGTAAACATAGCCTTTACAATTCCAACTCTTCCTAATGCTTCCTAATTGTTCATCAACCTGAGAATCCTCACACATACTTTCAGCCATTTCTATAAAAAAAAAGAAAGGTGACGTTTTAATCTCCTGTTTCAAGCCTATATGCTGTTTCCCGAGATGCCATGTTTAACATTTAGGAGCTTTGCTTTATTTTAGACAGACATTCAGGCAATTTAGAAAACAAAGCTTTTTGCATAAAAAGATGTAAACTTTTCATTTTTCTCGCCAGAGATTTTGGCGTACCTCTCTGATAAGGCTGTAATGGGATTGCTCAGTGGTTGTGTAAGCACTATGCCAAACCCCAGCCATTTTTGTTTCACCCATGCAGAATTCACAGTTTTGCCTCTGCCAGAATTATAAAAGCCTACTGACTGAAGGCATATGTTCACATCAGAAACCAGTCCTGTGCATAATGATTGCACAGTAAATGACAGCTTACACTCTCACACACACACACACACACACACACACACACACACACACACACACACACACGCTGCGTATGTTCTCAAAGTACAACCTTTGAAACTTACGACTGACTGACTTTATGGCCGCCCGATTGGTCTGAGAAATGCCACGATGGCTTCGGACACTTTATGCCTGCCAGCGCCGGATTCTCGCAGCCTCACCAGTCGTGATACTCTCCCTGCATTCACAGCAAAAGGGACAACTGAGTCAAACTGACAGGAAGTAATGATTTTTCAGTCAGAGCTGGCGAATAGCTCTAGCGTCGCAACCCGTCTTGACCGAATGAACATCAAAAAGTCAGTTGAACTCATTTGAACTCGGTTTAAATGTAAAGTTACTGTACTGCTCTGCCATGTGATCGAAATGACAAGACAGATTATTTGACCTTGACCTTTGATTTTGACCAGCACTCCATTTATTCGCTGATTTCTGAAACACTTTTTAGTTTTGGTAGCTGGTGCCAATCTAAGCTACATATGCTTGACGTGGCTGGATTTGTGGTCAAGCAGTTGCAGGGCTGGACAGTCAAACATGGTCACTCTCTCATTCACACCGATGGTCAAATTTCAATTGTGGGATAAAACCCAGAAGAAATCCAGAAGAAATCCATGCAAACACGAGGAAAGCATGCAAACTCTGAACCAAATGGGCATACCTCAAACTTTTTTTTTTTTAACCAATAAATTTTTTTAGTTTGCATAAAAAATATGACAATGTACAGTCAAAAAACAGGTTAACAATCTTTTCCCTTACCTCAAACTTGAAAATAGAACAGGTTCTCTGTGAAGCAACAGCGCTACCTACAGAGCCAGCGTGCTGTCCGTAATTATGCCTTTAAAACAAATGAATACCGTAAATATAAAAAAAAAATAAAGTATAGCTAGATTTTACAAAAAAAAAAAAACAACAATGTACTGTACTATTTCTTCACAACGTAACAATTAATACGTAATATACTTTACCTATATTACATATAAAAGTACCAAAAAACTCTGTTAAAAAACATTTGTATGTGTTGTTTTTTCATACATTCGAAATTTGCAACTCTGATTTCGTTTAGAGAGATTTTTTTTATTTTAATTAATCAGTTACTGAGAGGAAAAAAGGCCTCTGGTACCTATTAATGGGCTTAATGGTGGCATATTGTCATGGTTTTTATGCTTAATTAGTGACCACGTCTGTAATAATGCCTCGCAGGCAGGCAGGTTAGCTTGACACAATGTTCGCTTTCAGTAATTACAAAAATGGTAAAAGTAATGACAGCTTTTCTTGCGATCTTCACAGAATTATAATGACTACATGTGGACGGATGGGAGAAGTGAGGGATGGCTTGATGGATGGAGGGAGAGCAATGTTTAGAGGCATTACCTATGGATGTAAGGGGAGACGGATTTATGAAGCAGCTCGGCTTGAGGTTAAGAAGCATGTATGTTTGTGTGTGGGTTTGACTTGATCAATTTCAAAAACCCTTGATTAAGGTTCTTATTAAATATGACTGGCAGCTCACAATATGGATTACGCCAGTCACTTTATTCCACTACTGCATCTTCCCTGGCATGTGGTTTTAGGCAGGAAACGTTATTGGCCTGAAAGCTCTGAAGCTTAAAGGATAAGTGCATAACTCACATAAATTACCTTGACTTTGGCACTTTGCATTAGCTTTTTCCCGACTGCTGTCATTTTACCTTAAGGGCGTTGGAAGCTAATGGACATCTTGTGTCAGAGGGATAGATCTGGTGCTGGGAGTCACGCTGGCAGATTAAATGCCAGTGTCGTGAAACACTGTCAGCAATTTGTGGTCCAGGCAGCCTGTCTGTTGGCTGGATGCTCTGTCTTATTCTGCCCCGATTGATAAGAGGAGGTGGTGAGGTGGATGTACAAGACTTTAAATAGATGCTGGTCACTAGCATCAGTTGAATTTGTGTTGGCAGGAAATGCTAAATTACTTGCTTGTTATAGAGAGAGAGAGAGAGAGAGAGAGAGAGAGAGAGAGAGAGAGAGAGAGAGAGAGAGAGAGAGAGTGTGTGTGTAGCCATAAAATCGTGTGTATATATCTATATATCTATATATATAAATAAAGTGCAGGACCTCCAGACTCAGGAACTCTTTTTTCCCCCGTCAGGAGATTATTGAACAGTGGTCAGTCCAGAACCACTGATCTTCCAGAACCACAACTGCTACATGCACCTTACATCCCATAACCAAGCTGTTACATGAACATGTCACTTTCAGATTATATATTCATATCATTGCACCGTACTGTAGATAATATGTAAACTGTGGATAGACCTGTGTTTCTTTTTCTGTACATTTTTATTTTATATTTATATATACATACTGTGTTCTATTTTATGTCATTCATTCTTTGTCTCATTGTGTCTCTGCTCCAAGAATTTAATTGTATAGGGACAATAAAAGCTTTGAAATGACAATAAAGTTTGAACTATATCAAAGGTTTCAGAAAATCATACCACACTTAATAACAATTAAATATTTATGAAAAAAAAAGATTGAGTGCATTATATTTTAATGATTCTTAATCAGTCCTGCTTGACCTCTAGAGATATTTTCACTTTAGCAAAGTGCACAACGCCGTAGAGCAGCACAGACTCATAAA
Source organism: Paedocypris micromegethes (assembly GCA_028031935.1). NCBI lineage: Eukaryota > Metazoa > Chordata > Actinopteri > Cypriniformes > Paedocypris > Paedocypris micromegethes. Next base: position 9,432,055 of record CM051503.1, read on the forward strand.
TATTTTCAAGCTTGGCCGTTTGATTGACAACGTCCGATACTTTGCACAGTTTCTTTTTGCAAAAAAGAAATTACGGTATTTGATGGCATATCAACCATTGCAAAAGTCATTCCGATTTCTAAATTTGAAATAGTTTTTTGTTTCAAAGCCTCTCCTCATATACATATAAAGTGTCCTTCAAGAAAATATTTTTTTAGGCATAAAGATATTTTGCCAAATTGTCATTGCAGGTTTTTTTTTTGCTGAATGTGCATCAAGTTGCCACATGACGTTTTGTGAAACCTATTATTAAACACCTGGCTTAATTACCTGGTTTGAAAAAAGTAATAATAACAACAACATGCGGTACTTTAAAGTAATTACAAATTGAGCAACAAAAGCATGACTGCAGTCAAACAATTTGAACAAGTTCAGTTACACAAAAAAAGTTTACAAAATAAATGTGCAGGAATACACTGAAAAAAAAAACAATTCAATCACGTACCCACAAATAGTTATTTTAAATATGTTTACTTTTATATGGTATATGTATATATGGGTATATGTTTGTGTATAAATGTGTGTGAATTTGTTTTATATATCTGTGTGCGTAAAAACAAAACAGATACAAAGATTTGGAATGGTTGTGTAACATGTTTTATAATGTTTTTATTCATTAAGATATCAGACAACCTTGTTCAAATCAAATCAAATCTAAATTAATTAGTCACGTACATATACATACATGGTATGATATATAGTGCAATGCTATTTAACAATTGCTCATCTTCTTTTTAGAATAAAACTAAATACAATGAAAAACAATAACTTAAATTGCGATGTGAATACAATATGAATATAATAAAGATGTAGAATGCAATAAAAGAACAATAGAAATACAAAAAAATGCAACAAAAAAAGATGTACTTGTAGAAGTACAACGCAATAAGATGTGTAATAAAAGAGAAAAACTGTATGTGGGCTGGGGGTAAAAAAAAACAACAACTTAGCAGTAGCACAACCTGCTTCAGAAATCCACATTTACTTCCAGTTAAGAAAAAAAAAACTAGACCTCTGTTCAGGCAATTAAGCAACTTACAAAATCATTTTGTTCCAGATTTAAGGAATCCTTGTAGTCATCTTTCAGAAATGTCCATGAATTATTGATGGCGATGAGTCAGGTAGCTTTCACAGGTGCTGACAGCTCGATGAGGTCAGCGCTAATAAACAAACTCCACATCCACGAGTGGAACCTAGATGAGCAGCAGCTTATCAAAGTGTAGACACAATGTTCGAAGTAGGTCAGGACGACTCATCAGAAGCCCCTGGCCCGTCTACTCCATGGTTCGTATAAGGTGATAGTGCAAGGGACAGTCACGGCAAAAGAAGCAGCCTTAGGGATCATGCATCATGCTCATCTCAGCTTCTTCGCCAACGTGACAGCTTTGATTTTAAAGGAGTTTTAATCTGGCTCTCTAAGAGATAGTTGGAGAAATTTCACTCAACTTTTTTTTTTCCTCTTACATGTTAGGCTGCAGTTACCTCGCTGAGGTGCCAAGGTCCTGAGGGCATCCGCCTACACTGCTCTCGCAGTGGGGTTTCATCAGCAGGCCCACCATCGTGGGTGGAAGAGACTAGCTTCTTCAAGTGTCTTTATTCTAAATGTTTTCTCTTTTGAAAACACTCGTTCGGTGCTGTCTGCCTTACTCCCTTTGACTGCCTGTGATTCACAGAGACAACTCAAGTGTTGCTTGAGATAAATTGTAACATCTTGTTTGTTACAACTACTTTTGTGTTGTGTGTGTGTGTACTAGTGATGTTGTAGAAAACTGAAATAAAAAAGAAAACGATTTTACATTTTTTTAATGAGAAAACATGAAAACCGTGTCTACCCATAGGGATCAAAATCAGCACCTTGTTTTTAAGAAGAGAAATGTTTAATAACAAGTGTTGCGCAGTGAAGCCACAACCAATCACCATAATCATTGATTTTACTTTTTGTTTCGAACAGCTACTTTGAGACGATTTTGAAAAGTTAAACTTGATTTGAAGGCATCTTGCAAAAACGGACAAGAATAGAACAATACTGCTTTGGGTCTTGAGGTTTAAAACTATTTGCTTGTCTGGATCACTTTGTAGAAAGATGTCTAAATATTGGTAATTCATCACCGAAGAACTCAAAAAACTTGACAATAATTACAAATGAAAAACAGATCTGAAATCTGAAGACTGCATGCTCCTCTCGAGTTGTAAAATCTCTTTTTGAGTGAGTCAAACTGTTGGATTTCTCACTGGCCTTACTGTAATCTTACCATTGTCCTGTGTAATGTGGATTGTACAAACACAACATCTGGCATCAGGACATTTGTTACTGAGAGCATTACAACTGTATTGGATTTACTGTGACACTTTATTAACCAGACAAATCTATGATGTCTATTTTTGAGTGCTCTCTCCCTCAGCTTTTAACAAGTGTGCTATCAATGCGTTTTGATGATGTTAGTTTAACGTTCTGTTTGGTAGTTTTGAGGTAGTATGCGTTTGTGAAAGATTGTTAAATAAATTCAGTCCCCATTTACAATTAAAGGCACAAATCGCCCAATATAAATTGCTATTTTTTTTTTTCTAAATTAACAATATTAAGCCAATGCATTTAACTCAACATGCGATTAATCATAAATGACAGCTTTATTTCTCCTGTGAGCAAGTTGGGCACATTCATCTTGATGTGGCTCAGGCAAGGGATTTTGTGTCATGGCAATTGTCCACCATGAAGTCAGATTGTGTTAAGCTTTATTGGAGTTTTCTCAAGACCCATGGAATGTGACCGAACAGTCCCAGTGTCTTACAACAGACTGCTGTTTGTTGACTTTTATTGGATGAAATCGAACAAATATATGTTGACATTCCGTCAAGGCAGAACAACAGTTAGAATAAACAATTGACTACCGTTTTTCCAGAGTACAAGCACCGTTTTCTACACTTTGATTTGATTTTATGTTTAGAATTCTGGCCTAATAACTTGCAATTCTAACTTCACAATTAATCAATCTAATGTTTCAACTTGCAATTCAGAGAAAAATACGTTGAAGCACTTTTTTTTTGGGACGGTAACGAGTTTTCTTAAAAATTAGCTCAATACAAAAATTCAAAACTATGTTACAAATACATTTGTTTAGAAGCCTTTTAATGTGAGCCTTTGGTCTTTTGTTCTTTCAGTCTTAAGTGCCATTTAAACGCAAATTATCCATTACGATATGTGAAAAATATCAACGTGTTTATTTATAATTCAAAATTGTGTCAAAAGTCAAAATAGCAAATTCGTTATTCCATACATTTGCCATTTGCAGCAGTATTTTTTGTTAAATCATAGCATATTGAGTTTGTATCTGCAACATGTTGTACCCGCGTGGCACATTTGGTTTACATATGCTTTGTTTCGTTTCAATTAAAGCATTGTCTCACAATATTACTTTACTTTACTTTACAGTCATTTGGCAGACGCTTTTAAAAATGTTGACATCGTCTATGTTGTCTGGCGCAAATAAAGCACAACTGGCTTAAAAAGTAACCTTCAAATTGTATCTCATAGGGCCAAACTATTTTGACTTTAATTACCCACTATTGTTAAGAGTTTCATAAGGGATCAAAAAGGATTGGGACCAAATCCATTATTTGTTATTAATCACCAAAAAGCTTGATAGAGAGAGTCAGTGACTTGCATTTTGTGTTTTTGTGCTGTCAATTTTGGAAAAGCATCATCAAAGCTCTTTAGAGATCCCACCCTGTCAGTCTTATCAGGGTTCTATCTTAATTACGCTTAAATGCAGGAACATGTGAAATGGACTTTGAATTTCTGTTTGAACAGTTCTGTTTGTTTTGCGTGTCTCCAGGTTGAGGGAGCATAAAATGAAGATGCGCCAAAAGGTCAAGCAGACATCAACTCTAGAGGGCCCATCTGCTCTGTCCCGTGAACGGGTCAACGGCTTGATGAGGTCCCATTGTAATCTCCAGCACAGCAGGTTCTGTCAGAGGTCTGAGGATTGTATGTTTTCTCTCAGCAGGACACGGACCGGAACCAGGTCTAAAGAAGCTATAACTGGCTGATCCGTGCCAGAATCTGCCATCCTGCCATTGGCTGAAACTGTCAGATACACCAAGTACAACAGTGGAAGAAAGAAGCAAGGACAAGTCAGAATATTAATTAAAAGTGAATGAACTGTGGGTCAGGAACCTTTTCAAGTGAATTAGCAGCATTCCTAATTTGGAGAGACGTCTGACGGCTTGGAAAGCAAAACTTTTTCAAACATTGCCTACTTTCTGCAGATACCTTAATGGCGTAGTAGGGCAATGCAGCTAAGATGAACAAGCTGAAAAAGTTTGAAGTGTAAGAAAAAAAAATAACAAATGCAATACAATTAACAAAAAGAAAAAACTCTAAAATCTGTAAAACATTAGAATAAATAGTCTGATGTTTGGTCCCAGTCAAACTACAAAATTAAAGAGGGTCACTAAAGGAATATTGAGACAAATGTGAGAGAATGCGAGATTGTGGGAGACTAGACGGATAATCAAGGCATTGAAACAAGCCATACCCAGCAAAAAGGTGAGATACAAAATTCAAAGAAGAGGCCGATAACAGGACAAACGCTTAGTGATCCAATACTTCACCACAAACAAGCTAACCTCAGTGCTTTTATACGTGCTCCAATTTAATGCAGCTGTTGCTACTGTGATCAGCTGCAATCGTGTGATTGGGTGATGAACCATGACACTCTGGGGCCTTTGGGAAATAGAGTTCAACAGTCCTGCAGCCTGGTTCCAATTAATAGTTGGTATGTAACGGGTACAAATCTTCCTAAATTATTGATCTTGCGTTATCTATTTTTGGCAATTCATTAAATGTGTGTAACTGCCATTTAACCAATTCAATCTGACATTTTTAATAGAATAGAAGGAACAAAACTCTTGACATCAACAAAATAATGCAAATAACCCTGTGCTTACACACAATGCGTCAATGAGTTCATTCCCAGTTTGCTGTATCTGCCTAAAACGAGCTCCACACTGGGACAGTACAAATGTCCGGCATGAGCTTTATCAGTAAAAGAAAACAGTCTATATTCTTCCTCGCTCACTATGTGATAAGAGAGCCAGATGCTTTGTGGCTCCCATCTACTCTTCATGTAACCTCCCTATCATTTCTATCCAGACTGCTCGCAGCCTGTTTTCCCCAAGTACCATTGGCCCAGTCTGATCTGAGGATGAGTTTACAGTGTTTTGGTCTCTAGAGATGGAGTCTCTGTCTGTGGGCTGAGGGTCTGGCAACCCAGACAGTGCTATATTCACTATTCTTCACTGAGCTTCAATATAAGGGTTTCATGTACGTACCTATCTATGAAACCATGTGTGTTTTATTTGTTGGATCTGATTTCATTTAACACAAATGCTTCATTTTTGTAGTGTTGTTTTTTCTTAATGCTGACAGATCCAGCTGGTGGTAAAAAGCATGCAAGTAGTGACAAGGCCATTTGCCAAGAATGAGGACAGACAAACCGGGCCATATGGAGATTTAGTGGATGGATTTGGGTGATTATTTTTGTCTGTACTAATGTCAGGGAATGTCATTTTATATGTGTTTTAGACTTTAAGACAGAAAATATCTACATTTAGTTATGTAAAATCAGAGGTGTCAAGTAACAAAGTAAAAATACTTTACTACTTTAATTTAAACAATGCTCGTTACTTTGCTTGAATTGAATTTTACTTGAGTCATATTTTCAGACGCTTTACTTGAGTATTTTTGCATACTTTTTACTTCTACTCCTATCTTAAAAAAATAGCCACGTTACCATTTTAATTTGGATAGTCTATTTTCGGTAAACTTGATTGTGGTTTAATGAATGTTTTTGCGACTTAACAAAGCATTTCTACTCTCGAACACGTTAATGTTTAGTAATACGTGAATAAGGTTCTTTAATAGCATTTAATAACATTTTTATATAACAAGTAGTCCTACACAAAATGCAAATTTTAATAGCATTTTTTGATTGCATTACTTTTGCTTTTACACTTCAAATAGTGATCAAACCAGTACTTTTATATGGGTAAAAAGATTGAGTAGATATTTTTATGCTTATAGATATTTTATATTTATCTTTATACTTTTTACTCCAGTCTCTATACTACTTTGACAGCACTGTAGGACATACTGTACATAGAATGTTTGGAGCAACGTGGTTTTTGTGTTATTTCCTTTTTCTCTTTTTGTTAATGAGTTTGCATCCAAGTTTTCTTGACCGAGTAGTACAGTAGAAAAACTATCTATCCTAGGTGACCTGTTGTGCTTGTGGCTGGAGGCAGGTTGACATGATTGAGAACATGCTGTACTGAAAAACCCTCCAGGGTTGTTCCTCGAAGTGAGCTAATCAAACACGCTGAGCTTTTCAGAGAGATTCCGGCCACTGTTGTTCCAGTAGACTTGCATTTACCTAGCAGCTGCATGCTGACTGTATAAATAGTGTACGAATCAACCTACATATTAGACTCTTGCCCCAAAACCTTGTGCTCCAGTGTTATTTATTCCAGAACACATAGCTTCACAAGAAGCAATACAATAAATAAGCATTGACTTCAGGGACATGTTCATAAGAACTGTGGAGATCACACTATTGGTGGAAGAAAAATGTCAATATGCTGATTTGAAGTAATTGCAGCAAAAAAAGCAGTATTCAAAGAGAGATACCAATATCTCGCTTTAACCAGGCTGGAAATTTCAAACAGCTTCGGACTTCTTCTCATCCAAAATGACCTTGACCTTGAAGGCCTTTTTTGTTGTTTTAGACAATGTGATTTAATCAAATCTAGACAGATCTGTGTCATGTCAAATGTATAGGGCAACGGTCATTACATTTTTGAACCCTTGTGTCTCATGGGAGTGTGACTTCAAGTGTGAGTTGTTCAGTGATTCCTGATGTTGTGCACCTTTCTCCTGCTCCATTTACCATTAACCTTCATGGTGCTATAACAGCTTTAAAATAATAAATAAAAAAAATAAAACAGTGCAGTTTTTTTTTTTCCGAAGCCCGGAGACCTGTTCTAACATGGTTTACTGTAAATTGTAGCTTACCGTTTATATACCACTGTGGTTAATCTCTGTCTGATGTGTCACATTAAATAAATAGCCCTTCAGCAATAACCTTTTCACAGATGAGACCACATTACTTTCTTCACCATTCCATTATACTAAAATTAAATGGTGTGCACTTACAAGACTCTGGCAAGGTTTGCCGATCATATTGTGCATTTTATTATAGAATATCTAAAATCACATCCTCATATGCTTTGAATTTTTAAAAAATAATAACAAAAATGTCTGTTTTTGGATAGACAGAGGGGATTTTACTTGTGGATCCCACAAAAACAATTTTTTGTTTTTTTCTTGCCAAAAAATATTAACAAGGTCTCTTCCGGGTTTCTTCCGGGTCTCCAGTTTCCACCCACAGTCCAAAAAACTGAATTGGAATTGAACACAGTGATTCCTTGTCAACATTTGTTATTAAAATATAAGAAAGTAGTATAGTTTTAACTCTGAATTGACTCCAAAGCTTATAGTATGCGTTGCTGAACTTCACTTCGGAGACGCCCTCACGAGTGAGCCGAAGGGCGCTGGGACTCAAAAGCTTTCGTGAAACTAACCAGCGTAATTACAGCCAGATGCCACGAATCATGCAGTGAATATTTTCACAATAATTGAGGATAGGGTTTGTCTGAAGCATTACACATTCGTATACAGTTATACACATTTAATAACATGACATTCTTGTACTAGGTTGTGGCTGCCTTATTTCTCAACCCATGCCGGTATCTGGACTTTATCTGCCTGGTCTATCACCTTTACCTGTTTTTAATATGCATTTAGGTTTTGATTCTGTATCTTTATTTCATCATCAAAGAAAAAGCTTCATTTGGAAGAACTGTTAAATTCTTGAAGAGTTTCTCTTGCTACGCACAGATAAGTGTCTGTCTGAGTGCATCAACAGTGTCTTTATGGAGCTCCTCATTGGTGAAACGTCTTGGTGTGTAAAAACGTGGGCAAATGTGGAGTAGCAGGCATGTTTAATTCATTTCTGCAAAACAATGAAAGCTACCTTGACTTGACTGTTACAGACACTGTTACAGACACTCAGTGCTCAGTGAGTTGAGAGGGTCATGCTTGGAGTAGTATAATGGGTTCACAGGAGGTTTATTACTCGACATGCATGCTAGAGTTCTCCGGTGATGGTAGAAGACCAAACTGATACTATGTGGACCCCTTCATTTTTTTTCTTTATTTTATACTTTTTGAGTCTATTGAGTTTCTTTTGCCGTCATCTGAACACTAATGGCGAAACTAAATATGACCGGACGGTATTTTTTTTGTGTGCCTGTTAAAAAATGTGGGTCACTTTAGGTCACTTAACGCAAAACAAACAAACACCAAACAAATCAATAAATAAAATAAAAGTTTCTGCTATTGTCTCCGAATTTGATACATTTTATCTAAACCGAGACTTTGTTCTGTAAAGTGTGCAGTACTTTGGAGAATATGTAGCAGAAAACTGATTTGAAATGTGCACTGGGACTGAATGTTTCATGCTGGAAAATAAATATTTGATATTGCTCTGCATATGCTTATTGAGTTCTTTGACAACGCATGCTACCACCACTACTACTACTACTACTACTACTACTACTACTACTACTACTACTACTACTACTATACTACTACTAACTAAGAATAAGAATAAGAATAAGAATAATAATAATAATAATAATAATAATAATAAGCATCATCATCATCATAATCATCATCATCATCATCCTCCATCTATCTCTGTAACTCCCTTTGGATGTAAATAAAAAAAAAAAAAACACTTTGTATAATAATTATGTATGTCATTGTTCGTGCTTGTAAAATAGACAATATAAATAAATATTTTGCTTACATTTTTGTTTAAATATTGTTGTTTATTAAAATAATAAACAAAACCATGATATTTGGTGTTTTAAAAGTATATGAAAAAACAGAACTGTGTTGCTCTTGCTCATTCCTCTGTGTTTACTTCCTCTCTGTCTACACCTTCCACAGAGCTTTATTATTTCCACGCTTGGCCGTCTCTGGCTCTTTCTCCTCTCTAGAACTTCATCCAAGGCTGCTGATCTGTGCGGTTTGACCACCTCGGCAAAGGGCCACCACCTTCCAGTCATCCCAGGATAGGGATGCCCCATCTCAGGTTCCGTGGCAAAGAGCCACTAGTTCCAGTCTGTGTGGCGTTGGTACCCCGCATGCCAGTCATTGGCTAATGGCTGCCTTCTTCCATCTCAGACTGATGGTCTGCCTCGTCCCAGTTTGCACACCCTTTGGCCGCTCCTTCCAGTGTCTGTGGCTTTGCCGGACACTTGTTATCCTCCTCAACAGATTTTTTTTAAACTACTAATTTCAAATACTAAATGGCTTCAAATTTTATTTAGTGCCATTTTCTTTATTCTTACGTATTTTATAATGTGATTATAATGAGTATTATTAATTTTAGCATTTTGTTTTACCATTATTCATGTTTATATACAGTACATGCACACACACTCGCACGCACGTACACCCACACGTTTACTCTGATTCACAGTCTCATAAATCACATTTGTAGTTGGCATTTATACAGAAACCCTTATTTAAATTTGAATGAAGAGCTCAGACTTGGTCAGTGGTGAGAGTTCTTCTGGGAAAGCAGAGATTCCGTCAAGACTCAAGCAAGCAAACACCATCTGGGAAGGTTTGTATCCTATCTGCAAATCTAGCAAGGAGCAATCTGAAGTTTGTCAACATAAATATTGATTTGACATAACCTTTGATAATGTCAAAGCCTCCTAATGTGCCCATACAGCCCGCTGCAGATTAGAAAAGAAGAAGCTTTTGTTTCCTCATGGCAGAGACTAAAGCTTATGTGTGCACGTGCATTTGTAGGTCATTTATTCAAATAGAAAGGGGTGTGGGGTGTTAAATCCACAGGAAACAGCTTAGAAAGCATCTTAAATGTAGTTTTGGACAGTGTTGAAATGCAAGATGTTATCTGGGTGCTTAAGGTCACTGAGGAAAACTGATTTGGTGAACATGGTTGCTTGGAAACCAAGATGTGTTTGAAATAATACATTGGATTCAAATGAATACAAATTTAAAACATATGCACTCAAAATTTGAACGTCAGCTTGGGAAAAACTATTGGCATGTCCACAATAAACACACTCATTAATTATACAAATATTTATATAAAACTCATTTATTGTACACATGCTGAATCAATATGGCTGCCTAAATTGCAGCTATAGTATGCTGATGCATGTTCTTATGAAAAGACTTTCATAGCTCACTAGACAGTGAAATCACATCAGAAGCTGGAGATCCTGCTTAGCACCAAACTAGAGAGTTTCCAGAAAGAAACGGCTACGTCAAGGCAAAGCACCATTGGCAAAGTCGGAGGAAGTCGGAATGTCTGTCTTGGTGTGTTCTCGAACGCCTTGTTGATGTGACAGATAAAGACCTCTGCTGTCATTTCACTTTGTTAGATGCCTTTGGAGTCTATTTGACTCGAGTGGGGCTGGTGAAATTAATGCTAGTAGACACTGATTTCAAACTCGCAAATTATCATGTTGAAGTTTGCTTCAAGCTCTGCAAATGCATTTATTAGATGATTTTCCCCCTCTTTTTTAATGAAGGTAATTTGTGTGATGATCACATTTTCATACATTTTACTTGATTTTGACAAACTGCTAATTTAAAAAAAAGTTAATTTAGGTTATTCAAGATTTTCTAAAAACAATTGCACAACAAACTAGTAATTTATTCTGCCCGTTGCCAAATCACAAAGGATTATCACCCCAGGTGAACATGCTTACACGTTTTGTACTCCATATTTGCTCTAAACCTTGGGTTTGTGTTTTAGACTTTTGAAGTGAAAGTAAGCACCATGATGAGAGCAAAATAGGTTTCAGAGGCCTTTAGAAAAAAAAAAAAGTAGCATTATTAGTTTGGCAAGGAACTTAAAAATTTTAACCAGCCATTGTCAAGAAAATGAAAGGGTTTCAAAATAATTGCCAACATTGCCAGGTCTGAGTGACCCAGAATGTTCACCATAATTTTATAAAATCGGTCTCTCCAAGTCCTAAACGTTCTTAAGACCTAGGAGACCAGCCCTAAAACAAGCAGACTTTTGCTAAGGTTGAGCTTGAAGTGCATGCTACTACAATCAGAATGAGACCGCACAAGTTTAACTTGTATGGAAAGGCTTTCATAAAGAAAAACACATTTGACATTGAGAATGTCAATGAAGACTCATGTTTTCGGATGGATCCAAAACTATTTTGGAAGCTAGAAGATGTCAAGACCAGTTATTCAGCTAAAGAGATCACTGAATTCCCGTCTGTAATCTGAATTTAGTTAGTTAACTACTGTAAGTTGAATAAACAAGTTGTCTAGTTGTTTGTTTAAACAATTAAATAAACCTAAATAATTGTAAAACTAATAAAAACAACAAAATAAAGTGTAGGAACCCTCTAAAGGAACACCAATAGGCTTAAAACAGCCAGAACAAATACAGAAACAGGAAGAGTTTTACTAATTGGGAAGCAGCACCTAACAACAATGCAATCACACAATACACTGAGGAGTCTGGGAAATTTGAGAAATTCAGCACAGGGAAGTCTTGCCATTTAGTGGTTTATGGAGCTGGGTGAGATCAGCATATATTTTGATTTTCTCAGTAAGAATACAATGTCAGTATCATTCTCTGTTTCAAAGGCTGTTGCATTCAATTAAAAAATGGATGCATGGACAGACGAACGTATAGATGGACACATTTCCAGACATTTTTGGACTACAGCAATGTCATGTCAAAAACAATGTCTTCTTCAATCACTGCAAGACTTTTGCAAGAACTGTTTCAGCACGGTGGGCGCCTCAATCGGAGAAGATAGAAAGACACAGCTTGAGTGACCTTGCAGAGCGTTTCCTCAGCCACTCCTGGCAGCCGTACAAAGGCTCGTTCCCACTGTCACCACTTCTGGTCAAGCATGTTTGTGGCAGCCCTATAATGGATTAGAAGAACCAGTGGTGAATCATACCTGGAGGTCATGGATCTTTGGTTTTGAGTGTAACTCTTTAGAACACATGATGTGATGGTTTCCAAAAGACAGGAGGCATATAATGACAAAGGTGATTTGTCACTGGTACATGATCTTCTTTGCGATGCCATTAATGGAAAATGACTGGAAAGAACTGGAAGTAATATCCTCTGGGGGAAAGAGAACACGTTACATGGAGTGTCTATTAATCTATTTTAAAAATACTTTTTGCGGAGGCGCACTAGAAATCACAGTCAATCTCAATCGCACATTTTGACTGGCAAAGTTTAGCCGGACCAACTTTAAATTGTGTTTCTTTTGAGTGAATGCTATTACATTTAAAACGATATATACGGCCTTTTGAATTTAATAACAATTTCTTGAATAAAACCAGAGGTTTAATACAATTAAATGCATGGACTGCACAGGAAATGTGAGACATTGAAAACCAAAGAAAAAAAAGCATTGGGTCTCACAGACACTGAACAATAAACATGTTTACAACTGAATGGCGTATACTTGCTCAAAACAAAACCATAATACGTAGTAGCTTCAGCATGAAAGAGATTGATTAAATCCTGACATGAATCATGGAATCACTGACTGAAAAACACTGACTGCCGACTGCTCCAAATTTGTGTTTTTTCACTTTCCTGTGTATTTGTAATTTCAGTGAATGACTAAAAGCACAATTTTGATATGTCCTAGTGGCCAAATGGTCAAGCTCATTTACTTTTAATATAATGGAATAGGATGAAGTGGGAAATGCAGTTCAAATACTGGCAACAATTTCACCCATGATTTTTGGTCTTAAAATGATGCATTTTCTTTTTTTTCTTTCTTAGTATCTCACTTTTTGTGTCTGATTAGGAGTTTAACATTAGCAATATCTGTCTAACGATGCTGTTGATATCGGTAGGATAATAGCTTTATATTTCTCAAGGGATATGCTATTATGCATTACCGGAGATCATTAGCTTATGACTGTGCAGGAAGCCAAACACATATTATCAAGAAGCCGAACAGACAACAGGGGGATAATAGCATTATGTAGCTTCTGATGATAAAACTGCAACAGCAAGGTTCAACATAAGAAGGATAAAAAAGAAAAGAAGCACCTGGATTATGTACAATAGATTACACATTTAATTCATTCATGGGCGGCACGGTGGTACAGTGTGTAAGACAGAGCTAAGACTAGAGGTGTGAGTTTGCGACCTGCTTGTGGAAACTACAGACATTTTTACATTGTGAAACTTCTCACAAAGATTTGTAATATATAAATAGCAAAACAGCAGAAAAAAAAAACATATCAGTCATTTGTAATCAGTCATCCTTTTTGATATACATGCAACAAATAATTGGAACAAGCAGACATGTATGCAATGCTTTTATTACACCAAACAAACCAAGATGCTAATCAGTTAATTCATTGGTGGATACAAGAAAAAAAAAAGTGCATCTCTATTTTTATAAAGCCTCCATCAATGACAAAAGAGTCGCATGGAGATTGTTGAGATGCTGCGACTGGCTCGGTATCAGAGATGTTAGGGATTGGGAAATGAAGGAAAAGAGATTCATTTGCCCAAAGAAATGAAATACTCTTTCCATTCGGATGGAAATCCATGCACCGTGAATCTTTATAACCTTAAGAAAGCCCATGAGGAGTTACACAACTCTCCCTCTGCCCCGCAGATTAAAATACATTGGCAATATATGGAGAGGTGCTGAGAGACAAACTGAAAAGGCTGAAGTAATATCTTAGTTTAAATCTTAATACATGAGTCATGATGAAGCTATAAATACAGTCCACACTTCTGATTTATTTCTGTGTCAATGAAAGTTTGCCTTGATTCTGACCTTCAATGACAAAATGGCCTCAGTGTTGTATTTCCTTATCTTTTATTTAGGAAAAGAAACATACTTCTGTGATAATGATTAATTTTATTTAATGTATGTATAATTTATGTGTGTGGCTTTGTGTCTCACGCTGAAACTGGTTGATCATCTGGCAGGTGTGTTTCCAGCATTCAGGCCCAGAGATTACTGGGATTGGCTCATTCTCCCAATTATTATTGCATGTAAATGCGGTTCAAAAAATGTATGAAGCATTTATCAAAAAGTGCAAAATGCCTTTTACTCAAAAACACAGTTCATACACTTGTATCAAACTGTTATGAATCGAAAGAAATTAGAAGCAACAGTATGCTTAATTGCAGTACAACTTTGATCTGGGGATCATATCTTGTGATTTTATTGTGAAACGTAAGTTGAAAATGAAATTTTATGTTCATCATTTTAGACCTTACATCAAATTTTCTTAGGCTTTACTACTTCTTGCACAGAAGCTCTAACTCCCTAATTTTGAAAAGCGGCGTAATAGTTTCTTCCTTCTTCCAAATTTTTAGAAGCTGTGTGTTTACAGAGAGTGAGTAAATTATTCATAGTATAAACGCTTTTTAAAAGGTTTTTTTTTCTTTACATTTTCAATACACTAATTGGAGAAAGTTGTTTTTCTCTGGAGATCTTAGAAAGTAACTACCGCAATAAATGAGGATCCATTGAATATACAGTGATAGCGCACACACACGTACTGTACACAATTGTGTGTGCATATACTGTACACTGTAAAAAATGTACATGCTAAAAACAATAAGCGTAATCTACTGCCAGCTTTGAATTAAGAACATACTTTTAAATATTATTTCTACATTTGATTCCTCCCAAAACAGCGTGTCATTCAAAAAAAAAAAAAAAGACCGCCACTAAAGCACACAAAAAAATAATTGCAGTACATCAATTTACAAGAATGTTTATTTCCAGTGTTCGCAAACAATGTCATTTTAGAAATCGACATTTTCTTTTTCTAAGAACAAGACCACACAATAGTGAAGTATGTTCGTATCGGACGTTAGATAGGGTAGGAGGTGTTTAAAAAATAAGCTGCGAGGCATACACCTAAAGTTGTAGCAAAGAAATACGTATAAACTATGTACATTTAAGTGCCACGCTTTATTACACTATCTACAATTTTGAAAGTATTCACTAATCTTCACCATCTGAGACATCACTCATCATAATAGACTCAGCATTCTAAAATGCCATTTTTGACAGTTCCACCTCGTTCTCTTGTGTTTACTGAGATATCTTGAGAACTGTGATTGCTCAATTTGCAAAGTGCACTTTTATTTTTTACTCTGCTGTAATTAAAGCAGTCACAGTGTGTTTGCCAAAAGAACCATTTAGATATGAAGTTTCTTGAGTGGGAATGCCTGTTCCCCTCTTTTGAATTATCTTCAGCCATCTATTCAAAAAAGTTGTGTTTGATAGTGTTTCTTGTTTATCATTTATGCATTGACGTATAGAAAATTTCAGTGTTTTAAAAAAAACGTGTTGTTATCGTATCACTGTGAATCAAAGGTCTAAACAACAATAGTGGTCTTAAAGACTGCAGAAAGTCGGTGGTTCTGATGAAGGGCGTCCAGACCTGATCTGAAGAGGCTGTTTCTGGAACACAACCAGCAGGTCAAACATCTGCCAACTGATGATGCATTGGCTTCCAGCTTGGCATCACTCATACTGTCACTTGCTTGCATACTCAAAGAGTAGACGACACGCTTTGGCCAAATCAAATTCAAAATAACTCCCTCCAACTCTCACAATTAAGAACTAAGTAGGGAGAAAGAGCAGGATCTGTCTATTCACAATACATAGAATTTACAGTCAGTAAATGTCAGTAATTTGAACAAGCTAATACACATTAAAAACACTGATTCTCAGTGAAACAATAAACATATTAAATTTCCGTACATAAAACAAAGCCTGCAAATTTCCTTATGCTATTGTGGAATTACACAAAGTTTGTGCTATACAATATTTATTTCTTTATTTTAAAAGTGATGTTTCTTTTGTTAATTAATTTATTTAAATTTCTATGTTTTATCCTTTGTCCTAATGAAAGCAAATTTCCCATTTGGATGAATACAGTTCTATGATTTATTAATTGAATTGAATTGAATTGAATTGAAAAATCCTTTATTAGTCCCACAGCGGGGAAATTTCACGTCACAAAACACTGTACATATTAAAATAACTAATAAACTAATAAAGTTCAGACATAGTATAAATCTAGTATTTTCATGTTGCGCAATGTAAATTGGTAAAGATTGTGGAAGGTGCGAAATAGTCAGAAATAACTATGAGCAGCAACTTGACTGTCACACCTTGAATGGACAGACAACAGCAGGTTTGCAGAGCCACACTGTAATGAATGTTTACGTAGACAACACACTAAAAGGAGTATGGAACATCTAATAAGGCAGCACAAAATCTATCACCTGGAAGTGGCTGGAGAACAGTTTGGAACAAAAGCTAGATCTAGCAATGATTTTGACCTACAACTAGTCATCCTCCTGTGACACCTTTAAAAGGGTACCATGATCAGCAGCACCTGTTGTGGAGGATAACGAGACACCTGTTAGCAATCAGTTTATAGAATCAGATTAAAGCTAACTAATTAAGAAAAAGGCTGAAAGAAAAAGATAATATTTGTCGCTGATGAGGTCTACACAAACTTCCCCAACTAAAGATACAAAACATAGACACCCATAACAAAGATAGACACCCAACGCAGTCACTGAAGAGGAAGAGTTAATGTGAGAAACAGGCACAAAATTCCGCTTTAACCGTTACACTTTGAACAGGCAGGACAAACATCAAGGACCATTGGTTTATAAAGATATTTTTGGGCAAAAACAGCGGGCACAGGTACACCAAAATATTGCCACGAAAGATGGTCAATAGCAGAGATCAGTGTTGGAAGTGTGGAACCTCTGGTCTCATCTCGCTCTTTCTCAACAAGGGAAAGACGAACTGCCACCATCTCAGTCAGCTGTCTGATAACATTCGAGCTCACAGCACTACAGACAGACACATGCTGTAATCAGACAAAAATTCAAAATAACAGACTAAAACTTCATGGTTACCTGACTAACCTCGGTTCTCTGAGGAAAGAGAACAAGACATGTCACGTACTGACTCCAGGGGAAAAGCTTGTGAACCTGATTCGTTTCTGCATTTTTTAAGGGTCAATTGGAAACCTCATTGGATGCATGTACATTTTTAGGAATGATATGGGGTATTTTCAAAAGCAATTACTGGAGATATATTGCTCCTTATAGCATATATGGTGGTTATATAACATCTGTTTATGCTTACAGGCAAAATCTTGACCCTGTGATGTGAACACTTGCACAATGATATTTGCTTTTAAATGTCTTAAAGCACTGCAGATCCTATTAAGACTGAATTTGTGGCCATGACAATTACTTTAACAGTGTTTTTGTATTGTGCACAACAAACTTTGTTCAATTACATTACAGAATACCAAATAAGACACAAACAAAAAATTACCAGCTATAAAAGTCACTAATAATGCAGAACGAAGGCATAGCACAAACGTGGAAAAAGTGGTACACAGTACATATTTGTAACAATAACGTGTTATTGTTATGCAGAAAAATGTTGATCAATTAAATATATTTTTCATAACTTTCCACTGTTAATTGTTATTAATAATATCTTCATTTTTAATGAGCGTTGGAGCAGATTGTACATATACTGTATGGATATAACTTTAATTTGAGTTTAATCTAACAGTGAACTATTCTAGTTTTGGTCCAAAATGAAATAGGAATAAAATCATGGCTTTCTCTGGGGAAAAAAAAAATCTGAATTATTTAAAGTAGTAATTCACCTCATGTTTAATGTTTGTGTTCAAATTTAACATAAAAAAACATACTGTATAATTTTTTAGGAAAAAAAAGGAAAGTGAGGTGATGGCAATATAACAATTAATAACAATTAAAAAATAAAAATCAGACTTTGAATCTCCATTTCATCGTTCATCTAACCACATGCTAGTTGATTTTTTTTTCCCTCTAAACCTCTTACCTCTGTCAGGGCCTAGTGACACTATTTGTCTGCGGAGAATGACATGCGTGTGAATGCCATCAACCAGGCTGAATAGAAGAGCAGAAGGGTCAACATGGCAAATGTGTCCATTAATCTACAATGACAGCTAACCTCCATCTGTCCTTAGGGCACAACGGAGTGAACACTATGAGTGCATACGCTACGGTGAAAATGAGTGTTGGCCCGGCTGAGTGGAATGCAGAGGAGAAGGAAGCAGGGGGTTGATTTATGCAACAGAATAACACCGGACCAAACTGTTCCTTCACGAACTGACATTTTTGGCACCCGGAAAGCAATGGGATTCACCAGTCACGGCTCTCACACACCAACACTCCGCAAAAGTAAGTTGGAAACTTTGTGGTTGGAAATCTGTGCAGTGTAATCTGAACCTTCTGACAACTGTTAGTGGTTAAATTGCCACTTAGTTTAACAATGTGCAGTATAAGTTGGTATTTTCTATGTTATGAAATAACATTAGATAAATGAAAATCCCATAAATATTTTGAACATACGTACAAATGCAAAGACAATTGAGAAAGTCTTAATGATGGGGACTGTGACAGACAGACACCTGCTGCATTTCAGAAAACATCACTGCGCACACACACGCACACACACACAATCCTTCCTGATATATTCTTGTAAATGAATGATAATTTCATAAATCAAAACAATCTATAAATACTGAATACATGTTATTGACAAAATGCAAAGAAAACGCAGAACAAAAAGTTAAAAAACACGCACACAGTAAACCTATAAATTAAACTTATAGAGATAAAAATGTCTCACACTCGCTCAAAAATAGGAGAAAATAGCAAGTGCAGAAGTGAGGGAAAATAGAACAACGATATGTTACCGGTAGTTATCTAAAAGTTATACAGTATGTACTGACACTTAAGATGTAGATAGTCAGACAAAAAGTGTGGATAATAATAAAATAAATAATAATATATTCATATAAAATAAATATTAAGATAACATCATTGCAAAGCGGCAACAAAATGCAAAGACAGAATTTTTGAAGTTTTGTAGATTAAAATATTAGTGACTTGTTTAATCACGTTTTTAGTGTGTTAACGTTCCGCCGAACAAATTTAGAGACTGCAGGGAAAATAATCAATCTTGATTGCAATCATTTTAAGAACCTCGTCAACCCTGCTTCTTTCTTTTTTTTTTTTCTTCATATTTTTACTAAGCGAACAAATTATGCGTTTCTGTTTCCATCCTCTTGCCGTCTTTATAATTAGTTAGGGAGCCATTGTATCCACTAATGCTTTTAGACCGTGCCCTGGCTTATATAGTTTCACTGAGTTTATTATGCAGGGGCTTGAATGCATAATTTTACTCATTTGCTTTTAATTTATTAGGATGAATTAGGTTAGATCATTTATTTATGGTGGTACGGTAGTGGTATCACATTTGATTGACATATCCACTCCAATGTGTTATTGGTTTTAGCAAGTGGGAGACATTTCTGGCTGGACGACTTTATGATGTGTGGTGCGACATATTTGTAGATTCTTAAATGATAGCTTGGCGGGAGACTTTCCCACTACTAAAAGCATATCTGGTCTGATGAAGTATTTATTGTGCAGATATATGACAGCAGTGAAAGCAGGCCAGAAATATCAGCCAAACATGGCATCAAATACATAATGTTGTTTGCACAGAGTTGTTCCCCGCCATGGAAATCCAATCACATGCGCAAGAAGAGGATAGGAAGCCAATGTAAAGAAGGCCTCACCTTGAAAACTTAGTTTGTTTAGTGAATAAACTATAAAGCTTTGGGTGATAAATGTTTACATAGACCTGTTATGTTGGACATAAACATTACCTTTGATTCCTGTTTGAGGGGAAAAAAATCAATTTCCTAATAAATAAATTCATAAAAATAAAGTGGCGGCTTGTCAAGGCAGCATTTAGCCGTTGGCCATCATCACTGGCTTTTGAAGAAAGAAACCAAAGGCTCTGGCCTCAGCGGAATCCTCTGGTCTTGGTTTAATGAAAAAATGCCTAAAAAACGGTTGAATTCAAATCCTCACTGGCTTTCTCTTTCTCTTAAAAGACATTTAGACCTTGCTCAAGAGAGTCAAGGTTCCAATTTTCAGAACGACTTTCAGAATGTCTTGTTTTTCTGGCGGAATGGATTGCTGAATAAACATTCTAAATCTAAAATAGCTATGCAGTCTAATAGAAGTTAAAATCTGCGTAGACTATCAGGAAAGTGTTAATATGAGAATTTCAATAAAACAATATGGTGTTAATTTTAACATTCATAATTGTTTAATCATTTAGTTATTTGCATTCAATTTCAAATGTTTGCTCAAATCCTGGTCACGACATGCCACAAACAGCCCTGGACAAGAAAAAGAATTACACAAATGTACAGACATTTTTTGAGGCAATTCGGGCTTGGATTGAGTTGATGGTTTGTGTTACTGTAGCAAACCTGAATCATGAAAGCAAATAAGGAGAATAACTCGTTAAGAGATGTTAATTAACATCTGACATTGAAATACATTTTATCCCCTAATTATTTATTTGCTTGTTTTTGTGTTATTTATTTTTTTTTAGCTGTGAAGCCAATTATATGGTATAATAATTTATATAATTATAATATACTAAAAGTATACTGTACTTTTACACACTCACACACACACACACACACACACACACACACACACACGCACACACACACACTTATATCATAGTGAGGTCCCACCACTGACTTACGACCTTATGACCTTAACAAACTCAGTTATAACCTCTGCCTAAAATTTACATCTTGACCCTCAATAAGATCTTCAAAGTTGTGGGGCCCTAGACAAAGACCCCACAAGCTCACAACGGTGCCCCACTTTGTGCTAAAAACTATCATTCTGGGCCCAAATTTGTGCCAAATGCAGAA
Organism: Paedocypris micromegethes; assembly: GCA_028031935.1. Taxonomy (NCBI): domain Eukaryota; kingdom Metazoa; phylum Chordata; class Actinopteri; order Cypriniformes; genus Paedocypris; species Paedocypris micromegethes. Next base: position 9,453,074 of record CM051503.1, read on the forward strand.
ACAAACACACACACACGATGGATTTGATTATGAATGAACATGTCCTACATCCTGACTGAAGTGCAGCACACGCATGTCGCTTTGGACAAATTAACCAGGGAGCAAATGGGAGCAAAATCAAGGTTCTTTCCATTTTGCTTAAAAGCATTGTAATGGTTCTCGGGATTCTTGACGCACAGATTCAGAACATGAGTGCATCATTAACTGCACTTCAGCTGACCTCTTCATGTGCTTGTTGAGGATGATAAAACATACTTGTAAAAATATATATACCTTACATGCTTTGCACAAGCTTTTGTTTTAGTGACAGCATCAATGGAAAAAAAAAAGAAAGAAAAAAAAAATAATGGATAAAAGCAATTTTCTGTTCCTCATGAGAGTCTCCAGAAAGTGTGATAGCAAAGTACCCTTACTCAGTAAGTGAAACATGCCCTAATGCCCTGTAATTCTTTACCGTCTCCTTTGATTTATAAACCTGTCAGTGTGTAGCGGCTCTTCATCTGAGAAGCTTGCAACTTCGCCTCATTTAAAGCGCATGTTTGATACGTGTGATTCATGTCCGACAGTCGCATGTGAGGAGCTGCATTGATTGAGTAAGAGCACTACAGCTTTTTACAAGCATGAATCCTTTTACGAGGATTTACTTTGGAATCAAATAAAGTGGATCTAAGAGTGTTGAAGCCGAACTGCAACTGGTGACGTGAATCACTTTTTATGACACCATTTTCAACAAAGCTTAGTAAAAGCACATCTGCTCTTTCATATAGATTAAAGGCAAAGTCTAGACACCTCCAGATGTAATTTTCATGTGATCTAAACATCCTACTTTATGGGTCTTGAATCTGTCTAAACTGAGTGTTTATTTATTTTTTTCGTTCATCATTTTTTTTTCCTCCTAAACGTCTTTCTTTTAAATGTGTGAATACAGCACTGTATAAAATGTCTAGTTAAAGTGTGTCATTTATTTGTATAACCCAAAACATCAGCCATGGAATATTTTCAGTTCACACATTACTAGTAAAATAACAAAAAAAAAAAAAAAAAAATCAAAAACACACGTTAAATACATTTTTGTTATATACTCTTCACATTCATAATCTTAATAAACATGTTTATCAAATCCATATCAGTTCACAGAGTTCCGCAGCATGTTCTGTGGTGATAGTGCAAAGCATGAGGCGCGTCCAAGTTATCTTAAGCTTCAAAGGTCAGCAGTTAATCAAAAGAGGGATTATCTTCTAATTAACTAATTATGGGTTAAAGGATAATTGCTTAAAAAAAACTACGAGTCTGGCTGGCTTCCATTGTTCTTTAATATCAGGATAATGAAAGCATACACTCAGAGATGCAGGTCTCTGAAGACTTTTACATTTAGCAAGCAAGAAAACTAAAACTTAACTTACTTAAAATGTTAATTTTTTATTTTTTGGGGGGGATTTGTGCATTGATGTTGTATTTGTTTTTGTTGTTGTTTTTTTTTATTTATTTATAAGAATAACACAATCCAGCACAAAAATCTGTTGGAATAAAATGACCACATTTGCATCAATCAATCAATCAATCAATCAATCAATCATACGTAAAAATAATAATAACAAGGATGCCAATAACTTAAAAGCCATTGTTAATCCAAGCCATATCTAATTAGGATAATTATGGTTAGCTATAACATATAGAGTGCATAGTTTTGTTTAACTCTATAAGTTGGCTTGTAGTTGTATTCATAGTATATTCTTTTCCAAATATTAGCCTAATAGTTTGGTAATTTCCATTCTAAACTGCTTCTTTCTTTTCTGTGTTTTTCTTATTGTGACACAGTGGCACATATTGAGTTTTCTTAAGGAATTTGTATCTAAAATCGTATCATCCTAATAGGTAAGAAAGAGAGAGAGAGAGAGAGAGAGAGAGAGAGAGAGAGATAATTGAAGCAAACTGATATGAAAGACACACACTCCTCTCTTGCTTCATTTCACCCTTTATCTACAGTTGTTGTACTTTTATAGTTGCAGCCCACAACATAATCGAAGCAGCAGAGCTCAGCAGATTCTACAATGAACATCAGAAGTGAGACATTTGTCACTTGACCCGCAGTGTTGCTGGCAGATAATAAAGCTATAGAGGAAAAGCTTATATCGCCCTGTTTCACAAGAGCGACTAACGGCACCACAACGGTGGGATGACAAGAATAATTGCAGGCCATTAAAAATAATTTTGTCATCTTCTGTCTCTCTCCCTTGTGTTTTAAACTCTCAGCGTGTATGTTTATGTTTATAGACGTAAATATGCACGTATAGTTTCCAAAGTAAAAGTTTTTTTATATTACACTTCACATTACATCGTATAGCCAGTAAACCGATCTTCTCACCACGGACAGACTGGAAGATGTGGAGGCAAGAGTATGTGACGAGCAGCACTAGAAGCTAAGAAGGAAAAAGTTCGCCACTTGGGCTCAGTTCATCTTCTACAAGAGAACCGGTCACACAGAACAGAGAGCGGACACAGTGTCGTGAAACTGTCATCGATGAGCCGTTGACAAGTGGAGTGCGGAGGGATGTCAGCTCTGGGGATTCTGCCAGGATCCACTTCTGCAGTTGAGAAAGGAATGTTCCGAAGAAAAGAAATGTAACATTTACAATCAGTACATTATTCCATATACTGGTAAGCAAGTTGATGGTGTTAGGAAATTTTGGTGTAAAAATGTTCAATTCCCCAAGAAAGTATTAGATTGAGGATGCAAGTCAGTAGAGCATTAAGTAAAAGTAGAAATATATAAGTACAGTATTAAAGTACTGGCACAATTTAAACAGGCCGGTTAAAATGTTCTGAACTATAAGCATATAAAGAATTGTTTTCACATGAAATAAATAATAATACACATGAAAAAAAAAAAACAAACGTTGATTTAGAAAAAAAACTAAATGAGTAAAAAAAAACACTTCAATCAAGCAAATTTATCTGCAAATGGGGTGAGAAAATGTTATTTTTTCTTTTTTCATTTTACTGCTAGACAGCTGCAAACAAGTCTTATTTCCTAAGCACAAGCAAGTTAATTTTTCAGTCTTCATTCTACGCTATCTATTTTATTATGTAAGGAAAAAAAAAGATTTATTGTCTAATTTCAAGACATTTTGGCTAGTCAAAAATTATTTTTTTGCAGTGTTGTAATGAAACGATTGTGTACTGCCTACTCCTGCAGGCTGTGTGTGTGTATGTGTGTGGATGAGTAAAATACAGAGCACACGTTCTAGTTTGGGTCCAACAATACGTGACCACGTTCCCTCCGTTTAACTTATTTTGCAGAGTAGTTAGCATATAGTTCCAATAACCTTGAAGCTTTATTGTTTTAATTCTATTTTCCAGCAAGCATTACGTCAGACAATGAGCGAGTCTTTCATTTTATCTGCTGGACATTGGATAATATATTGACGTTCTTTAAAGCAGATGGCTGGGCTAATTGCCAAAGAACTTCACAGCTTGGAATCCACTAGTCTTTTAGCTCCTCTTTGTCAAACAGGTCAAGGAATCTGCTGTGCGTTTGAAAACAGCAGTGGTTTAATTGTTATCTTGACATATATGTTAACGCCTGTGTTTCCATACGCTCTGTGCACTTGTGGCAGGAATCATGGAAAGTTCAAAGGCTTCGTGGCAATTAGCAGTGCTTTGTGCTACAAACTAAATTAGTTGAAACAAAAACATCATGAATGGTGACAAATAAAATGGCAACAATGTGTGTATATCATTGAATATATGTATGTAATATATACACATGTGATTGTATACTGTATCTCTGACATTAAATAAATATCACGTATCCTGATAAACAATACATGATAGTTGTTTAAGCATATACATAGTAATTAAAAAATTGTTTGGAAGATGGATTCATGGATGGATGGATGGATGAATGGATGGATCGACTAAAAATAACAATTATTTTTCTGGTCTGATCATGGCCTTTCTGTGCAGAGTTCGCATGTTCTTCAACTGCTCATAGGTGTGAGTGAAAAAATGTGTGTGTCTGTACGTTTGCTCTGCTACTGCTTGGCAATCATCTATGGTGGTGTGTATCCCACCTTCCCTCTGGAAGTGTTCCAGCTCCCTCTGGATAAGTATTTAGGAAATGGATGGTTAAAAAAATGCAATGTAATCATTTAACCCAAGGACATTGATTTGAATTGGGGATTAAAAAGGCAATCTGCATGTGACAATTATCTTTCTAGTTAATGCATCACATCAATACAAAATTGTATATTGCATTTTTCTTTCAGCCCCCAATGGATCACATCAGGTGTTGAGTAAAACTATAAAATTGAGAACGCTGAACCACATGATTAGTCAATGTTGAAGCATTATAATGCTCACAATGTAATGTTTCATTTATCAATATTTTTTTCAAGTCTTTGCCATAAATATATTAGGTTTTCTATTTTTTTGAGTATAGAAACTACCGAGCAGAAATCCTTACACTACAGACTCAATAACATTCCCAGAGAAAAAGCCTAAAGCCTGGATTACCGTGTCACAAGTAGCAGAATTCCATTGTTTCGATCAGCAGGTTAAAGAGTCGATGTGGCCTGTTTTATAAATGCTATAGTCAAAGCATGTGACCTGAGGCTACCAAGCCTATATGAGATACAAATTAATACATGCTATTTCTTATCAAATAATTCTTTCCCGGTCATGTACAGCCTTTGAATAAAGCTTCTGGACTTAGCATACTGTATTAAATTAGTCTCTCACAAGGGAACTGCCATGACTTTGTGTTAATACCTGCAGAACAAATCTAGTGAAACATGTTTTTTTTTTTTTATATTACTGTATTATCATCATTACTGTAGTGAAGTAAAATACTCATGTCATCAACATTCAAACTGTTCATTCATAACAAGCTTTGGGGTAAAATATTTATTTGCATACAGCAACGGAATTTTACTTTTACATTTGTTTGGCAAATGTCTTTATATATTGTAAAATGTTATATTGTGACATAATATGAGGAGCATGTGCGGCAAATTGTCATTAGAGAAACAGCCCATGCAAACTACATCATGATATTCATCTAGACAGGAAGATGCTAACAATCAGCAATTTAGATTAGCTCTGCCTAATATATTCACATTGGCTATTAGATATGATTAAAAAATGTTAATCCAATAATTCTGACTCAAACAAATGTGTTATTGTGCATTTAAAGTCTTTACTGCTAGACTAATAAAATCAGTAGCTCTCGTTTTCTTTGGACTCCAACAGCAACTGTTGGGTTTTGCATAATTTAGTTTTATTTTTCAAATTATTCCGATCGTTCATGGATATACAAAGGATGTTTTTTATTTAGTGCTACTTTTGACAGCAACAGATGGAACTCCACCCCAGGGTAGCAAACACGGCAGCTTGACAAAGCAAGCCATATTTTACATTTAAATACCAACGTTCGCTGCCAAATCTCTGCTCACAGAAGCCAGATGCACTTGAGAAGTTTACCATCACAGGCACTATCAGTCTATCAGGTGAGACCAGGAAGTAGAGCAGTACCTGGGCTAATCAAAACCACCCTGATGCGGACCAGCAACTCAAAGCCACGCTGTATGAATGCTGTACATCGGACACAAAAATAAATAAATGCATACAAATTTACACTTCTGCAAATTTAGTCACTTAAAAGCAGAGGAGCAAAGTATTTGAGTAAATGGACATTGTTACTTTAGTATTTTTGGCTACTCTATACTGGTAATGAGAACAAAAATATCAGAAACTTTATCTCTCTACTTGGCTACATTTATTATTGAGTAACTGAGTAACTTTTACTCCACTACATTTGTATGGACACTTGCCATTACTCGTTACATTGTGATTGTACGCGACAAGTTGGCATCTTTTTCTACCGTGGAATGTGACCTTGCTCTTTTTTGGACATTTGAGTTTGACTTTTTATTTTATCCATTTTGTTCTGCCGTTTTGAAACATTGATGTGTTAAAGTTAAATTCTATATTCAGAAAAAGAAACTCAAAAATAGAATTTTCTGTTTTTTACATTTCTTGGTGGTTTTTTTTAGCCTATATTCAGACTTTTATTTCTAAATTCTTTTAAAATGGGAGACTTTGTGTCTTTACTCAAGTCTTTTTGGAATTGGTGGCTTGTAGCTTGTAATGGAGTTATTTTTCCTCGAGTATGGTTTTCATGTACTCTATACACCTCTGCTTAATAGTCAGCATTGGGACGCTTTGTGCGGTCTCTGGTGAGTGCTGCTGTGATTTAACACAGAGACCACCATTTTTGTGTTTTTATCAGTAACAACAAAGGACAGAGAACAGACCATGAAGACAAGTCAAGTCACAAACAGATACATAAATTAAAAGAGGAAAGCTAAATGTAGTTTACAGAGGCTCGCTGATTTGGTGGGCTTTTGCTATCCTCCTTAATTAAAAAGCAGTCAGCTGAAGAAGGCCTGTGAAAGCAGACGCGGGGAGCATGAGACCCCCTTTCATCATCCCTGTAGTGAGTGCTGCGAACTCCGCAGAGACAACAGGCCGGAATAACAAGGCTGGAAAGATTTCCTGATCTGAACACACACACACACACACACACACACACACACACACACACACAGACACACCAACACACACACACTCTCTCTCTTACACACACAAGATATGAACGCCTTTGTGCAGAGGCCTGTTAAAACTATTTGAATTTATGTTTGTCATTTCATTTTTTTTTTTTGTATTTACAACCATAGTCTGAACGCTGATGAAAAATTGACATTTTTCTTTTTTAACTGACTTTTTTCCTAATTTTGAAAACAAACTCTTTTTTCTTTTCCGCTAATTCCGCATAGCGACTTTTTTTTGGTCTGGGACCAAGGAAAGCGCTATACAGTAATCCCAGAAGCGGTTTGACTATCGCGGATTTTTTTTCTTTATTACATATATTCGCGGATTCATTTTTTCATCTCGGCGGAGGATGCTCGCAGTGCCTCGAGATGGACCGCCGCCGGACATGTCTCTCTGCAGAGAAGCGAATCGCTATGTCGGCCGTCTCCCCGCGAGGCCGTGACCACTACCGCGCCGCCAGCTGTGGAAAACGCGCCCGTGTCTGCGCGCGCCCGCTACTGCCCGATCCTCGCGTTCACACCTTTTGAAAATGATTATCTCCGCTGGGACGACGGAGTGGTTTGTTAACATTACTTTAACAAAGAATACTACTTGAAAAAAGTGTTTTAAAAGTCTGAATAAGTGTTAAATAAATATATAAATGTTGTTTCTCCACTTCGCGGAAATTCACATATCGCAGTCAGGCTTGGAACGTATCTACCGCGATAAACGAGGGATTACTGTATACATGATTGTGAACTATTTCACAGAAAAACAAAACATTAAATTTTCTTTGTATTTACATTATTTTCACCATAATAATGTAATTGTGACGGTCCTACGGCTCAGCTCCCCCTGGTGGCGGAATGGGGAGCAACCAGGACCGCGTGATCACCGACAGCTGTTCACCCTTGACAGGTGGACCTCATTATGGAGGTTCTCTTAAGGAGAATCTGGAGGGTGAAAACGCTGTCAGTCGAACTGGTTATCAGACTTTGAGTTATTTGGAGTTGTTGTATCTTCTTCTGTTTAGATTCCCTGAGTTATGGTGATTAAACCTTGGTTAAAACTACCCTGTCGTCTTCGCCAACTGAATTGTAACAGTAATAATAATACAAATAATGTACTAAGCAAATAATCTACAGTTTTAAAAATATATTTAACTGTGCATTTTAGCGTACCCAGTTTCATTCTCATTAACCGCCGCTGCTTGTGGATAATTCTGCTAATTCAACAGTTTTTTCTACTCCTCATTCCCTTTGATTTATTTTATTTTGTCTTTTTAAAATAGTGTTATATAACCAACTCAACCAAAGATAAATAAAGGAAATAAGAAAGCCGATGTTCCGCTGTGATCGACAGAAGTCCGGTGTTCCGCTGTGACCGCAGCATGTCATGCTCCGCTGTGATCGGCGGATTTGTCGATGTAGTGAGCAGGTCTTTATTATCTGGGCTTCTTTGGAACACTGCACGATAATCCCGAGTGTGGCGCGGGGTTACCGCTTCTAGCAGTGAAAATATACCTCAAGCCACACACAGGATTATCAAGAGGGCTGTAAAACCAACTTTAGTGCTTATTCTGATAAACTTGAAGACATTATCTTTACAGATGTTGACAAAACACTTTACCGACTAAGCAAAAATATACACTATATTGTTTGCCACCCGTCTTATAAATGAACCATACTTATATTTGATCTTAAGGGATAGATGCCGATCTGATATTGGTTTCCATGTACAAAAGGTCTGGAGTCAGCTTTCTTCAGCTAGACTTCAGCGGACCCCCAAGCAAGGACTCTGCACTGAAACGTAAGAGCTCTTCTCTCTTGACATCAATCTGAGGAGTTTCCCTTTAAAACACCACACACACACTCGAGACAAACATCTAATGTGTCCACCTTGATGCCATGCAGATTATGGGTGTTCTCAAATGGTCTTGAAGCCAAAGTGCCCCAGCCAGGGGGGAAGGACTGTCAGATGTGTTTATATAAGACCCTGGGTTCAACCTAAAGCTTTCTGGTGAAATAGAAGAAGGCCAAAGGACGCAGAAGAAGTGCAGCCAGGTAATGAGAGGACGACAAGCTCATTCCAGTAGGTTAGGAAGGCTGAGAACAGGGCACTGGGTAATTATTTGGAGTACCAGCGAAACTGCATCTCTGGGCCAGAAAGAGAGTTACTTTTATTCTGTTTGACTGAAGGAAGTCATATACCTTGAAAATGTGTTTGAGTAGCTTCTCAGTAAAGAAGCTTCTCAGTGGCTACATCAGTAAAGTTTTCAAGGTAAGTTATGGTAGGTTTTTTTTTCAGGGTAAGTGTGTAGCTTTTTAATGTAATGCAGAACAATCTGCTAAGAGGGTAAATGTCCTTTAATTAAATAACACAGGAACACAAAGAAGTGAAACACTTTTCAACACTAATGCCTTTGATTTAGCCAAACCATGGAGGAAACCGTGCTGCTTAAAAAAAAATCATTATATGTGATGTAACAGGTGGAAAGAGTCAGTTAAACTCCCAACGTTAATACTTCACCAACAGACTGTGAGAAACAGAAAAAAATACTGAAATTTAAAAAGCAAGACAATCCTAGGGTTTAATTTTTTCCTGTGAGTTTTGGATCAAAGATGAGAACTAACTATTTTGTAAAATAACCGAAATAAGTGTTTAATTAGTGTTCCGGTTCCATAACAATGAACAATTGCTCTTAATTAATTACAAAATTAATGAACACAAAAGTAATAAAGATTGATCAAATTATTTGTTGCAAAATACATGTCGACTTGTTGAGATGAGATGGATTAGGAACAGTTAAGTTGGTGACATTACTGAAATCTATTTAGAATGTTCAACTTTAAGGAATGTTTAAAAGCCGAATGAGCCTTCAATAAACAAATCATTATGGAACAGGCAAAATGTCTTCAACTTGGAAAAAAAAATATAATGTTTAAAAATATAATATAATTAAGTGATTTCAGAAGAACGTGTAAATGTGATTACCGTAAATATGATTTTTTTTTTTTGTAATTACAAATTACTCCCAAATAAAAAAGAACACATTCAGTGCATGTACAGTACCACACCAAATCTTACATTTGATGTTTGTAAATAACATCATCATCATTTTTTCACATCACTATCACAATATGATAAAAAGACTTATAGAAAATCTATATATTGTATATAAAATATGTTAAATAATTTAAGAAAAAAAAAAAACAATGAGGCAGATCAAGTTTATTTCCCGGCAACAGCACATCAGAGCGACTGAATAATTATTTTTTATTGTGCATCCATTACCATTATGCATGTAAAAGAGCCCAGGGCTCTGTTAATAAAGCCGGTTCTGTCGTTTGTTTATTTGAGGTAGGGCCCACAGCTCACCGACTTGATTGAAAAATACTTGAAATTATTTTGTAATGGTGTCTTCAAGTTGCCATTTTACCTGTATCTATAAACTTCCCCAGAGTAGTTCTTGAAAATAAGTCATTATGCTTGCAGGCGTTGTACTCCCACCGCTGGCCTTTGTGTGCAGAATTATGCGAGAGAGTTGCTCATGAAAACACTTTCATTAGTGTGTTTATAGCCCTCGACAACAAAGCCCCACACAACAACCCGAAAATGTGTGCACAACCGCATAGATATTTCAGGCGAGGACTGTCTTATTAACATAACAAAGGCGATGACGGTGGCATGACTTGCAGTTGGGACGGCTTGTAGGAGCTCAGCCAATCTGCGTGCGTTCTTTGGGGAAATTAGCTGCTCTCAGACCTGCTTTTAGAGCAATGGGAGCGACAGTTTGAGCTCAGAAAAAGAGTGGCGTCATTCAGGGTCAAATCTATTATCCAGTCCCCAGTGCCTCAGTGTATGATAAACTCTAATCATGGCGATGAATCAAAACACCGTTTGTTTGAATATAAAGCGTCGTTTCGGATTCCAATGTGTTTATTGAAAATCATAAATTTGCGCTACCTAGGGCCAGGTTCTTGTATTGTGCCAACGTTCACAAACGCCTGCCTCTATTGTTCCTTTTCATTAATTCCCGTAAATTGGAGTTTAAAAAGAAAGCTGGATGGATGGATGGATAGTTGATGATAGATAGATAAAGAAATACATGTAAACACACACACACACACACACACACACACACATATATATATATATATATATATATATATATATATATATATATATATATATATATATAACATATGCATAAAACATGCACAAAAACCTTTTTTTAGAGTTAGCAATGAAAACATTAAAGATGGAAAGATCTTTTCATGCAAAGTTTTGAAAGTGACACCAAAAAAAGCAAACGTGGCACTTAAATCAGCAGAAAATCCCAGTGAATTGCACCTCACGCTCGCTTCACAACACCAAACCCGCAGAGTGGAAACTAAGCTAGAAATTGCATTTATGTGCATTATAATCAACCTAATTTGATTGTAATATGACTGATATTGGTTAACTTCTCAGATATAATTATGCTCATCAATTAAAACCAGACGGGACGGCATCTGGGAGAGGAGCTCCGGATCTGATTAGTGTCAGGAGTTCTGAATTAGAGACCCCGTCCCCTGCGGACCCCAAGCCACGGAGTAGCTGCGGTGGCACAAAGCTGCCCTTCAGCGTTACAGAAGCCGGCAACACACCACAGCTTTCAAACATCTGAACAGGCAAATTACTTTTTGAGACATTGCCTCTTTGGAGAAGGAGAACTGGTGCTGTCCATCATCCTGCTCTTCGCAAGCTCTGAAGATTTAGATGGAAGTTACTGAGGAGAAGCCGAGAGGTGGGGGAAATGAACACAAAGCTTTCTCTAGAGACAGAAGGAGTGACAAGTGGAAAGACTTCAAATAAAATGCAAGAAAAAAAAACAATATGATAAATGATGTGGCCAGAGCTCAGAGGTTGTCTGGTGAGCAGCGCCTCAAGGGATGTCTCTCAAACTACACAGCTAGTCGGCGGCCCGATTTAGCCCAGAAGCTGCTTTACGGTGTAGGTGACAGGAGTCTTCAGCGAACACAAATAGACGGCCGCTGCATCGGTTGAACTTGACATGCTTGATTGCGGCATTATACATTTTTTCTCCTTTTCCTCCAGCCTCAGGAATACATTATTGGCGTAGCCTGTTGCCATGACAACACCTTCTCTTTACTTGACATTGTGGCAATGTCTGAGAGCAGATTTGTTGATGCCATTAATTAAAATTCTTTTTAGCTGAACAAGACCACTTTGTGCAGAAAGATCCATCAGTGGGCGTTTATCATACGAATTTGCCAAGATTTATGCACTGAATTCGTGAATTGAAATGTATAATCAAATATTTTATAAAGTGGGGAATTTGTCCCCTTTGCCAATAAATATGCACATTATGGCTGTATATGCACATTTAAAATTAACTCACTTATGTGCGATAGTGTCACAAAAGTCATATATCATTTCAAGCAAAGTTTTGTTTTTCTTCATGTTGAACTTTTCAAAAACTATGTTGACTCGCATATTCTAAAATTGCAATACGTGTGCACAGTATGGGTTAAAACAAGGGAAACAAAATCATACACATGGTATTCTATGTACACTTTTTAAAGATTCTTTAAAGATTCTATTTTAAAGAAATGTTGAATTCTTTAGCAGCTTTTTTTCAAACTGATTTGAAATAAATAATATTGTATTTTTTTTTACATGACCTTTCCACATTGATTATTGTGACTCAATACATTTGTTTAATTTTGAAGCCTAAAGGTTTTCTGATCAAAATTGATTTAAAGATTATGTATATTTAAAAAAGGGAAAACAAAATTGAAGTAATGAGATCTAAATGAAATCTATACTTTGACCTTAAACTTGAACTTTTGTTCATGTTTCTGTAAATATAACCGTATTTAAAGATATCTTGCAGCTCAAATATGCAGTCAAGTTAAAACCAATAGACAATGTGACACCTTTTTTGTTCTCCACATTTACACCAACACTAGAATTACTGGAGCCTCTGTGTGTGTCATCTTCCTCACAGGAAAACCAGAGGATTTAAGCAAAAGCCTCCCTTTGCAATGGATATGTTAAAGAGCTCTCATTTAAAAGTTTGTGTTCCCAGCGGCGAGCATTGTTTGTGGGTAAACTTGGGATCTTTAAAGGGAGCACATGCAGGTTTTTAGAGCTTAAAAGAGAGTTCTGCAGCTTAGTGGGGAGGGAGAAGGAAATACATTTTATAGCAGGTGTCATTTATTGAAAAGAAAAGGATGGGAACTAGAGCAAAAATGATTGCCGTATTCTTTAGTGAAGCTCTGCGGAGGATTTGCACCGGGTCAGTCACAGTCAGGCCAATCTGATGGTGATGGTGTACAGTCTGATGACAAAGATAACTTTATCCTAGCTCACTCCACTCGTGTCTGTCTAGGACTCCAGCAGTCCACTGTATTACAGGACATCACCGTCCTTATCAAAAGGCCGGGTGCACAGGCGGGCGTTTATGTTTGTTTGCTTGCTTTCATCTCTCTTTTTTTTATTTATTTCAGAGGTAAGGTCAGAGTGACAGCTAATAGCTTCCATTTCCCTAATGCTTTGATGTGAAACGGAGGGAAAAGGCAGGAAAAGCATATCATTTCATCCGTTTAAGGGATGTTTGTTTTTTCTTCACCTGGAACCTTTTCAGAAAACATGGACCTGCAATAGTAAAAATACTACGGTGTATATATTAACAAATATAGTGTTTTTTTATTTTTTAGCTCAAAGTGTGACTAGACGTTGTATGCAATAAATATCTATGTGAATATAGTTTGTTTTGATCAAAATTATATCACGCTTTAATATTAGATATCGAAACATGAAGTATTGATGTTTATTTTAGTTTCTGTCTATCATCGCAGTGGTTTGTTTATATGATTTATAGATTGTGTTTAACCAGTTTATCATTTAACCAATGTTATTACCTGGGCAACATCTGAATTTTACAATAAGTTGCCAAAATATTTGCAATAGATAGACAGACACAAAAAAATGACCCACACACTAAAGTGTGTGTGTGTGTGTGTGTGTGTGTGTGTGTGTGTGTGTGTGTATGTATGTATATAAACATATATACACATGCACACACATGCACACACATTTGTGTCCTGACTATATAAAATATACATTGGATCATACTACTTTATACAAAAGCTACATTTGTGATTGGTATTCTGAGCATTTTTTTACATTTACTCCTTGACTGCATCTTATTACTTTATTTGTCATGCTGCAGTGTTTTACTCTTTGAAAGAAGGAGGAACCCACTGTTCGCGGTTACAATTCGTTTGATCTGATAGACAGACTCGTGCTGTGTATCACGCAGCGGTTCTCCAGACGTGCTCATGTCATACTATGTCAACAATGCCGAGCCTGTTTACTAGCTGGTTTAGTTTTTGCATGGGAAAATAACACCTACTGCTCTCCGTGCCTCTCGTGAGGACTTATCACAATGAACTCAAGGTGAAATGAACTTTAGTGTATCTCCATCTCAGATCAAGTAAAAGAAGCAGTGACCATGGAAACAAGTCAAGTGGAAGCGATCTAGAGACTCATCATTTCCTCAGCATGCTCCACAGAGCTGTGTGCGACTTTTCTTTGACTTATTTTCCAATGATCCCATCAAGTTCCATGCAATTCCTGCCTTGGAATCTCAAATCCTCAGATTATGAAGCAAAACACCATGAAAATGATTTGTCAAAGCTGTGAATCAATGCCGATTTGCAAGCTCGTGAAGACAATTTGTGGTTTGGGGGCAAAAAAAGAGAATGGTTTCCAAACAGACATCTGATAAAAGAGATGGGAGTCATTGGCTGCTTAACCGCAGCCCGCAGTCTAATTACAACAAAATAATGACTACAGACATACAAATACGCGGCATCCTTGTCTGCCAAATGAGCAAGCAGCATTAAACTGATGGCTGAGATATAATGGGACAATGCCTTGAGCAGGAAACACAAGCGTCGAACCCCATCTCAAAAAGCTGTGGCTCTTGTTTCTGCATTCTTCTCTCCAATAAAACGGATAAGTGTGCTGGAATGAAAGCAAGATGGCAATGCAGGGTGCTGTGCGTCTGAATGGTCAAATGACTCATGGGTGACTAGGAGGTAGAATGATTCAGAGATGCTGCGGTTTCAGTGAGCTGCTTTTCTAAGGCAACACTGCTCCCTTGTGGAAAGGAATTGTAACTGTTTCTCTGCAAAGTGTTTTCCATCGCTTTGTCACACAACACACAATGTGCTTATTACTAATATAAGCCACAGTTATGTTTATTAAATTACTTTTTCTAAATTACAAGTTACAAATATGCCACGGACCAAAGAAAGCAAACAATAAAAAACTGTAGAAATTCATGTAATTTTGTTCAATCAAGGTGGTTCTTGAAAACCACTAGATGGGGATGTAGTAGTTGCATTGACGCGCGCGTGTGTGTGTGTGTGTGTGTGTGTTTGTGAGTGCGCTAGTGCTGTGTTCCGGAATGGCTCTGGTTGCATATCTGCACCTGCTCTAGTGGAGTATATTTAGTCTACAAACCTTCAACTACGTGTATGATACATCACATTCCTCAACCCTACATGAGTCATAGGCCACCACTGTACGTCATTCACTAGAGCACAGAGATAGATAGACAGATAGATAATAAATGTGAAACAAAACAAAGAATTTTGTCATATATGGTCAACAATTTAAAAGACAAATGCATTGTACATGAACGATAGATGGATGGATGGATAAGACAGCCTCACAAGCAAATGTTTTCTTTGCTGTTCTGTTTTTTGTCTCCTTTGTGCTTTTTTGCGTTTTTATGCAACACAACATCACTTTAACAATGTAATTGATCTTTGATTGGCACGGGTCCTTTAATCTGGTTCTCTGCATGGGAGACTCAAAGTTATTAACAGGCGATAGGTGGTCAACCCTGATGGATTTGCCAATGAATTGCAAGGAGGGAGAGCCTGGCAGAGCCATAAAGGCCTTCGTTATGGGCCGGCCAGGGCAGGAGTGGGTCGGGGGAGTACCTGTGGTGTGCGCCAGACACTGTGGGGATTGTGAGCGCTGCTGGGGCCAGCTGGGGACGGACAGAAGGCTCTCAGTGGTGGGCAGGAAGTGGCAGTGAGAACGCTAACACAATGCCACTCTCAGAACATCATCATGCCAAATACTGCAAGGTCATCATGCCTGCTAAGACGGAAGTCTCTATTACTGTTAGCGCTCTTGCTACCTCAAAGATGATAATGTACTTGTTATTTCACGAGTACCGTATTTACACAAATATAAGCACCCCTTTTTATTTTTTCAAATTTTTGATGCTTAATTTTTCCGTATTTCAAGTCTGGAACAATCACAAATAAACAGAAACACGTCGTCTTTATGCAGCGACGCGTGTGCGTCTATATAATGTTAAACAATGATCCGTAGGCAGACGTGCTACAGTATAAGCTTTTTTTGTCTCAATAACAGAAATAAAGAAATATTTGACACACCATGACAGTTAACAGAGACTAAATAACACTGGAAGTAAGAATAAACGAAATATCTTGGAAAATGAAGTTCCGACCACTAGAATTATTTTTTGTTTTCTATTATTTAAGTAAAACAACATGAAAATGAATTCACAAGCTAGGTTTGTTAAATAAAGAAAAAACATATTTTTGTGAAAATATTAACATAATTGAACCAGAAACGTTAGTAAAAAAAATATACATATTTTGTGCATAAAAAATCAGGGTGGTGCTTATATTCGCGTGAATACGGTTTTATGAATTCAGGAAACCAGTTGCAATTAAAGCCAAACCGCAGACGCCAAGACGGTGGTGAGGTCTCAACTTTAAAAGGCCTTGAGGACTTGAGTAACAAGTCCATGACAGCTAGAAAAGATGTAACTAGTATTTATTAACACCAGAAAACAAAGGCATTTTTTTAAATGGACGTGTGTGAATATAAAAGGAAGTGTGAGATAAATCAGACATGCACTGGCTCATCAGAAGCAAACCTCTAAAACATCGTATCCGTCACTACAGCCGTACGTGCTGATGAACGGCTCACAGGGTGATGACTCATAAAATCATTGCTAATGCACTGACCTTCAACCCGCAGCTCGGCGCTCAGACATATGCTAATGAGCGATCCATCATTTAGCCATTTCGTCAGTCTTGACAAACAGTTAAGGAAACTGAATTCTACGGATATGGTATCTAACGTGCAGATACCCTCCAGACAAGAGTAGTTCAAAAAATATAAATGCATTTCCTCAGTTTTGTCATTAGCATAATATCCTTAACCAACATAACACCTCATATTCACTGTATCAGATATTTTTTTAAAAGATGCAAAATACCATCAGATCTTTTGTTGTCTGTTCTTGTTCTGCGTTCAGTTCTGTGACCGCCAACTTTATTTTCCTGGAATCTTATTGTCATCTTGATGTGTGGATTATTATCACTACTGCATCTAAAACATATTTAGAATAACACTATCCAGAGTCGATCTGGTCTGAGGAAGACTGTAATCTGGCACGCACTTATTCACGGATTTTGAATTTTGTGCTTCATGTGACTGATTTGTTTTTGTGCGTTTAATTTTTGCACATCTTGTCCTGGCAGTTCTGCTTTTTTGTTTAACGGTGGTTGGCAGCCAGCTGAATGGTGCTATAGCGCCCCCTCTGCTCTGGAGTGTGGGTTGAGGAAGGAAAAAAAATAACCCTTTTTTACCCATCAGTCTTTCATACCTTGATATTTATTTAGTTTCTATTAGAAGCGCTATCCCTATTTTGCACTTGTCCCTCCTCTCTGCTCATGAACTGCTCCCAATGTTCTCACTCTTTTCTCATGATCCCCTATTCACCTCTTCTCCACATTCATTGCACAGCCTGTCACATGTTTCCCTATTATCTTTTATTTAATAAACACTGCCTCAGTCTTGATATTATTATCTCTTCTGTTTCCTTCTCCCACTCTTCCTTTTATCGTATGGAAATGTCTTCTTTTACTTTCTCTTTTCCATTTACTGATTTTTACCTCAGCATCAACGCAATCGCTTTTGAGTGTATCTTTTGCTAACTTTTCAGTTTTTTTATTAACCCAACTATGTGCTGGTATCAACATGAAATTGATCATGTGATGGTTTTCTACACCCTCTTGATTTGATCTTTAGTTAATTGTTATTTCATCTGTTTTTAATAAAATCAACTCAAGTTCTAATTGCTTATTAATTTAGTTTAGTTCTCCCACATGTTCATCATTTGTTTGCTTTACCTATTTAAAGCTTCTTCTTTCCTTCTTCGTGTTTGTATTCTAGTTTGTCCGGCGCCAAAGCATCAGCATTCTAGTTCCAGTAGTTTAAGTTTTGTCCATACCTGGATTTGACCATAATGTTTTATTGTCTTGCTCTTTAGGGAAAGTTAATTGTTTTGTGTTAATGTCCTTGTTTGCAATGGTGCAATATGTTTTACACTTGTTTAATAAGAATCATGCTGTGGCAATTCATCCAGTACCAATCATGTTGTGTTTGAATAGCAGTCTATTCCCCCATTTTTTTTTCCCACAAATATTTTAAGCATGTCATTTGTGCTGGTTTGGTTTTATATATAGCTTGTTTGTTTTCTGCAATTGTGAGTAGTCTTTACTAGTCTTTGGTAAAGTGAGTGCATTTGTCAATATGGCCAATATGATTTATTAACTTTTTTTTTTCTTTTTTTCCAAAAAGGATTTTTTTTGCGCTTGAGTTGTATTTCAAACATGCCTTTATTTTAATTTATTGAAATAACGATTGAAATATTTGCAAACATCTTTTATTTTCATAATGTTTTTTTTTTTTTTTTTTTTTTTCTCCCCTCCTCTCCTGAGCGCCAAGTGTCGTACGACCGGAATCTCCTAGAGCTTCGGAATCATCGGTGGTGCTTCCTTGACCTCTGTGGACCTGATGACGCTGTTGGCTTGGAGCAGTGGAGCCGGCTCTTTCCCCATTGAGGAGAGAAACATCGTTCCAGAATCATCATTAAAAATGACGCAACAACCAACGCACTGATTGTGTAGTGTTAGAATGCCGGAGGAGACTGGCACCAGTGAGCCGGGTTCTCCCCAGGGTTTTTCCTCGTTAAAGAGGTTTTTTTTTACCTGGCCACTGTTGCGTATGTGCTTGCTCGCTGGTCTTTGTCTTTGTCTTGTCATAACCGCAGCCACTTAGTCAACACCAACAATCCAGACGACAAATTGAATAAAAAGCATCATTTCCCTTACATATTTACATGTGCGCTTTGAGACAGTTAAAACTGTGAAAAGCGCCTTACAAATACTCATTATTATTATTATTATTATTATTATTATTATTATAATGTGCTTTCCGTACAAAGTGCGGAAAGAACTATTATGCTTTGGTGAAATCCAAGACTCCTGAAGTATAGATTGAAATCCATCATTAGATAAATGTGAAAAATTTCATTCTGGTAAAAACTATTACTGAAACTTTTGGCTTGTGGGTTATGAAGCTTTCACTTGGGTTATAAGAAGAGATGGCGTCTATGAGATGATTCATTCATTTGTATGAAGAGGAGACAGGTTCATATCGCTCTTGACACTCTCATCCCTTCTTCCCATAAAACGCTGCTATTAGTTTTCAATCCTTGCCTTCCTCCTCAGCACCCTTGACTCCTCTCATCCTCTGAGAGAGATCTGTGAAGAGAGAGCTGCCATTTTGAGTGACAAGCCTAGATAATGAAAGTGACAACTGCTATCTGTGTATATCTATCTGCTTTAATGTGGTGGAAATGAAGTCTGTCTTGACTATGGTGAGATGAGCCTTCTGACTCGTTCAAGGATAATGTTGTCTCTTTATTTGCTCATGCATGTTACTCTGATGGCATTAAATGCACTTTAGTCGTCACCTTCTGAACCATTGTCAGTATATTTGCGGCTTTCCATGCGCAGGGTGTCATACGGATGTTTCTGTGTTAGTTGTAGTGCTGTTTGGTCACTTGTTACAACTATTGATCTACAATCTTGATAGTTTAACCCTCCTGTTATGTTCGTTTCAGAGGAACATCAATAATTTTTGCGGGTCGATTTGACCCGAGAACCTTTTATTATGCATTTATGTGTCAGAAACCAAAAAGTTCCCCAAAACTGTGTGTGTGTGTGAGCGTGAGACTTGTGTGTATTATGTCTCATTGTTTTAAATCAACTAATAGTATTTAATCTTTCTGATTCTTTTTAGTTTATATTTTGTCTAATTGACACAAACATTATCATTGTAACAAAAACATAGTGGGCGTTACAAATATGTGAACAGAACCGTTTTTGTGTTTAGATTACATGTTTGTGTGTAGATTACCCTACCCAAGACAAGCAGGAGAAGTTTCAATGTGAAAATATACTTTTAATTATTTTTTATTTTTAAACTTTTTACATGGGTTAATGTTTATGTCTATGTTGCGTGTAACATGTAGCATGGTGTTACAAATATGTGAACTGAATAATTATATTTTCTTATGTGATGATTACACCAAAATAGCCAAGAAGATGTTTCAAAGTAAAAAGTACTTGTATGTGTTTCTTAAATATTTTTAAACTTTGAAAACAGGTCAGATTGACCCGAGGGTCAAAAAACTCCAGACTTTCGAATTCCATAAGGTCGAGTCTTGCTCTAGTGTTTGTATCTAAAATCCATGTATGGTTAGATACAGTATCAAAGGTTTTGGATTGGATTCCCAGTCATGGACGGTCATCACCATTCAATTGAAGTGCAGAATGTGTGCAAAACAACTATAAACATCTCCAAATAAACAAAAATATATATTTAAACTCTTGTGGATACTCAAATTTAAAGCTCTTAATACTGTTTTGTTGCTTTTGTGGAGAAGTGGTCTTCACACCAGAGATTTGATTTTCATGACGTTCAAAAAGCAGATGCACAGGGGGAAAAAATGCTGTGAAGACAAGACAGACACCTAATTTCAACTCGGTGTGATAAACCTGTAGCCGTGTCGCCTGCCCTGGAAGATACTCTAATTGTTTTGAATCTCAGCCAAGACAGAAGAGCTTGAAAATGAAACCCAATCTTTTGTGGAAGCCATTTGCAGGTTCATCAGGTCACATCTTGCAAGGGATTTCTTATCTCCGTGTGGGTTCTGATAAGCCTGCAGCAAAATGTTCTTTAATTTTGCTTACACGTGTCTGTAGTCTTTGAAATTTCATCCACAGAGACTGATACACAACAAAGCCAGAGTCATGATGATGGGACCGTCGTGCTGCTTCTCCATCTTCCGTCAGTTTCCAAACATGTGCTTGTAAACATTGCGGCTATACTTACTAAAGCGTTTGCCAAGACTCAGCTCACCATTTGTATTCCGCGCGTTACTTTGAAAAAGTTGTTCCCTGCTTTTTGAAGTCTGAAATCTTTGAGCTGAAAGCAGAACCCAAAAAAAGTAAGTGGTTTATGTTTTAAACGGTTGGTTGGATTTCCAGTGACTCATGATCTTTCCGGGTTTGACACCTCAAGGCAGTTTAAGCATGTCAATCACTGATGGATTAAAATTATTTTTTGACATTTCATACTTTATATGGGATAGAATCCAATTCTCAGCATTAATTCCATGCCCATGTACTGCTGTGAAAATTAAGTTTCAGTGTTAAACTTTAAAAAAATATGTTTTATTTGTCTAATGTCTTTCAGTCGCAACTTAACAACAGTGTTTAGCATTAAAAATGTAAGTTTTGTATAGATTGCGCAGACAATTGCATTTGAATTATTAACTTATTTGTAACAGAAACCATTCTAATGTTTTTACATACTGACCTAAAGATTAACCATTAACTACATTATAACCTTATCATTATCCCTCCTAAACCAAACCACATACAATAATGCTGAAAAAGAAAGAAAAATGAAAAACATTTTAGAGAATAGCACAAATTAAATTATAATGATCATGTAATAATGAAGATGATGATTACTTTTATAATTATTGCACGTTTTATAATATGCATTCTGATAAAACAACAGTTTGTTTTTATTTAAACATTGTAAACATTCCATCCACAAGGGGGCGTTTAGACCATAATGCATTTGACCCACAGGAGCAGAATTTCAAGGCAATACAAAACAGATCACGGTGAACCTAAAATGGCATAATCGCTTTAAAGGGAGTGTTTACTGCATCAGCATTTCTCTGCTGCTCAGATGGATTGAAAGCCACAATTCATTTAGTAAGATTAGTCTGAGGAGCGAAAAAAGGCTGAAGGTAAAGCTCAGGAAGGCTTGAACGTCTCCCAGTTCAATACCGGTTAGCCATTCTCTTTAATCCCTCG
This sequence comes from Paedocypris micromegethes, assembly GCA_028031935.1. Taxonomy (NCBI): domain Eukaryota; kingdom Metazoa; phylum Chordata; class Actinopteri; order Cypriniformes; genus Paedocypris; species Paedocypris micromegethes. The sequence continues at coordinate 9,474,973 of CM051503.1, forward strand.
TGATTTCCTAAAGCCCGCAGCTAAAATAAAGATGGGGCTTTTCATCTTTTTAAGCAATGTGTTTGACTGACAATCTGTGAAATAAATTCCGTAAAATGTGACCCAAAATGAGAGTTAAGACAATTATAGGTCACCTCTGGAATAAAGGGCTTCTACTGTTACAGACAAAAGAAGATCTGGTGTGTGTGTGTGTGTGTGTGTGTGTGTGTGTGTGTGTGTGTGTGTGTGTGTGTGTGTGTGTGTGTGTGTGTGGTGTTAAATGTTAAAAGCAATTTTGTATGTTAAATACGGATCGAACCCGAGGGAAAAAAAAAAAAAAAAAAAAAAAATATATATATATATATATATATATTTTTTTTACCATTTATAACATGAAATGAGATGAAATCAGATGGCAGAATGCAATTATTGTACATACATAAAAATACATCTACCGGTACATATTGTAGGCACTGACTTTGTTGAGCAAACTTTTTTCATCCAAAGAGGTGTAAACAAACATTATACTTTTACTATTTCTATCTGGATATATTGTGTCTGAATTTGTATTTGAATTATTTTTCATTCTACAGAGTCCATCTGTTTGTTTTAGAAGACACAGTCTGTATTGAGCAGCATCATGCCTGCAGTGTTCCAGTAAAAACTTAAATCAGTGTTGATGCATTAAACATGTCCAGAACTGACTTGGGCATTTCACTTTTTTTGGTTCACATGGCAAAACAGTAAACACAAAATGTCATGAGACGCACAATATGTGCTTCTGAACTCCATTACCCAGGATGCCATGCTTCCAAATATCTTTTGCTTCTTTGAACAATCTGTGTTGGCAATGCATTAGTTGTTTATCATATTGTTTGTTTGTTTGTTTGTTTACAAACAATTTTGAACTTATCAATGTGAGTTTTATTAAACTTTGTTTAATTACTTCTATTCTTTTTGTTTACTATAAAAACATTAATTTTGGACAGTAGCTACTTCCATCTTTTACATCACACACAAAGATCTCTTTGGTCAAGAGATGTCCTGATACGTTTTTGACACATTGCTTGTTTGTCTTTTTTGATTAACTACTTTTCAATAAAAAAGTACATTTTTCACATGTATTTATAAAAATATTTTAAGATGGTGTTTCATGGTAATGACCAAATCACAGGCCATCCAACCTAACCAAATCCTTTCAACGACGTTAAGAAGTGCGGCGAAGATATTATTCATTAATCTGCCCTCATTGTTCGCTAAGAATTTTTGGTAATTGTTTTTGTAATACGCTTTCAACATGATTGAGACAAGGTTCAGACTTTCAAATTCTTCCCGGTGTTTGTCTCAGGAACAACAGATTTATTAACACCTAACAGAGTCTGCGAGGCTGCTGATAAGACCCGCGCTCTGCTTCTTTCATTACATTCGGTTGCAAGGTAACCACATGTCTAAATCCAGCTGAACATAGAATTACTCACTGCTTAAAATAATAATTAAGGCAATTATATGCAATGCAGGTGGCATGGTGGCGCAGTCGGTAGCGCTGTTGCCTAACCGCAAGAAGATTGGGTTGAAGTCTCAAAGTGTGAGTTTTAGACCCCATGACCCTGAAATGAACTAAGCGGTAGAAGATGGATGGAGGGACTGAAGGCAGGATGGATAGATGAGAGAGAGAGACAGACAGTGAAATGGATGGATGGATAAATGAGAAGATAGATGGAGAGACAGATAGTTGGTTGGAATGGATGGAAGGAAGAATGAATGGATTCATAATTAATATTATTATTATTATTATCAATTTATTATTATTATTATTATTATTATTGTTATTGTTGATTTTTTATTATTATTGGTGTTGTTGTCATAGTACCAGCTCAGAAATTCTCTGACTATTATATGTCTTGAAAATACCATTTCAACATAATCATGAATAAAAACAATCATCTTTAATTTTATCTTTTGACAAAGCAATTTCTACTGCAGCCGTAATACTTTGTCAATAAAAACCAGAAATTGGAATTTGGATGAAAATTCAGTATACTTGGCATTCTTGATACCAATTTGCTTTTCTTTTGTCTTTTCATTTCTGTGATTAACCCAGTTACACTGCATTTTATCTCCCAACGTAATGACATTTAAATCTCGACATGTTTTGCTAATTCATCATTTGATAATGAAGTATTCCATTCATGTCTTATAATTTCATACTCCTTAAGCAGCCAGTTCTTCCAGGCAGCTTTCATGCCAATTTCCAATTTGAAGAGCTATGTCCTTGACCACAGTCAAGTGTTCTTCCATGGCACGTACCCCAAGTTCATTAACTACTTCATTAGCCATCGCTCCTGGACAGTGGAGAGGTCTGCTGTTGATGGGCCGCACAAGAGAGGCACCTGTAATACCTCCAGAGACATAGTAGTCCACCGCAATTATGAGCGTCTGCTTTCTCTCTCAAAGCACATCTTTCAAGCCGAGATTGGTCCTTAATAATATGCCCACATGGAGCAGAGATAACCTCTTTTCTCACCCACACTTAATTTTCAATCAAAGTTCCGTCAGAAGCCATTTCCAGTCACACTTAACTGCATTAATTTATTTCATGTGAATTAAAGAGGGTAATAGGAACATTCATCAGATCCAAGAGGCCCAAAGAACTGCGTCTTTCCTCCAGCCGCCCGGTTGTAACACAACAGTTAACAGAACGGCAACGACCTGCAGTAATTGGCTGGTAAAATTTGCCCCTGTTAGCACAATCATTCTATTCAGGTACACGATTGCTGCTGGTTCATAGATCAATGCTTTGTGGAGAACAATGAATGCTGTTGTTGTTGTTGTCTCGGATCCAAAGGATTCAAATTACCCTGAAACCTCTAATAGAAAGACACCTCTAGTAGAAGGCCACCGTGATGGAAGGGTTGGAATATAGAAAGCCACCTGCTACTAGAAGACCACCTCTATTAGAAGGCCACTTTTATCTTTTATACGGGTAATTTATACATGACTGCTCTATTGTACCCTCTGTCTTTTTGAAAGGACATACGTGCACACTGTGTATACATTGCAACGGATAGAACTATTTTACATTCGAAAAGAGGTTTTAGGATATCTGCCTTCAGGGTACATGCATAAGATTGTATTTTCATAATGAATAATACTGTAAAAAATTGGGGATTGATTGTATGAATGGACAGACAGACTGATTATATGTTACTTCTTTCGATAGAAAATTGATTATTATTAGTTGCATAAAAGCATCAAATGTAATTATAATTATAAAATTATGACTCTTTTCAGATACCATCATACAATAAATCCCCATATGATACAATTTAAATATCTATATTAGCATTGGTAAAGTTTAGCTTTGTAATATATTCAAGTCTCGAGGTCTATAATCATTCTTTTTT